>OZ024913.1:36282789-36762789 GCA_964017125.1 Flabesymbios commensalis
TGATTGACAACAGTCTAGAAAATAACCCTTACAACGCTGAAATATTTTTGTATAGGCCACGGAGACCAAAGGTTTTTCAATTTCAAATCCACATAAATATCTTATTCAGCTCTTTTCGCTTCATCAGAATACCTACATCACTGGTCTACAGCCATTGTTATTGTTTAAATTCTTTCATTGTGGGGATCGTCCTTGAACGTCAGAATTAAATTCTCACGGAAACAACGCAGACCAATTTGTGGATAACACGTCCAAGTTGACATGGTTGATGAATTATAATATTGACCCGTGTGATGTGGCCTACCTGTATATTAAATAACAAATGGATGTCGGTATGGATACGCTAATTATTTCACGTGGTCCTGTTTTATAGATAAGTTATATGCAGATTTACGTCGACATACACATGAACCATGACAGGCGTGAAGAATAATCATAATAATATGTTGAACCTTTACAACGACGAAATAGTTTTCAGCGCGGGGACCGTCTTTAGAAGTCAGAATGTGACGTCTACATAGTCAGATTCTGACAGTTATTGGTTATGGAAGGAGTATTTAAACATCAACTTATGCAAATGTTTGGTCCGAAGTTAAGCAAATGTGAGTAATTTTCACCCACTTGAAGTTGTTGATCACCATTATCACGGTGGCTGGCGAGATTCAACTTTAAGTGACTGATTTGCAAATTTTGATGTGTAGGCCTAAACACTCATTGTATTCCCAATAAATATGGTTTAATCTGAACATTATTAAAATCGATTAAAACGCCTATAATCGTCTTCGTCGGTTGAAGGGTTTATTGCATTGTATTGGACATAACAATACATATATTACAGTCATTGTGTCTATGACACTTACCAAGTTTGTGCTTGAATAGTAAACACAACTAGTGGTTAAACAGTTGGCATAATTTTGACAAAGGATGACATTATCACCAGAAATGCCACGTCACCATGCTCGCGGCTTTTCATTACAAAGTTTTTAAGTCATCGTTGTCAAAACTCGGCCATTGAACTTCATAGAAGTGCAGGTATGCTGATTGGATTGTCATCCTATACCTTTTAGAAGTTTTGCAATATAAGCGTCATTGTTCGTGATTCTCACGTTTTCCAGCCTGTAGGCCTATTTTTGTGCCATGAATACCAAGAATTCCCGGTATCTGGTAATAGCAATTTCAAGCCGTGATAAAATGTATACGGTCACAGTTCATGTAGTCGTAAACATGGTCCAGCACAAAAAATACCCATAACCTTATTTCTGTTGAATCTCGTATCTGGTCACAACAGAAAATGGTACAACATCCAACGGTAGACGCAATTCACTGCGTTTATTAGCGCGTACGAGACTCGGGTATTTCTTATAATTTTTATTCACCTTGAGGTGGGAATTGCTGCCGCAATTCCCACCTCAAGGTGAACAAAAATGACCCGATTTTATCAAATACACAAGTGTATTAGCTCAAATGAAAGGCTATTTAAACAATATTTTTATGATTGATTATACCCTTTGCATCTAATTAATTCTTAAGTATGCCATGTGGTAGCTTCGTGTATATGCGAGGAGGCCGGGACGTCAGAATTTGAAGCTTATAGCCGAAGATTCTGACGTCGTCGTAAGTCGATCTTTGTAGGCCTACTGCAAAACTAAGATATGTATTATGGCCGTAGACCGAGACCATAGGAGTTCAAATAAAGCAGAAAGAGTTAACTAAGACATGGTGATGATTTCAAAATGATGATTTCAAATTGAACAAAAACCCTTTCTGTCTCTATGGTTATGCAAAAAATATTTCTGCGTTGTAATGGTTAAAGGGTGGGTCAACAACTCGGTATCTACAACTTTCTGTCACAACAAACGTAGTCTTTTGAATTAAATTCCAGCACGCACCATTTTTTAAACAGCAACAACAATTAGCTAGCTTTATTAAATTTATGATAAAAAACGTGAGATGGTTATCTATTTTTGTGTGGTTCTTTTCATACAATCTATTGACGTATCTTAACAAAATTATCATGTAGAATTTAAAAAAGTAGAAATAGTTTGTTATCTGCAAACATGCCTTCTGTACTATTATTATTAAAATATGGTATGCGATCATCGATATTGTGAGCACATTAACTCATCCGCCGCTGGTTCAGCTCCAAGCCAACGTCTACGACGTTGGCCTTGAGTTGAACCAGCTTCATTTCTGACGGAGTGATCCGCCCAGTGGAATCCGCTGCACATTTCACATTCCGGATCACGACCGCCTCTGATCCTGGGCTGAGGAATCCGTGTTTCTCCGGAATGGAACCACAAATCCAGAAGATCCCACAAGCGGGGACGCATAACCACTCCAGGGGGTGTGCAACTAAAAGTCATGGGGTGTTCTGGTAGTAATTTGTATTTTAAAAGTGAGGAAACAGGCGTGTAAACCTCTTAACACCAAGATAGTGTACCATTAGCGCGCTAAATTTAATATTTAAAAAATTTCAACCATCTGAAGTTGTGTGTCGCCACCGCGACCCACAATTTCAAGTGAAACTTACTTATATTTGTTTAATTTGAGACCAAACATTTTCTAATCCTCGTGTTAAACACTCATTTCGTTCCCAATGAGTGAATATTGCATTACGTTGCTTTCTGTACAATCATGAGAATATCGTGACTGAAGGAAACCCGAAATCGGACAATGCCGTAGTATCTTATCGAATGACTCCAAAAGTTCTATATATGCAAAGTACCATAGACAGCACTGTACGCTCCAGGCCTTTGAGCAGTTTGGAGCACTGTATATGCACAACCTCGATGACAAATATCAGACCCGACTGGGATTCGAACTTTGAATTCCGAGCCACAACTGGATCGAGTGAGCCAACGGGCCTTGCTCGTTCCCAAAAACACTCATAATCGGGTAATAAAATGGATTAACCCTTTACACCCCCACGATGCAATAAAACATCATTTGGCAGCACTAAAGGATGACTTCTTTCCCTAAAAACTGGTGGTTTTTGAACAAATAATTTTATGGAACTGTTTTAAAAATAACAGTATATTTTTCCATTTGTCATCCACTTTAAGTCATTCTCATCCACTACAAGTCGAGAATTGCGACAGCAATTCGCGGCTTGTAGTGAATGAAGATGACAATGACAATTTCAGGCATGAAAGGGTTAGAAACGACTATGTCGTTGACCCTTACAGCGCGGGGATATACTTTAGACGTCAGTATCTGATGTCTGCATACGTACTCGTCAGATTCTGACGTCTAAAGTCTGTGAAAGTCGGATTCTGACGTCTCCAGTCGACCCCCGCACTGTAACTTGTAAGAGTTACCATATTTATAATCGTCATATATTCATAACATAGGTATTACAATGAATCGGAAAGAGCTTGGAATGATATGTATAGTGTCTTGCCATCTTATGTAGCAAGCGACGGAAAACATTATTCAATCACTCAATCATTGGACTGCTCTATGATCTTTAGCTTGAGTTTCTTGCCACGTACCAGAGACTGATCTCATGGGCAATTTATTTTTTCATCAGCTATTTCGTAAGTAGATAGTATGATGGATTATGCAAGAGTTCATGAAGATATATCAATTTAAATTTAATAAAGCCACATCACAGTTAATAACTTCCTGGTAAAATTCCAATCCTTCAGTTATGTGAATAAACAATCTATAGCAGGATCACATTGTGTCCACTATTTACATGGATGCAAATCGTCATTTTTTTTTCTTTTAAAAACATTTAAAACGCTTTCTGACTTTTAGTCATTCTGCAAAGTATGTTTCTGATATACACAGGATATTTGTAACCGTATTGGGTGATAATCTTTTTTTAAATCAGCTATAATTACACGATGTCATGATTTATTCATATCAATACAAGGGGGATACAATTACATGATGTCACTGATCCGTGATAATATTTTCCTATAAAATGCATTTTATTTCAGCTGTTGACCACAAAATGATAATAATGTTATATCGGATAATTTATTTTGATTGATTTCTAAATTAAATCTATAACTTATTATTTAAACAAAATAATACAATGCGCACCTGATTTTACAGCGCAAATGATTGGTTTATGACAGCTTGGCATCATTCAAATATTGATTCTATAAATCCTTCGCTACCAACATCATCAATACCCTAGTTTGGGCTTGTTTTGCAAGATTGACACATTGGCTCTTGGACTATGGCTGTTTTCTGAGGCATAATTATAAACAAGATTTTGGGTAATGGCTGCTAATTTGCATATTTAAATAACCAATTAGATGTTATGGCAGTAGAGCCTAATAAATAACATAAAAGTCAAAAAAATCCCTTTTAACCCTTTAACCGCCAAATTATTCAATCTGAATTTTCACCCATTTGAAGTTGTGTCTCGCTGACGCGATCCACAACTTCAAGTGAGTGAAAATTATTCAGATTTGACAAAACGGAGGTCAATCGTTTTCAAATAGTGCTGATTTATGTCACTTTAACATGTTTAAAGGGTGGTACTTGATGTGCTAATAAAAAATGAAAACACGAATATATGCGACACCGGCGGTTAAAGGGTTAACTCATCATAACCCCCTAAACTTATATGTAGATCAAAATTTGAGATACGTACACCAGCTTTTTTTGATGATTCTATTGCACTAAAATCAATACCAAATTTCCCATCGAAAAACATACAAAACAACGTTGACAACAAGTTGTATTTGCGTTAGTTCAAAGTAACAACAATATTGGCAAATTTAGCGCAGTAGCCCCCAAATATAAACAACCCCATGCCTATCAATTTTTGGTTGTTATGCGAGTGGATCAGCTGATACCATCCCGTCATAATAGCTATTGTTCAAAGTGGAATACCAGTTTGACCCTAAATACTGGATTTCTCAGCTTATATCCACCAATTAGAGAGAAATAACATCCCCTCCACTCGTCCCCCACCCCTCTCATTTGATCCATCATCCCCGGTCGGTTAAATCTGGCTGCTGGTCGTAACCATCCACTCAGTCGGCCTGGGTTGATTCCGGTCGAACATTGTCCAAATGCTGGTTTGACGTTCAGCCGCCACCGTCTAAGATGCTGGCCTAACATTTAACCAACATTGTCATGTTTCTGGGATGAAAGCTTGTGGATTTTTTACGGTCGCTTAAGCACTGAACAGATGACCGAGCCACCCCACCTATTGCCTTTCTAAACCAGTCTGATGACCCAAGGTCAAATCAAAGGGGAAAAGTCGTATGTTTGTGAAAGCATAAGCTAACCGGGACCACTAAATAGCTTTTGAAGCTTCCTACAAGTCGATACAATACGGTTGAATAGACAAAGATAATGTTATTTTTACAAACTATTATTACATGTATCTGTCTTGACACTGTAAAAATATCCCCAGTTGTTCTGTTTCAAAAAACATTATTCAATCACTCAATCATTGGACTGCTCTATGATCTTTAGCTTGAGTTTCTTGCCACGTACCAGAGACTGATCTCATGGGCAATTTATTTTTTCATCAGCTATTTTGTAAGTAGATAGTATGATGGATTATGCAAGAGCTCATGAAGATATATCAATTTTAAATTTAATAAAGCCACATCACAGTTAATAACTTCCTGGTAAAATTCCAATCCTTCAGTTATGTGAATAAACAATCTATAGCAGGATCACATTGTGTCCACTATTTACATGGATGCAAATCGTCATTTTTTTTCTTTTAAAAACATTTAAAACGCTTTCTGACTTTTAGTCATTCTGCAAAGTATGTTTCTGATATACACAGGATATTTGTAACCGTATTGGGTGATAATCTTTTTTTAAATCAGCTATAATTACACGATGTCATGATTTATTCATATCAATACAAGGGGGATACAATTACATGATGTCACTGATCCGTGATAATATTTTCCTATAAAATGCATTTTATTTCAGCTGTGGACCACAAAATGATAATAATGTTATATCGGATAATTTATTTTGATTGATTTCTAAATTAAATCTATAACTTATTATTTAAACAAAATAATACAATGCGCACCTGATTTTACAGCGCAAATGATTGGTTTATGACAGCTTGGCATCATTCAAATATTGATTCTATAAATCCTTCGCTACCAACATCATCAATACCCTAGTTTGGGCTTGTTTTGCAAGATTGACACATTGGCTCTTGGACTATGGCTGTTTTCTGAGGCATAATTATAAACAAGATTTTGGGTAATGGCTGCTAATTTGCATATTTAAATAACCAATTAGATGTTATGGCAGTAGAGCCTAATAAATAACATAAAAGTCAAAAAAATCCCTTTTAACCCTTTAACTGCCAAATTATTCAATCTGAATTTTCACCCATTTGAAGTTGTGTCTCGCTGACGCGATCCACAACTTCAAGTGAGTGAAAATTATTCAGATTTGACAAAACGGAGGTCAATCGTTTTCAAATAGTGCTGATTTATGTCACTTTAACATGTTTAAAGGGTGGTACTTGATGTGCTAATAAAAAATGAAAACACGAATATATGCGACACCGGCGGTTAAAGGGTTAACTCATCATAACCCCCTAAACTTATATGTAGATCTAAATTTGAGATACGTACACCAGCTTTTTTTGATGATTCTATTGCACTAAAATCAATACCAAATTTCCCATCGAAAAACATACAAAACAACGTTGACAACAAGTTGTATTTGCGTTAGTTCAAAGTAACAACAATATTGGCAAATTTAGCGCAGTAGCCCCTAAATATAAACAACCCCATGCCTATCAATTTTTGGTTGTTATGCGAGTGGATCAGCTGATACCATCCCGTCATAATAGCTATTGTTCAAAGTGGAATACCAGTTTGACCCTAAATACTGGATTTCTCAGCTTATATCCACCAATTAGAGAGAAATAACATCCCCTCCACTCGTCCCCGACCCCTCTCATTTGAACCATCATCCCCGGTCGGTTAAATCTGGCTGCTGGTCGTAACCATCCACTCAGTCGGCCTGGGTTGATTCCGGTCGAACATTGTCCAAATGCTGGTTTGACGTTCAGCCGCCACCGTCTAAGATGCTGGCCTAACATTTAACCAACATTGTCATGTTTCTGGGATGAAAGCTTGTGGATTTTTTACGGTCGCTTAAGCACTGAACAGATGACCGAGCCACCCCACCTATTGCCTTTCTAAACCAGTCTGATGACCCAAGAGGTCAAATCAAAGGGGAAAAGTCGTATGTTTGTGAAAGCATAAGCTAACCGGGACCACTAAATAGCTTTTGAAGCTTCCTACAAGTCGATACAATACGGTTGAATAGACAAAGATAATGTTATTTTTACAACCTATTATTACATGTATCTGTCTTGACACTGTAAAAATATCCCCAGTTGTTCTGTTTCAAAAAACATTATTCAATCACTCAATCATTGGACTGCTCTATGATCTGTAGCTTGAGTTTCTTGCCACGTACCAGAGACTGATCTCATGGGCAATTTATTTTTTCATCAGCTATTTTGTAAGTAGATAGTATGATGGATTATGCAAGAGCTCATGAAGATATATCAATTTTAAATTTAATAAAGCCACATCACAGTTAATAACTTCCTGGTAAAATTCCAATCCTTCAGTTATGTGAATAAACAATCTATAGCAGGATCACATTGTGTCCACTATTTACATTGATGCAAATCGTCATTTTTTTTCTTTTAAAAACATTTAAAACGCTTTCTGACTTTTAGTCATTCTGCAAAGTATGTTTCTGATATACACAGGATATTTGTAACCGTATTGGGTGATAATCTTTTTTTAAATCAGCTATAATTACACGATGTCATGATTTATTCATATCAATACAAGGGGGATACAATTACATGATGTCACTGATCCGTGATAATATTTTCCTATAAAATGCATTTTATTTCAGCTGTTGACCACAAAATGATAATAATGTTATATCGGATAATTTATTTTGATTGATTTCTAACTTAAATCTATAACTTATTATTCAAACAAAATAATACAATGCGCACCTGATTTTACAGCGCAAATGATTGGTTTATGACAGCTTGGCATCATTCAAATATTGATTCTATAAATCCTTCGCTACCAACATCATCAATACCCTAGTTTGGGCTTGTTTTGCAAGATTGACACATTGGCTCTTGGACTATGGCTGTTTTCTGAGGCATAATTATAAACAAGATTTTGGGTAATGGCTGCTAATTTGCATATTTAAATAACCAATTAGATGTTATGGCAGTAGAGCCTAATAAATAACATAAAAGTCAAAAAAATCCCTTTTAACCCTTTAACCGCCAAATTATTCAATCTGAATTTTCACCCATTTGAAGTTGTGTCTCGCTGACGCGATCCACAACTTCAAGTGAGTGAAAATTATTCAGATTTGACAAAACGGAGGTCAATCGTTTTCAAATAGTGCTGATTTATGTCACTTTAACATGTTTAAAGGGTGGTACTTGATGTGCTAATAAAAAATGAAAACACGAATATATGCGACACCGGCGGTTAAAGGGTTAACTCATCATAACCCCCTAAACTTATATGTAGATCTAAATTTGAGATACGTACACCAGCTTTTTTTGATGATTCTATTGCACTAAAATCAATACCAAATTTCCCATCGAAAAACATACAAAACAACGTTGACAACAAGTTGTATTTGCGTTAGTTCAAAGTAACAACAATATTGGCAAATTTAGCGCAGTAGCCCCTAAATATAAACAACCCCATGCCTATCAATTTTTGGTTGTTATGCGAGTGGATCAGCTGATACCATCCCGTCATAATAGCTATTGTTCAAAGTGGAATACCAGTTTGACCCTAAATACTGGATTTCTCAGCTTATATCCACCAATTAGAGAGAAATAACATCCCCTCCACTCGTCCCCGACCCCTCTCATTTGAACCATCATCCCCGGTCGGTTAAATCTGGCTGCTGGTCGTAACCATCCACTCAGTCGGCCTGGGTTGATTCCGGTCGAACATTGTCCAAATGCTGGTTTGACGTTCAGCCGCCACCGTCTAAGATGCTGGCCTAACATTTAACCAACATTGTCATGTTTCTGGGATGAAAGCTTGTGGATTTTTTACGGTCGCTTAAGCACTGAACAGATGACCGAGCCACCCCACCTATTGCCTTTCTAAACCAGTCTGATGACCCAAGGTCAAATCAAAGGGGAAAAGTCGTATGTTTGTGAAAGCATAAGCTAACCGGGACCACTAAATAGCTTTTGAAGCTTCCTACAAGTCGATACAATACGGTTGAATAGACAAAGATAATGTTATTTTTACAAACTATTATTACATGTATCTGTCTTGACACTGTAAAAATATCCCCAGTTGTTCTGTTTCAAAAAACTTGTAGCGCACAGCGTGTGATCCTGTGCGAAATATTCGTCGGTACACTGGTTAAAACAACAGTGTCTGCTTACTTTACAAGTAAGCAGATACTGAATTTTAGCTTTGCAAGGCAGAATAAGTTAGGCCCCTATCCATTTAAAAAAAAAACACTTTTAATGTTGGCCCATCGTCTTCGAAGCTGGCCCAACATTAAACCGACATTGGGCCAACGCTTCGTGTTTTTTAGCGTCAGTCACCATCATGAAATCTGGCGTGCTCCGTCGGCCGCTTACAGAAGGATTCCACCTATTTATTATCGTTTAGTCACCTTTAGATGACAGAGGTCACGCCATTTTTTCAAAGGCTGAAGCACGCTTGCCTCAAAGATAAATAGGTCATTAATGGGTCTTCTCCGTATGGGAAGGTTCCACGTGCATATCCGCAATTCTCCACTATGCCATGCCCGAAGAAACCCTTCAAAACGAATCTTAACTTTCGATATTCAAAGAAACAAAATGTTTCTTACCCGCCCTTTCGCTCGCGATATGTTGGCAATAAACCTCTGTGACTGAGACATCGTGCTCGATCTCAGACTCTATGGCTCGAAGCCTCCGTGACCGAGAGGTAGCGTGCTCGGCCTCAGACCGCCAGGGCTCGAATTTCGAATCCTGTGTCTGGAGGACAGTGTCATCTCAATCATCTCACCATCCTCAGGAGGTTCTCCTGGCCCAGTTTAGCCTATATGTGCACAAAGGTGGCCTAAAGCCCGATTCATTTCATTTCATTTCTATGGCTCGAATTTCGATTTTTTGGTCTGAAATTCAATGTCATCACAACAGAATGTGCTCAATTTTAAAGACAGTTTCAAAGATTGTTTTCTGTTTAAGGGCCTTTCACACTTTGGCGATCAGAGTCAGCGACCGCATAACGCACGCTGGCGAGCGCTGACTCTCGCTGGACCATCGTTTTACTATCGCCATGTTCGTTTAGCGATCGCTCTTGATCGCAGATGAACGCTGATGATCGCTGAGAGTTTTCAACAAGTTCAAAGCTTTCAACGCACATCAATTGAACCCACAGCCCAGCAAACAGGATATATAATATTGATTTAGAACTGGCTCAGCGTCGTAGACGCTAGTCCAACATCAAACCAAGGTTGGAAATGTCTTATGTTGTTACATGTACCAGTATCTGCTTGTATGTGTAAACAATATAATATACTAAATACACTTTCTTCGGCTACCCTGGGGCGCAAAGGGTCCTGATCCCGGTCCATTCCTCCATTCCTTGACCAGTGATCCCCGTCAGCTTCGATTGAATTTTGTATCTACTGGGGGTTTAACCCTTTCCCTGCTAAGTCATCTTATTTAAATTTCCACCCACTTTAAGTTGTGTCTCGCTACCGCGACCCACAACTTCAAATTGGTGAAAATTACTCCCATGTGTTCAATTTGAGTCTAAACATTTGAAAATGTTGATTTTAAACACTCATTTCATTCCCATGCAGTATATGTTAATTAACCGGCTTATAAAAAAAATTAAAAACGGCATTTGTCGTGCGTAGTAGGTGAAGGGTTAAATATCCCGCTTCCATGACCTCGGAGATCGCCTATAGGGGGAGAGGGATCCGTGTGGTTCATCTGCTCAAAATGTCTATTCTGTTTTTCTTTTAATTTAACTACTTTCGCGTAAACGTGATAATAAATTTGGCAGACCTATGCTTAAGTTAACATCAGCTGAACGTGCTCCCTTTAGAGAAGGGAACGGTGGCGCGATAAAGCCGCGACATACCTGCGACAGATCTACGACTGTCTGCGAAAATGCGATGGCAATAACACGAGTATCGCAGGGACGCAAAGGGTGCGATGAAGTGGGGGACCGTGCCGCCGATGCGTGACAGCGTCCCGGATCACAAAGGGTCCTAATCTCCCGGCGAAGACAGGCTGATCAATGACAAGAGCCTGTGACCGGTGCGCCGGACTGACCGCTGGTCAAGCTCCCGGCCGCTGGTCATTCATGACGGATTTAGCCCGCTGAGGGGTGAATGCTGCGCCAACGTTGTGCCAATATTCGGCTGATTGATCCCTTCCTGATAGCAGATTGAGTACTGGCAGAACCCGACAAACACGAAACGTCAGCCAATGTTGCTATGATGTTGGCCCATCGTCTTCAACGCTGGCCCAGCATTGTACCAACATTGGCTGAACGTCTCGTGTTTGCTGGGAGGTCCTTATCGTACATCGGGCTGGCGATGGTTGACCATGCGCCGGTTGTAGCATCGATCCAGGTTGAGGAAGCGACTCCGGATAATGGAATCTGGCGACGTTGGATGGATGCTGGGGCAACGTCGCAGATTTATCCCTGTATTCAACCACGGTGACCGTTGAATGGTCAGCCTCTTGGCCAGTGGTCACTCAGTTGTCGACCAGTGGTCACTCCAGAACCATTCGTTGTCACACACATACACGTCATGCGCTCTCACTCTGTCTTTCTCTCTCTGTTGCAGACGCCTTCAGCTGATGGTTCCTGCTCGACACAGAAGGCGGCGCTTCTGTCCCGCGCCACCCCCTCCCCCTACCGTCTCCAAGAGTGACGCCGCCTGCCTCAGCAGCCGTATCAGATGTGATGGAGGTGTAGACCGGAGAAGGGAAGCAGTCAGTAAGAAGTGGGAAGACGCCCTGCACAGAGACAACATACATGGACAGGCGATAGTGAGATGCACTGCAGAAAGCGTCCGTAGCAACCACTGGCAACGCGCAAAGTACCCCCGTAGTCACCTCTGGTAACGCTCAAAGTAGCTTCGTAGTGACCACGTGCAACGTTCAAAGTACTTTCGTAGGGACTACGGGCAACGCTAAGAGTAGCATCGTAGTGACCCCAGGCAACGTTCACAATAGCTTCTTGGTGACCACTGGAAACGGGCAAAGAAACTACACAACGACTAGGATATAAATATTAGATGAAGCCTTCCGCATCACCTTAGAAAGTCATTATAATCAGTTTTCATTATCAGCCTAGAAACGTGTAGTGATAGCAACCAAGTGTTATCATCACTGTACAGAAAAACAAGCTTTCATCACCTCAGACGCAGAGTATTTGTCCAGAGTCACCATGTAAAAATGTGCATAGTGACGCGTCTCTATCATTGCTAAGAAATATATATTTTGTAATCAATTCCCTCTCATCACCATTAGAAACGAGTCGTGACGTTAACCCACCGCCAATGTCACCGTCACCGTCACCGTGGTAATATAATCTGCCCATATCATCACCATTGACAGCAACTACTGATTCCAAACAGGATCCGGGCCAGACACACATATAGGATATAGATCACGCATTGGATTATGTCATCTCGTGACATTTGAATATGTCACGAAGATAGCATTATAAGTAATAAAGAATAAGTGGTGAATCCCTGTGATCCACAAAATGTGAAAAGTCATCAAATGGATATATAATGACAAGACAGTGACAAAGGATAAACCCACACTAACTTAGATGTAGGTCCAGCCTCTGATAAAAACGCATCAATCGGATAAACTGAACTAAACTGGATAATTATTTCTCCGACGACTGAAAACTGATGTACTTTTATATCATCTGCATCCCAGCGAGGTTTCAATCACCAACTGATGCACACAACATCACGTCAGTAAATCTGAGCAGTCCCTTGCGATCCAGAGACCCTCGTTGGCCAAGACTAGATGATGTTTCCTGCATGAGGGGCACATCTAGACGAGACCTCGTGAGGTGTGATAACTGATGATTCTCTGTGATGCGGAGTGCTTGTGCTGGATATAGCTAGAGCCGGATACCGTTCACAGGGGATAACCGATTCAGCATGTTGACCACCTGGCTTGTCACCCTCTCCGCCCTGCTGCTCAAATACACAGGTAAGATCACCGTGAAATACCCATGTTTTAACCATTTCAAGCCTGAATTTACCATTGTCATCTTCATCCACTGCAAGTCTCGAATTGCTGTCACAATTCTCAACTTGTGGTGGATAAAGATGACTAGACGTGAGTGAAAAATTAAAACAAATTGCCATGTATTGTAATGGTAAAACGTTTTCATGGACATTTCTCTTCTAAAACCCCTTAGTTGTAGGAAAATTAAGTCTGTTGTAACCCTTTAGGCCCCCACGATGCATTAAAGCATCATTCCACACCATTGAAAACATACTTGATTTTTTCACAGCTAAGGGTTTGAGAAGGCAAATTTCTTTAAAATTGCTCTACGAATACATAGTATTTTTTTTTCATTTACCACCTACATCAAATCATCTTCATCCACTACAAGTCGAGAATTGCGACAGCAATTCGCGGCTTGTAGTGAATGAGGATGACTATGGTAAACTCAGGCTTGAAAGGGTTAAGGGTTGTAAAATGATGCTTTAATGCATCGTGATGACATAAATGGTAACGTAATCCCCTAGTTACCAGAGTGTGGTAAGCGTCACTCATTGGAGTGATACATAAATACGTAGTCAAATCTGACCACTATTGGGATCGCTATACATGTATTCCCAGCAAACACAAAACATTTGTATAACAGTTTTACAACATTGGCCCAACGTCCTCGACGTTGGTCAAACATTGTACAATTTGTTATAGACCATTTGTACAGCGTTGGTCCAACGTCTTCCACGCTGGACTAACATTGTACAAATGTTTTCAGTGGTTATACACATGTTTTGTGTATACTATATCTGTATCTTAGGGCGGTGGCCCTGTTGAAGTGGTTAAAGCTGCCTGCTTTGAAAATCTGAGATCGCGGGTTCGAACCCCACTCTGGCCTCCAAATTTTCAAAGATACGAAAATGTTTCCACCCGCTCACTCGTAAATATTGTGGAGGGCCTCCGTGAGAGAGAGGTGGCGTGCAGGGCCTGAGACCACCAGGGCTCGAATTTCGAATGCTGTGTCTGTAGGGCGGTGTCATCTCATTCATCTCACCATCCTCAGGAGGTTATCCAGGCTCCGTTTAGCCTATGTGTGCACAAAGGTGGCCTAAAACCCCATTCATTTTATTCCATTTTGCTGTGTATCTTAATGTCCAACATAACATCACTTATCAGTCAATGTTGGTATGTGCTATTCCCATGAGTGGCATTATACAAGATGTTGACTGTTTGACTGCTATTTGCATTAATATAGTTTTATGCAGTATAGTTTAAGTTAAACTTGGAGTGGCTATGTTTCAACGTTATCGTTCCTCAACACCCATAATGTCTTATGTGTCACCCATTTCAATGGGACATACGACATTCCAACTTATATTGGGAGCGATCTATAATATATGATATTGTTTTAATTATCTGATTGCATTAATTAAAATTGCTTATATCCATGATAACTGCTAATAGTTTTCCTATTTTTTTCAAATTGATAATCATAATGTTCACTTAACTGAATCAATATCTCGCTACCACGACAAATCGGTTCGAAAGGGTAAATTATAACCTATGCATTGCATACAAGAAAAATAAAATATAGTCGCAATTATTGACGCCAGAATTGCTCTTTGAATTGCATTTTTTGCAGTAGAAATAAAGCCGGGCTTGAAATGACATATAGCCACATGTCTTGTAGACCCAAAACATAGTCATTCAAATGATGTGGAAAGAGCCACATGTAAGACATCCATGATTACTTCAAATTGAAAAAAAAAGTTAGTACTCCATGGTTCATACAAAAATAATTCAGCGTTCTAAGGGTTAAAAAGGTCGTGATGTCTGGTAGTATTTTCAATTGAAAACAAACTCATTAAAATACCTTGTGGAGGAGGATAATTAGTATGCGATGCTGACGGCCGAGCTGTTACACCTTGCCTTGCTGAATTATTTGTTTCTCTATGTTTCATTCATTTCAAGGTAGAATTGCTGACTTTATATGACGGAAAATATTTGTATTGATGAAAAATAGACATGTGTAAATTATTTGATAGAATAACCCTTTCAGCGCGGGGGCCGTCTTTAGAATCTGACGTCTTTAGAATCTGACGTCTGTATACGTCAGATTCTGATGTATAAAGACGGTCCCCGCACTGAAAGAATTAAAAAAATATATAATGGTCGTAGACCAACGACAAAGGTATTCAAATGAAGAGGAAATAGCTAACTAAGACATTTATGGTAATTTTAAGTTGAAACAACCTTTTTGATCTCCATGGTTTATACAAAAATATATCAGCGTTGTAAGAGTTAAGCAGCTACCACGAACCATTTGATTAATTCCGTTATCTTTTGGTTTTGTTTTTAAACATAATTGAAAATGCATACATGCGGTCCTAGCAGTGCAAGGTTTAATTATACATGTACTGATACTATTTGCGGCCTTCTTCTATTCCCAAATTACTCAGGATGGGGTAATTTGAAAGTACTTACACCATGTACACGGGCCACGACCGGACATACATTGAAGTTGCAATTAGGTCTGGAAGTACTCGACTTACAAATTAGAGAATCCATTGGAGACTTCAAGCAGACACGGGTTATTGACCCAATGTGTGAACAATGTTGGGCCAGCGTCGCAGACGGTGGACCAACATTGGTCACACGTGGGTCAATGACTCGTGTTTGCTGGGCTTCTGTCACGCAAACACAAACAGGAGTAACTACTTACTTAAAAAGTAAGAAGCTACATGTACTGCTGTTTGCTTTTGCAAGGCAGACAGACTTGCTATGCACTAGAACATAAATTCTAGAAAAAAAACAGAGAGCTTCTTGGCGAAAAAAACACGTGGATAGCTAGCTTTAGTGTTCTCGTCATCCATCCCAGCAGACACAATACTTTGAATCAATGCTGGTTTAACGTTTGTCCAACGTCGTAGACGGTGGATCAACGTTAAACTGACATTGATACAACGTCTTGTGTCTGCTGGGTGATAATAGAGGCATGAGCAGAGGTTATTACGCGGATCTTTAGTTTACCGGTATTTTTATGTAAATCAAATATCATCGAGAACATTTTATGCAGTTTGATCAGGCACCTGTGTGAGATACAAAGCTCAGAAACCTATTAACATGGTTAATGACACAAAGTGGTCACTAATTTTCTTCATGTTAAAAACATAAATCGTCTGTAACACAAGATTCCCGCAGTAATACGCTTGTTATCCAGGGATTTTTCTTCATTTGTTTTCACTTTGTAATGTGAATTCTGCCATGCAGAGACAAAAGGCAGTAACTGCTCACTTGAAATGTGAGCAGGTAATGCCTTTTGGCTTTGCACGCAGCATTGTTGTCGACATTTACAACCCAGGATTAATGCAAACATGCCTATTTGCTAACACCTTCCAATTAATGTAATATAATTATATCTGGTGAATAGATCTACTCTTACTGCTTCAAACTGTGTCTAGCTACCGCGGCAAACAACCTCAATGGGGTGAAAATTACTCCTATTTGTTCAATTTGAGACCAACAAATTGCAAATGTTGATGTATGTTTTTACCACATAATGGTTATTTAATCTAATCAAATATTAAAAACGATTATAGTCGGTGCTTAAAGGGTTAACTAATTCGACTCAGTCACGTGGTGCATACATTCGCTTAGAGGGTAAGGTACATCGGACCGACATTCCCGTCTAGAAAACACGAGACATTGAATCAATGCTGGGTCAATGCCCCGGGCTTGCTGGGCGGCAATTATGATAATGTTCACCCATTCAATGCTGGACCAGCGTCGTAGAAGCTGGGCCCACATTGAAACATAATTTGATAAGCGTTTTGTGTTTCTTTGTTTCGTTTCGCTTATCCGTCTTACCATTTTTATGGCCTACCAAGTAGCGGATCAGATGTATGATTTTTTTAAAGAAGTCATGATTTTATTTCAGCTTCAGTTAAAACTTACGTCGCAGTAATTGGCATCGTTTATCATTTTTAGTACTGCGGAAAGTATGCATTATCTGTTGACGCATAATAAACAAACACGTATCTTGTCTATTTAAAAGTCTGAATGTGTATTTGTATGAGACAAGCAAACTTAGTCTATATAAAAATAACGATAGGCGAAACTGCATTAACCATTTCAGGCCTGACTTTACCATTGTCATCTTCATCAACTACAAGCCACGAATTGCTGCCGCAATTCTCGACTTGTAGTGGATGAAGATGATTTGATGTGGTTTCAAAATTGTAGAAAATTGTCATGTATTGGTATGCCAGTTTTGTGGAAATTTTCATTCAAAAACTCTTTGTTGTAGGACAATTAAGTCTGTTTTCAGGGATGTAAAATGATGCTTTAATGCATCGTGAGGGCTTAAGGGGTTAATACATGTACCTCCACCCAGCAAACACAAAGCAGCTGTATAACATTTGTACGATATCGGCCCAACATGTTCGACGTTGGTCCAACATTGTACAAATGTTATACACATGTTGTTCGTTTACTGGGTAGAGATAAAATACAGCTTATGAACTTCAGCGGCCTACGTATATAGTTCTCAATGTGCACCAACGAAAAAACCCAGACGGCTGTTAGTCAAGCAAGATCCGATACATTGAACCGATGTTGGCTTAAAGTAAGCCCGCCGTTTCCGACGCTGGCCGAACATTAAACGTATGAAGATCATCGTTTCAACGGCTGAGAAATACCGTCATTTATTTTTGCTGACCAGTGGAGAAAACTTGGGCCTGTTCACCGACTAGATACTTCCTGTACATTTCTTGTCTGGCTTGTTTTTATTTTATAACTTCTCAGCCAGCACGAGATATTGAGCCAGTGTTGGATTAATGTTGGTCCACTGTCTGGCACAATATTAAACCAAGACTGGCTCAATTTCTCGTGTCAGCTGGGTTAAGCTTTTATTTGACTTAATCAGAAGTTTATGCTGACAATCTCTATTGAAGTTAGAGCACAGCATTATTTCTTAGGCGAAACTGCACTAATACCTCAACACAGCACAGGCCCTGCATGGACACATATGAAAAATAGCATGGCTGCTATTATTGTACACCCTGTATAAATATGTCTCATTAAAATAAAGTAAGTAAATGTTTCGGGTAAGAGCGCAGCATGTATCTGAAACGTAAGGTTCTCACAATCATCACAAATGGTTAAAATAACATAAATATTTAATATTTTTGGGAGGTGTTTTAACCCTTCAATCGCCAAGTTATTCAATCTGAATTTTTACCCACTTGAAGTTGTGTCTCGCTGACGCGATCCACAACTTCAAGTGAGTGAAAATTATTCGGATTTGACAAAATGGAGATCATCTGTTTTCAAATATTGCTGATTGATGTCAAATTTTATTTTTAACATGTTTAAAAGGTGATACTTAATGTGCTAATAAAAAATGAGAATCCGAAAATATGAGGCACCGGCGGGTTAAAGGGTTAAAAATGTTCCCACGCAATAAATAGCTCACGTGATAAATAGATGACAGAATGATTCGAAATCAGTTGAGTGGATTCATAAATGGTCAATAAGTTAGGTAAACTCAAATTAAAATGGATTTCGAGGTCAATAATCAGTAATGTTCATAGTTGTGCCGCCGGAGGATCTCCATCTTACGATCAAGATATGGGATGCTTGCTAACCCGTAACACGTTGTTGAGGGTGACGTTTGGTAGCTAGCTGAACTGGGCCAGAAAGGTGTGATAAGGTGACCACGATGACACTGCCCTTGACATCCTTGCGGTATCATGTAGAATACGTTGCCTAAATATTGTGCAAATGTTTTGTGTTTGCTGGGAGTCGCGCGAATTTCGCGCCTCTCGTCGCGTCAATCGCTGCGTGCCTATTCGCGCTCGCGTTGGTGTATTTTGCTCTTTAATCGGACGATATGCTTACAATGAAACCCGGCCACTCGCCGTGAGCTATCTACTCTGAGTAACAAAATCTTGGATATTCGTTGCCGATTAGTATAAATTAGACAATAAGGGCTTGACACACATACGTATAGATTCACTTGAACCCGATGACCCCCCCCCCCCCGTGAGGCCCTTACCAGAGCTAGCGTCAAGTCCAGAATGAAGTTCAATTCCAACTCTAATTAATATAATATTTTTTCTTTGAAATATGAATTGGAATTGATAGAAGAATAATTAGACTCGTGACCGGTCTTAGAGTGTGATGCTTTATATTCCGTACAAATGCCTTGCAATCATGGGAATCATGGTAAGCATGGTAATGGGCTTTAAACAACACAATATCACTGATATTGTACCTGTTATACTCTGCCGTACAATGCCTAAAAGGCAGTACTGTAACGTACATTAAACCCTATAACCGCCGGTAACGATTATATCAGTTTTTTTTTAATTTTTGACTAGCACATTAAGCACTAGCTTTTGAACAGGTTAAAGATAAAATGTGCAAATTATTCAACAAAATTTCAAAATCGTTGATATTCATTTTGACAAATTTGAATAATTTTCACTCGCTTGAAGTTGTGGATCGCGTCAGTGAAACACAACTTCAAGTGGGTGAAAATTACATTTGAATAATTTGGCGGTTAAAGTGTTGAACCATATAATTATTTGTTTTGTGCTAATCACATACATGTAGTGTACAAAATTAAATATTTTTTTAGCTCGGATTGTGACTAAATTTAAATCTTATTAAGCAAAAACATATTACCAGATCCTCATTTATTTTCATAAACGCGTGCAATTCAAGCAAACAATCAAACCTTACAGCGCGGGGATCGACTTCTGACGTCTATAGACGTCTGATTCTGACGTTTAAAGTCGATCACGCACTAAAAGAAATAACAATTATTATAATGTCCGTAGACCCATGAAATAGCTATTCAAATGAAGCAGAAAGAGCTAACTATAAGATATTTGTGATTATTTAAAATTGTAAAAACCTTTGTTACCCATGGTTAATATTCTCAGAGCAAAAGTAATTCCGCAAATCACGAAGATAATCATTTTCTCGAATCCGATACAGCAATTATTGTGTTTTCAAGGTCACACTTTGAAATACTCAGCAACCTTTCAATGATATATCATGCGCATTGCCGTTATTCATATATTATTCTATCATGCCCATTTATGTCGAAAACAGTGTATTTTACACTTCATCAATGTAGCCTACATGATTTAATTTCAAAGTTAAGATTTAGATATGATTAATGGCATTGGCCCTTTAAGTACCGTGGCCGTGTGAATGATTCATATGGCACATTATTTTTTATCCTTTTTATATAACTTAATTTTTCACCCACTTGAAGCGGCGTCTCGCTACCGCTTCCCGCGACTTCAAGTGAGTGGAAATTGCTCATATTTGTTTAATTTAACACCAAACATTTGCAAATCTCGATATTCAAACACGTTTTTCATTCCTAATAGCAGTGATTTTTTTCGGCTTATAAAACGAATGTAAAACGATTTATTATAGTCGCGATTAGCCATGGTTAATTAATAATTGACGAAAAATAGCACAATCCTTCACCATGTTCAAAATAAGGAAATTTTGTGAATTAAATTCACAAATCAAATTCAATAAAGTGAGTAAGTAGCTAGGATGCTACTTTGGACTATATATAATACCTCGGTGACAATACCACAAGGCGTTATAACCCACCCAGTAAACACGAAGCATATGTATAACATTTGTACAATGTTATACAAATGTTTTGTGTTTGCTGGCAGCCCTCACACATGTATACAAGAGGCATAGCCCAGGCATCGGATGTTTAAAATAAGATCAGCGTATATTTTAGTTGTAGCACCGACGTTATATAATTGTTATACAAATGTTTTGTGTTTACTGGAAAGTCACACATAAAAATGCACAGCCCACGTATTGGAAATTTAAAATGCTCTTCTGCGTCTATTGATTTAGTCAGGATTTTGCCGAGAACTAATGCTCACTCAAATCAAGGATACTACAAACCGTAATGTAGTACCCTTGATCAAATTCACCGTAAAATGACTTATTCTACATGCGTAGTTTATCCATTATAGCGTCCTTGGTAATATTCAGGGCACAAGGTCCCAGCTAAGCTGGTTTATATCACACGATAATCACTGTTGATATTGATCCATTTCAGAGACAAACAGTAGTAACGGTTTACTGGAGAATAAACAGTATACTGCTGTCTATCCTTATGCACAGCAGTAGATAATATTACTGTCTCTTTATATCTTTATCTATTACTGTCCCCCCCCCCCCCCACCACGAGGGCTCTTTAAATGTCTGTCTCACTAACGCGACCCACAACTTCAAGTGTGTAAAAATGCTTCATTTATTCATTTGCATCCAAAAGAATACAGTTACAATGTGGACTATAAAATAAACGTATATAATAAAAAAATTTATTGCATAAAAATATAACAGTAGAAACTTACATATGTTCAATATGAATCAAAACATACAAATATGGCAAACTAAACACACATTTTCTTCTCAATAAAAGTGATTTATCCTGTTCTGTGTTCCATAAATAAATCATAGTATATTTGCACTCAAGATAAAATGAAATTTATGCCCAAGAAATACGAGTCGTTCACCCAATGCTGTTGGTCGCTCACCCAATCAGGGAAAATTTTGTATCAAAATTATTGTTTAGCAATTTTTTTTCAATCTTTGATTTCTACGTCATCCTTATCAGTCATGTATAAATATTTCGCTAATCAATTTCAAATTTGATTAGCAAATGGCTAAAATTACATAGGTTTCGCTACGCGATACTGAAAAAAAGCTCCCTGCCAATGCTATTTTAATGGTCGTTCATCCAATGCTCTTTTGAATGATCGTTCATTCAATGCTGTTTAATGAATGATCGTTGATCCAATGCTGTTTTAGTGGTCGTTCGTCCAATGCTGTTTAATGGCCGGTCATCCAATGTTGTTCAATGGTCGCTCAACCAATGTTGTTTTTATGGTCGTTCATCCAATGCTGTGTAATGGTCATTCACCCAATGCTGCTTAGTGGTCGCTCACACAATGCTCTTTTCATCGTCGTTCATCCAATATTTTTTTAATGGTCGATCATCCAATGTTGTTTTAATGGTCGTTCACCCAATGCTGGTTCAATGGTCGCTCACCCAATGCTGTCTTTATGATCGTTTATCCAAAGTTGTTTTTAGTCGTTCTTCCTATTCTGTTTTAATGGTCGCTCATCCAATGTTGTTTGTATGATCGTTCACCCAATGCTGTTTTAATGGTTGTTCCTTTAATTGCTTTTCTAATGGTCTGTTATCCAATGTTCTTTTAATAGTCGTTCATCCAATGTTGTTTGAATGGTCGTTAATCCAATGTTCTTTTAATAGTCGTTCACCCAATGATGTTTAATAGCCGTTCAAACCAATGCTGTGTAATGGTCGTTCACCTAATGCTGTGAAATGGTCGCTCACCCATTGCTGTTTTAATGGTCGTTCATTCAACGCTGTCTTAATGGTCGTTCATCCAATGTTGCTTGTATGGTCGTTCATCCAATGCTGTTTAATGGTCGTTCACCCAATGCTGTTTTAATGTTCGTTCATCTAATGCTGTTTTAATGGTAGTTCATCAGTTCATTCAACGATGTTTTATTGGTCGTTCCTCCAATTGCTGTTTTAATGGTCGTTCATCCTATGTTCTTTTAAGTCGTTCATCAAATGCTGTTTTAATGGTCGTTCATCCAATGTTCTTTTGATAGTCGTTCAGCCAATGCTGTTTTAATGGTCGTTCATCCAATGTTCTTTTAAGTCGTTCATCCAATGCTGTTTTAATGGTCGTTCATCCAATATTCTTTTTATAGTCGTTCATCAAATGCTGTTTTAATGGTCGTTCATCCAATGTTTTTTTAATAATCGTTTACCCGATGCTGTTTAGGGGCGTTCACCTAATGCTGTTTTAATGGTCTTTCAACCAACATTGGCTGAACGACTAGTGTTTGGTCGGATGATCTATCAAAGTAAGGAGGTTGTCACCTTTGCTTTTGAGTTTGTCTGGTATAATTACATGTATACTCGTGTATTTAACCGTTAAAACGATGAAGTATTTGATCTTACCCATAGAAACGATTTTTTTTCAATTTGAAATCACCATAAATGTCTTAGTTAGCTCTAGCCTCTACGTGTGAATACCTATGTTATGGGTGTGAGACCATTATAAATAATTAGCTGTCAATTAGACTCTTACACCACAAATCACGGTTTCGGTCGTTTCTAATCCGTTTCATGAGTCCATTAAATCACAGGTTTTGGGAACAGAATGTGCGTTTAAACATCGGGATCACTTCGTCTCAAGTTGAACAAATTTGAGTTATTTTCACACACTTGATGCTGCGGGTCGCGGTAGCGACACACAACTTCAAGAAGGTGTGAATTAAAATGATAATTACTAAGCGCTTTACGGGTTGAGATATATGTACAATCTCGCCCTCAACTGATCACAGAAGTTAAGTTTAGCAAGAAAAAAAAATATTTGATAAGGCCTACTTCTGGATGCTGTCATTTTATGAATGCATCATTAATTAAGGTGATATATATAGCGACGTGGATAAAAATGGATCTATGCTGTAGTCAGGGTAATTATCAGTTTCAACTTAGGTGTCCGACTACTTTAACACTTTCAGTGCGGGGACCGTCTTTATACGTCAGCATCTGACGTCTGTAGACGTCAGATTCTGAGGTATAAAGACGGCCCCCGCCTGGGGAGAATTAAAATATTTTTAAATGAAGTGTCCTATACCATAGGTAAACAACTGAATCGGAAAGCGCTAACTAAAACATTTATGATGATTTCACATTAAGGGGACAGGCCCAGGCTAAAATCATAAAAAAAATCGGTGATTTTATTTTGGCTTCTTAATATGACCATATGATGTAAACGTGTCCATAGACTAGAACTGCAAAAGTTTTAAAAAATTTCTGCTGCGCAATCACCAGTTAGGCTAGATATAGAGACGAAATTCCTGTATTTCTTATTTTTGACACCGTTGTCCAAAATTAGAAATCAAATGAAATAAAATGCATGGGGTTCCAGGCCACCCTTGTGCACCTAATCAACTGGGTCAGGAGAACCCTCTGGTGATGGTGAGATGAATGAGATGACAATGCCCTCCAGACACATGGTTCGAAATTTGAGTCCTGGTGGTCTGAAGCCGATTATACTACCTCTCGGTCACGGAAGCTCCCCACAATATTGAATGTTTATGAGAGAGCGGGGAAGAAACATTTTGTTTCTTTGAAACTTGGAGGCCAGAGTGGGGTTCGAACTTGTGATCTCCGACTTCAAAGCAGGCAGCTTTAACCACTGCACCATGCAGGCCCCCGTAACAACTAGTAGTGGACAGGTGGAGAGGACGAGTTTTAATAAATCGTCGTAGTCTATGACATCACGCAGTCTATCACATCACATCATGGCAAACACGAGTAACTGCTCACTTGAAAGGTAACCAGTTACTGTTGATTGTATTTTCACAACAATATTGAGTTCGAAATCTAACCACTGTACTAGAAAGGTGAAATCGTTCTAAAATGTAATATCATGATTATTAATCCAAGGTCTTATATCGCTAAATTTTTGCCCACTTGAAGTTGTGTCTCGCTACCGCGACCCACAACTTCAAGTGGATGAAAATTACTCGCATATGTTTAATTTAAGACCAAACATTTGCAAATCTTAATGTTCCAGCTAACCATGATAACGGTGATTTAATCGGCTAATAAAACGAATTTTGTCGCGTTTACGGCTTCAGGGTTAAGGTATACAAGTAGCCTATACTTAATAAAAGGATATAATAATAGCGACATTTGACCACAGAAGCTCAGTATTCTGAGGTTTTCATTGAAATTAAACACAATGGTGCGCTTCAGAACATCCACACAATATTACAAATTAATTATTTTCAAATTAATCTCCGAAATTATAATATATGGTTGGGGATCTTGACCTCAATGCTTAGACTTATTGCATGTCCTCCACAGGCGAGGGAGTGAGTGGAGTTGTAGCCCAGCGCGTTTTATCAGGTTTATGATAGGGCAAATGCAACCACTAAGAAGTAATTACAGTAAGTCAATCTACACAAAACTTTTCAAATGAATGCACGCTACAATCAAATTGCGACTTAGATGTACTAGTATATTTGGTGTCCGTATAGGGCATACATGGTATAGCCTTTCAAGCTAAGTACACGTAAATATCGTCAAAATCACGTTTTTTTTAAAGAAACAGACATGTAAAGTTGTGACCACATATTTATATTTGTAATAGGTGATTATCATTACAGATGATACACAGCAAGCACGGGACATTAACCCAATGTCGGGTTAATGTTGGGCCAGCGTCAGAATCGTTGGATCCATGTATCGTGCTTGTTGCATACCGTGATTCAGTTTCATCCTTATAATGGCGTTGAGCGACTTGATTTGAATGTTGACTCATTTAAAGCTGTGCCCCAGTAAACAACATAGTTTGACCCATGCTGTTTAATGTTGGCCCAACGTCAGGGACGGTGGCACAGCATTTGGTTTCTGGGGGTTTCGGTGATGTGATCTGCAACTTAAAGTGGGTGAAATCAATTTATATTAGTCCAATCGGTAGCCAGCCTGGGCCCGGTTTTGATACGTATTCTCCAGTGGAAATGAAACGAGCTCTCTGATATATTTGCGAGAATTGTCGACGATTTATCGAGTGGGTCAGAGTGATCGTATCTTCCCTATACATGTAAAAGAGGGAGAAGTTCGGAAATAAATGTACCCAAAACGGAGCCCTGGCAGTATTAAAAAACTAACGCTCTGATAAAAAGGGGTCAAAAATATTACGATTGTGATTGATGACACAAAAGGCTGTTATTGATTCCTCAGTATAGTCACTTCAATGCAAAAGCAACCATCGGTATCTTCTTAGTTTAAACGCTTAGTAACAACGCTGAAATATATTTTGTATAAACTATGGAGACCAAAGAGTTTTTTCGAATTTTAAATCAGCATAAATGTCCTAGCTAGCTCTTTCTGCTTTACTTGAATACTGATATTATGGGTCTGTGTTAGACGTCGATTATAAAATTTTAATTTTTTTAGTGCGGGGATCGACTTTAGACGTTAGAATCTGACGTGTACGAACGTCAAATTCTGACGTCTAAAGCAGTTACTACTGTCTGCATTTGCACAGCTAAATGACTATTGTGCTTTTACAAACTCTGTCGTGTAATTACTGTGAGGAATAAAAGTGTAGAAAGAATGATTTTGTATAAGAACTTGTCGGTACGTAAATCGATTGTTTGGCGGGAAAGATTTTTCGTTCAACATTGCCTCAACACTGGAAAGCGACAGCGAAACGACAAAAATGCTAAGTACTTCGTAGAAATGATTTAGTGGGTAAGAGCAGGTATGAAACCCATTGATTTGCAGCTGGTGCACATGTAACCACACCCAACGTCAATATGCAGCCACGCTGGTCGTGTCGTGTCACAGTGATTAAATTTTGTCTTAGACAGACAAATGGATTGGTATTTTTTACCTGCGATGGGAGTGTGATTCTTACTTTCTTCACATACAGTAATCACTCTTGACACAGTATTATTTGCCGGTATAATTGGTTGCGCAAATTATATATAATGGATTTGGTGCATGTAATCCTCGATGCATTTGTCGTCTCGATAGCTCATTCTGTCCAGCTCTAGCTCGACAACTGGAACACCTGGCTGAAATGTTTGTTATTAGGATGATCCAAACTGTTAGGGGGAATGAAGAGTAGGCCTAAAGTGCCGTCCATGGTACTGGACATTAGAGCCATCTTCCTTACATCAAGGGTGGACTTCTCGAGGTCTACGACCTCAAGACGCCTAGCAAGACGCCGGGAGTAACTTTGGGCTTCCTATTTCGTGATATTGCCATCATATGCAGAAAGTGATGAAAAGATTCACTCACTCCTTAGTGCTGTTATGACAAACCTAACACGCAAAGACCTGTAATCAGAAAACAAAATAAAAAATAACGTTGAAAACACACCCACGTGTTCATAAGAAAGAGGCGTTACTGGACTATGGCCAGGAAGAATGACATGACGTAGATTAATCAACGTTAAAACAACGTTAAAACAACTTTGATTCAACACAATTGTGTCTGCTGGGTTGTGTTCAGCTTCCCAGCTTATATCGAACCCTAGTACTGAGAGGGTCGTATATGCCACTCAGTTGGATGAGACATACGACCCTCTGACTGCTGGGGTTCCACATAACAAACAGTCCCAAGTAAAATACACTGGTCCAGAAACATGTTTTTGATTATTTAAAACCTCACTGTATACAACTGAATATAAACATGCACATTTGTGTTAGATACATCGTCAGTTTAACTTCAAGTAAGCAAAGTGTGGACTTCAAATAATTATCGTATTCGAAGGTATATTTGAGGAATGAGCGGGACCCCGCTGTGGTCAGCACCAACTGTATGCGAAATGACATAGGTTGCGTTTTACACAAAATATCTAAAAAAAAGATCTATATCGCATTTGGTTCAGGTAAAATAATCCGAGCAAGATAAGTGTTAAACATTACACATCAATGATATAAGCACTGTACTGTCTATCTTTTCTAAACATACACAAAACAAACAAAAGGCGGTCTTCCAATGCTGGTTCAATGTAGACGCTGGTCCAACATTGAACCAGTATTCTCCATATAATAGATCGTGCACCCAGGGGGTCGTACAAGAGTAAGTACACGGCATAAACACGGTCTCGCGGGTACGACGAGATCTCGGCGAGATCTACGTGTAGGCCTTGCGGTACAGCAGATGATGACGTCATAGCTGTCCCTGGTATTCATGCCCCTTATCTGCCTTGGTGCCTGGGGGACCGGGTCTACCCCCGGCCTCCCTGCCTCTCAGGGACTGGGCCGCTCTTATTCACATCTGAGCCTCAAGCCGGCACTCCGGAAATGACCTATTTCTCACTGTATGGTGAGCGCATGCGAATCTCAAGCTGTGCTATATGGTAGCATTTTTACATATTTAGCATTATTTACAATGAATATAACGAATAAAAAATAGAATACATGTTTTATTCTCAGAAGCTGTATATCAAATAGTAGGTTTACATTACAGGCATACTATTTATTGTACAGCTCCTGAAAATGAAACATTTACATTCGGGGCCAGTATTATCGTACATGTTGCGGATTGGTCGAGATGGCCATCTCCACCAATCCGAAGTTTACAATATATCATAAGTAATTCAAGAATACGGGCCCAGATTTATTAATGAGAGTTTGAAAATTAAGAAATATAGATGATGTCGATGATTCTTGATGGCATGAGACGTTGACCCAATATTGGCTCGATGTTGATCCACTGTCCGCGACCCTGAACAATTAATGAGCCAATCTTTCCCGAGAGCTGTACGGTATAACATTATCAAATGAGAAACATAATGATACTTGTATTTATCAAGATTGCTTTAATTATTTTCTTTTGTGGCAATATCTCGTTAAAAGCCAAGTGTGTGATAATGACTATTCTTTGTCACGATGAGGAGGGATCCAGACCTATAGAATGTTTTATAATCTTAATTAATGTTTTTTTGAATCTCTGACGTAAAACCGTCTCCCTCTCTGATGTTTTGTGTGAGTTATTCCGTTTCAACATTCATTTCCCTTTAAGGGAAAGGAATATGGCAACGGTAAAACAGTTCTCTATCTTATAAGGTGTTCATACGCTGCTGTCTTCGACTTTACTAGCACGTCATCTTGCTGCCAATCCTTCAAGATTTGCTTTAAATCTTACAGCGCGGGGATCGACTTTAGACGTTAGAATCTGACGTCTGTAGACGTCGACTGTAATTATTAGTAATTATTACTTTGTAGGAATATTATAAATATTTTCACTCTGTCTGAGAGAGTGATAAAATAATTATAATACAACATGAATTATTATGTAAATAACATATATATATATCAACATGAAGCTATGTCATTTCCCATGCAGCTGGTGCTAGCCAGTGCACTAATTGGACCCCGTTGATTCAACAATGAAACTACTGAAATTTGCAATGTTCAGGCGACATTAAGTATTGAACAGTATTATGATAACAAAGAATAATTTATACATGAGTTTTAATCCTCATGTGACGGCACCCTCACCACACTGTCACTTGACGAAATGTCAAGGTACGTTATCACATTTTTACAGCCCCATACCCGACATATTAGTTTCGTGCAAAGCAGCAGACCGATGTACTAGACATGCTGCTGTCACAAATGAAGAAGACAAAACATACATATAACCAAGAGACTATATTTAAAGAAGTTTTTTCAAGTTTAAATATAAAGGTTAGAATACTTGAAGACTATTTTCAAATAGTTTGCTAATTCATTAGAAGTATTACAGAATATATCTGATATAATATTTTTAAATTTTATATTGTTCGGATGACTTTGGCAGTAGGGTTGTAAAAATTGTTGCCATTTATTAAAAAGGTTATTGCATTCAAGTACAAAGTGGATTTCATCACACATTTTATCAGAATTAAAAAAATCAAATGTTGATCCTTGATGCCGAGATTGCGTGCACGCTTCATAGAGACGGAGGCGCGCCATACACGGGAGGGGTCTACAAACTGATGCATACGTAAAAGGGGAGGGTGTCACAATATATGTCCCATGGAACACGGGTTGAAGGTAGTATTATAATAACTATGTGTTATTGTTGTTTTGCGCCCATATATTTCTTTTCGTTTTTATTCAAATCGCAAGTGAGTTGTTCCCGCAATTCCCTTGTCGATTTGAATAAAAATGCCATGATTGCGTAAAAAATACTTAAGCAAAATTTACAAAACTAAAGCTCAAGACAAGATTATCATGACGACATTAATAATTTATTTAACAGTACAACATTTGCTGAATTATTGTTCGGATAGGTGTCAAGGGAAGTGGCTACTGTACTCTCCCCAGCTACCTGTGGGAGGCGGAAAAAGACGGCAGCGACCGGAAGTGGGTCTCTAGCATCCGGTTCCCTGAGGACAACGACGTGTGGAAGACACGGCTTGAGATAACAGTGAAGAAGACGGAGATCACGATCCGTGAGGCGATCAGGACGGCATGTCAGCGTGGATCAGAAGTGAATACCTGCCACAGGAACAGGGTGGTCAAGAAAATCATCTGCATCTCAGAGGAACCCAACAACAAATTCCGGGTGCAGATACAAGGCGACAGGTGAGTGTGCAATCTTTCACACTATTCTGCCGGACAAAGCTCAAATGCAGTAACTTTTCAAGTTGTTAGTGAGCTGGTACTGCCTTTTGGCTCTGCAGTATAGTAAGTTCTGTGTTTGTCTTTTTCAATTTTTTATTATATCGTGTGTACCAAGTTTTCAAAAGGTAAATGTGTCTTAAATTTGAAAATTAAAATGTGGTAGTTTGGGTATATTATATTATTTTGACTATATCTTTGTATTCAGTTACACTAAGTAGCCTACTGATTTATCAGGCATAATAATATTGTGGCTGTTAAATAAACAGCAAGGGCGCTATCGTCCATGCTGTCTGGATGAAATAGGAGAGCCCCGCCGATTCAATAGGCCTCCTTGAATAATAGTGGGGCTGCTCATGCCCTTGTGGTCAGACAAGAAGTTTACAGAAAACTTTTACACACAAAACAGAATGCTGTATATAAGCTAGTTTAGCCAGATATGGTATTTTGGTGTCAGCAGGTGGGCACGTTACCTGCTTTATTATTATATTTCTGATCCAGTTTTTTTCTGGTACGAGAGCTGATCCATTCACTCCTGAAGGCGAGGTCAAGGGGCCATTCCACTAAAAAGGCTAACATTGATTTTATCCTAACGTTATCTTGTTTTAATTAGAAACGTTAAGAGTGATGTGAATCTTTTAATGAAAATATGAGACAGTTAACCATTTCAGCACGTGGACCGTCTTTATACGTCAGAATCTGAAGGTCTGTAGCCGTCAGAATCAGACGTCTACAGACGTCAGATTCTGACGTATAAAGACGGGTTTTTGTACATGTTTCTCCTCAAGAAAAATAGGATAGGGCGGTCGGTGGTTGGGAGAAGAATAATAGCCACCCACTACTTTTGATTTGGGAAAATCGATCACAGTAATAAGTATTGGTTAAAAGGGCAGGCCGAGCATTCTGATCTTTTAAAAGTGATTTAAAATAGACGTACTGAAGCGCATTGTACTTTCTAAAACTTTACGTCATGTTATAATTTTGCCCCGACCATCTTTTGCAGTGGTCTCAATGGTCTTAAACCCCCTAAGTGGGCAGTAAACCTTATGTAAATATCTATCATAAATATCTGCCTGTCTGGCTCATGTATATTAATCAGATAGGAGACTACCAGGCGCTGCGGCTCGATCCCTCGGGAGAGTATAGGGTAAGCACTTTGTCGCCCTTGCACCCACGCCATGGCTGCGAGTTTATTTGATATTTTATTGGCTAAAGATCAATTCCAAAAATCCATAATATGGATTTTGAGATATCATATTATGATATCTCATGCCAGCAAATAGAAGACAGTCAGCTAATGTTGGTTTAATGCTGCCCCACCGTATGTGACACTGGTCCAACATCAAACCAACATCGGTTCAAAGTCTGTGTTTGCTGGGACAGTATTCCATTTTGTGAAGGATGCACCATAAAATAGGAAAGTCTCTTTAAAGGCAAGATTTTACATTAATTCATTTGACATGCTTAAGGAGGATTCGCTATCGAAAACAATTATTGTTCAAATACACTTTTCACCTTTTTTCCTGGTTATCATGGTTATGTGTCACAGTTTATTAAAGCAAGAGAGTCGTGGCGTGTACGCATGTACTTCCCAGCAATCCCGAGGCTTTTGTCTAATGCTGTTTTAATTTTGGGGGCGGCGTCGCAGACGGCGGGCCAACGTTACAACGGCATTGAACCAATGTCTCGTGTTTTCTAGGATAAACTGTACTAAACTTGCAGGAAGATTGAGGCTCGACGTAAGGCAATACTCACTCACTCACTATCCAAACTAATCCAAATGATGCAGATAACTACAGAGGCATAACTCTCACAAGTGTGTTTAGCAAAGTATTTACTGGTATTTTAAATAAGAGGCTTACGTCTTGGTTAGATACACAAGAAATAAAAACAGATGACCAGGCTGGTTTTAGGAAAGGCTACTCAACAGTAGATAATGCTTTTGATCTCCACTCTGTAATTCACCAACATCTTAATAAGAGTACACAAGTGTGCAGCCTTTATTGATTTTCGTAAGGCATTTGATTCTGTGAAGCGGAAGACAATATAGAATGGTAAGATGTAAACGATGATAAAGAATAATGTAAAGCAAGGCTGTATTTTCAGCCCTATCCTATTTTCACTGTTGGTAAAATAAATTACTAATGAAATACATAGACGTGAGGGTTATTGGATACAACTTGTTCCTGACTTGGCTGAGGTTGGTATTTTGTTGTTTGCGGAAGACATCGTGCTGATAGTGTATTTGAGCTGCAGAAGAAATTATATATTTTGTTTGAGGGGGCAGTAAAACTTGGACTAGTTGTTAACATGTATAAATCTAAGGTTGTTGTTTTTAGAAAGGGAGGGCACGAAAATGTTACAAGGATACAGGTTCTAATTTCATGGTACATGGAGATTCAAGCAGATATGAACTTCGTATACATGCTGTTCTCCGCTCTATTAAATACCGGATTGGAATACTAAATATAGAGGATTCAAGAAATGTTTGTAAAGTGTAAATTAACATGATGCGGTATGATGGAAATCACCAGAACTGAAGATGTATGGGATCTACAGCAGATATAGGCGGCCATGGATATTTTTAAATAACCTGAAGTTGCGAATGATAGCAGAAAGTGATAACATATGGCAGCAAAACTTACAGACGAGTAAAAGATGTTTTATGTACAAGAAATTTAAACAGTCTCGGTATAAAGAAAGTATTTAAATCATATTAAAACAGTAGTAATAAGAAGAATGCTATCTCGCTTTAGAATAGGTTTCAGTGTGTCATTTTGACTCATAAATACAGATTTGTAAATGATATGGAAACTGGGTGCCCTATGTGTACAGGTGGACGAAACACGAGGAGGATGACATTCATTTTCCATTGCATTGCCCAGCTTACCATGACCTGCGTGTCAAGTATCTCAGCCCATTCTCCCGAATGAGATCTCCTTCAATTCTCTGTTACAAATGAAGGATCTAAACATGATCACTGGTTTAAGCCTGTATATCACCCACTTTAACGCAGACAAAAAACATAATTATTGTGATGCATTGATATGTCGATATGTAACATTATGCTTACTACAGTACTGATTTAGCAAAATGGGACAAGCTTTTTCAGTGGGGCTAGCCCCGGCTAACGCAGGCTAGCCCTGGGCTAGCCCCATGTTCTCTCCCCACCCCATTTGGGGCCCGCATGTATGCGCCCAAAGTTATAAAATCCTTTAGCCGGGCCGCAATGTGCGTTTTGGTATAAGTTCATATAACTGGAGCCGCGCTCATATCGCCGGGGCTCAAGCCAATCTAGAGCCTCGGCGAATTGAGTCAACGCCTGTATATGTTAGTCAGGCGCGCTTCTCGTCTGGTCCAGTTTCAAGCTCGACCGGTGCGCCGGGCGAGCCTGACTTTCCAGGTGCCTGCTTTTTCATCTTCAGTTAGGTCTATTCCAGTGACCGTAGCTTCATAAAACCACCCATTTTCTGAATTTATACACTGAACTGCTTTTCCGATACTAAAGATATTGTCTAAATGCTAAAGGCTAAATGCTAAATGGCTAAGCAGAAATAAATGAGGACTGCAACAGGTCTAGATGTATACGCGTACGGACACTCAATTATTGCACATTTAGATCAACTCAGAGCTGTTTAGATGATGCTGAATGTGGTCAAGCTGAGCGCGCCCTGTCTTGCCCAGAGCGAGCCTGGCCAGCCCGGCGAGATGACACATGGTTCACAGCATCCATGTTAGCCGCCACACAGTATACTGGGTGCAAGCCCAAGTAGGATTTGGGCGGGTATATTTTCTTGGCCCGAACCGTGTGGGGGCTCGAGCCCATTTCATGCGCTGGGCGCAACCAATTCTGCGCCTGTCTCGCCGGGCTTGCGCCCGGGCTAATGACGGGCTGGCCAGCGTTAACGCAGGCCAGCCACTGATGAAAAATCTGTCCCATTTTGTGAAATCAGTACTGTATGTGTACTTACTGTATTTTTGTATTATGCTCTTTTTTGTACGGGCCATTATAGGCCTATCAAATACATTATTCGTATTCGTATTCGTACACTTGAAAAAAATCAGCTGTGACGTCATCAAACATTATGATCACTTTCTTGAAAAGGCAACGTACGTTTGTTACTGTGCTGGTAAAGCTGCACATGCGTTATCAGCAGGCTTACCAGTTTTAACAAAGATATGTTAATTAATATGTGACGCAGACCCAGCATCTCAATATTAACCTTTACAGCGCGGTATCGACATTAGTCTGAAGTCGATCCCCTAACAGTTACTATAAAAGCAAAAATATGCATACTGCCCGTAGACCCGTAGCATATGTATTCAAATGAATCGAAAGAGCTAACTAAGACATTTATGATGATTTCAAATTGAAAAAATCTTTTGTTCTGTTTGGTCTACACAAACACATTTCAGCGCTTCAACACTAAGTGTTGTGGTTGTGGATCGCGGTAGCGAGACACAACCTCGGGTGGTTGGAAATATACACTTATATAACACTTATCATGCTAAGCTAATACATTAATACAAGTGGTTGAAAATTACTCATATTTGCCTGATTTGAGACCAAACATTTACAAAATTTGATGTTTTAACAGTGATTTCATTTTCAATAACAGGTTCAATAACAGGTTGAATCGGAGATTAAAACTGATTAAAAACGACTATCGTCGTGATCAGCAAGAAAAGGGTTAACCCTTTAACCGCCAAATTATTCAATTTGAATTTTCACCCACTTGAGGTTGTGTCTCGCTGACGCGATCCACAACCTCAAGTGAGTGAAAATTATTCAGATTTGACAAAATGGGGGTCAACTCTTTTCAAATCTTGCTTGGTGACGTCACATTTTATCTTTAACATAATTATTTAAGATGTGGTACTTCATGTGCTAATAAAAATGAAAACCCGAATTGATGCAGCACCGGTGGTTAAAGGGTGTGGCGACGTCACGTGCGTCTGTGATACACCGCCACCCACAGGACACACTGGGATGATTATTCGTCATTGCATTCGTTGCTTTGTGTTAATCATGTTAATGGCGTCGCAACAGCCCGGCAAACACGAGGCGTTCACCCAATGCTGTTTCAATGTTGGGCCAGCGTCGAAGACGGTGGCCCAACATTGAAACAGCATTGGGTGAATGCGTCGTGTTTGCTGGGAAAACATTTAAAAGGATGCCCTTTCAGTAAGCTGCAGACTAATTAATTAGTTTTTTAAAATGTCTAATATTGAAGGTGACGAAAACTTCTTTGTCGGGAGTGAACAAAAAGAAATCTCGACAAAAAATGGGATGCTGAAAATCGTAACCGTTTGCTTACCCGAATATGTCAACATGTTTTAATTCAATGTAAGCTGTGAGCTGAGCTACTACCGCAGTCCCCACCTCAAAATGAATAAAAAATCCACGATTGTATCAAATATCCTAGTGTAAAGTAAAATATCTTAACGAAGGCCTAGACCATGAGTATTTCGATGAGTTGTACGACATTTTATGAAATTACTATTATCTTTGAAAGTGTACCGCGTGATTTATATAATTATATATGCATCTTCGGCGGGTACAGATGTAGTGGATTTCCACACTAATAATATATGGTATTTCATTCCTTACAACGGTGAATGTTGTGTATAAATCATGGAGATTATTTTATTTTATTTTATTAGAAGTCGTTATAAATGTTTTAATCCGCTCTTTTCTGCTTTTTCTTTTTTTTCTTTTTCTGCTTTCTGAATACCTATGTTATGAGTCTACGCCCATTATAAATAATTTACTCTTTCAGTGCTGAAAGAGATAACCGCAAACGAAAAGTGTGATTAACATCAAGATTTGCTAATGTTTGGTCCCAGATTAAACAAATAATAAGCATTTTCAAGTGGGGGGAACTTTTAATTGAGAAACTTAGCGACCAAAGGGTTAAGATTAACCCTTGCAGTGCGGGGATCGACTTTAGACTTCAGAATCTGACGTCTGTAGACGTCAGATTCTGACGTCTGAAGTCCATCCCCGCACTGTAGGAGTACAATTATTGCCAATGGTCGCAGACCCATACCACAGTTATTCAAATGAATCGGGAAGAGCTGACTAAGACATTTTATGATGATTTCAAATTGGAAAAACCCTTTCAGTTGAGATAGATGTTTTTTTTTACAAATTAACTCAGCGCTTTAAGGATTAAAGTGCTATTCACATATATGCCCGTTTCTATATTATTTGTTTGTCATCAAAAGCTGAAAATGAAGGCTAAGCGAGCACTAACCCTTACAGCGCGGGGATCTACGTCAGACGTCACACTCTGACGTCTGTAGATGGCAGATTCTGACGTCTAATTTATGTCCGCTTATGTACTCACAAACATAAACCATCGAACAAGGGAGGTCGTCGAGCTGATGCCGCTTCAAGGCACGGCGCAGACCTCTGGCATGAGATGTTTCATATCTGGCCAATAATGGAAGGCGTTTATAAATGTGTGACGTCATGAGTTGTGAGTTGTGAATGAATTTCGCTGATTTTTTAGTAGTCAATTTTCAACCGATTGACACACTCAATTTTCTAATGAAACACAACACTACATTATTTGCTTTGTGCGACCACTAAATTCTAAGCCGGGAATGCAGAGTTATACTTGATCATAATATAGAGACTGAGTGTGACCGAACTGTTGAATTTGAGGATCCCCATTATGGTCGGATGTTTTTTTAAGTCAGTTAAAACCCCGGGGTTCTACATTCTTAGCTGTGGAAAAGGCCACGGACTTCGGCCTAAGGCTTTTCCACAGCTAAGAATGTAGAGGTCCTCGGGCTTTATCCTATACCTCATGCGGCGACTACCCATAAACATTCTCGTGGTTTTGATAGGTATTTCAGAAGTTAGATCATTCGACATGTAAAGAAATTCCGAGACGAAGCTAACGGGTTTATAGAGGGCGACATTTGGACACATTTATAACAATAAATTAAATAGACTAACTTTAAACTAAACAATATTGGTCTATGATATTTTCAGAGTAGTCGTCGCATTACGCGGAAATAGTGCTTGTAAATTTTTAGGACAATTGTTTGAGAATATAAAGAGAAATAAGCAGAAATTATTCACCACGATTAATGTGAATCCTATAATTGTGCCACAAAAAAAAAACAAATATGAAATGTATCATTGTTATAAAAAAAATTGACAAACCGAAATCAAATAATATAATAAATAATGGATAATGTGTTGTTTACTGCAAATATGGCGCACATTTTTTTAATGTAAGCGAGCACCATCCCATCCAGCTCAAAACAGTGAACAAATTAATGTTGATTTAATGTTGGCCCAGCGTCGGCGACGCTGGACCAACATTAAACCAACATTGGCTCAGCGTTTGCTGGGATGGTGCTGCAAATGGACACGCGATAATCCCGCGAATATCAGAGAACAACGAGCCGACAAAGTGAACTTCACACGGCCACGCGCCTAAATGCTGATAACCACTTTCCGTGCAGCTCGTTAAGGCAAAAAGTTATGTCTCGATATAGTCCATAAAGCGGGCGGATGGACATCACTGCGGTCTGGTGAGGGTGATGAGGTTGTGATGTGGCAAATTACTCCGCCGAATGTATTCTCCAGTCGCATCGTTAGCCAAGATGATTTGGGTATTCGGCCCAACGACGGTTGAGAGTTGGATCTTCGTATCTGCTTTTGGTGGGATTCTCTCCCGACTTCATTTCGAACCAGAGTGCGTTGGCGTGTGTGTCGTCGTGCGCTCTCTTTGATTACGAGAAGAGACGAACGCGGTAACATGGCGAGATGAAAACGAGGCAGCAGCCTCACTACACCCCCAAGTGCCTCTCATGGCCGACGACGTGAACGAAAGAAATGAGAACGAGGCCCATATAGCATAAGCGCATACACAAATAATCATACACATGGGTCTCGCTCGGAGACTGCATGAGGATTATCTGAAATATTTAAATTATGTCCCAAGTAAAAGAGAAATGAAATGAATAACATAAGAGAATACATGTATTTTAGTTCGAATATTTTTATCTGAACATAATTTGAGTGAACACACACGGCCATAAAAATGCATCAAATGCATATCAGTTCGAGCAGGTGTATTCTGGTTCTTTGGATATGAAATCCCTTTCAAATCCAATGGAACGTTCTGTTCTACGAAACCAAAAGACTGTAAATGTTTTCTTTTCAAGTAATAGGTTTAAAGAGCAGTATTGTTGTCTGCACACAATAACAACAACTGTAATAACAGGATTCCCACTACATAAACATGATACAAGATTTTCCATGCAGATGTGGTGTACTTTCACCCTTTAAAACCTGAATTTACCATTGTCATCTTCATCCACTACAAGCCGCAAATTGCTGTCGCAATTTTCGACTTGTAGTGGATGAAGATGACTTGATGTCGTTTAAAAAAAGAAGAAAATTGTCATGTATTGTTAAACCAGTCTCATGGACATTTTCGTTTTAAAACTCTTAGTTGTAGGAAAATTATGTCTGTTTTCAGGGATTTAAAATGATGCTTTAATGCATCGTGAGGGCTTAAAGGGTTAAGACACGCGTACCCACATTGAACAGCCGCTTCATTTGCTCTAAGGCAAATTAAAATAAAGAACATTATGCTATACGAGGAATCTAGGGTTCAAATGATTTTGTGAAACAGAAAGTAACACCTTTTAATTTCGAGAAAAATATTTGAGCCCGATACACTGTATTGTTATTTCGATCTATGCATGCATGATTACAGACGGCAACTATTGTGTCGAGGTCTCCCATATTTATGTAAAATGTATTTACACCTCTTATTATGCTTCTACTGAGGATATAGCGCGTTAGCTATTATAATGATTGGTTGATTGATTGACTACTTGAAATACAGTTTGTAGGATAATTATAACAATGTTCATCAGGCATGACTGAGGAAATGAAAAATGAACAATCTGCATGGTATCTCCTCAGATACTGACGTACATGTATAAAAACGGTCCCCGCACTAAAATAATTAACATATTTATAATGGTTGAAGACCCATAACATAGGTATTCAATTAAACTGGAAAGAGCTGGTTAGGACATTTCTGATGATTTTAAATTGAAAACAATCCTTCAGTCTCCACGGTTTGAACAAAAATAATTGAACGTTGCAAGGGTCAGCCTTCAAGGCTTCTTCGTCGGATTAATGCACCGCGTGGTATATTTTGAATACATTTCATAGAATTAAAATGTGTATTATCCATCACATCATAGGGACGTCCCATTTTTAGAGATATTATCATATGATATATGAAAGGATATGACACAGAGGCAGATACACCCCTTCATACCCAAGGAGACGTTATGCTGGGTACTTAATTTCAAAAAAATCACCTAGAGATGGGAATTACGCCAGCAATAATATTCACATCTCTATTGAATGACAATAATTAAGAGAGAATAGCTGTGTGCTAGGTGGTTAAACATTTACGGAGTGTTAGTAATTTCACATCTAAAACTATTTTAGTCATTAGATACCCGGCTTCGTACACGTAGGCCTACTTCTCTCAATATGAGCTTCGCATTCAACTTGACGGAGCTAATTTATAAACTGCACGGTTTCTCATTCCCGTGTGGACGATATCCAGGCAGTACTCGCCTTCTTATCGCTAAGTCTCGCTGTGTTCTCCTAGGCAGTCACGTGACGCGGCGTTAAGGAGCTTCCGCTTGTAGTGGCCAGATTTAAGGCGGCCTGCTTGTGGGTTCAAGCTGATCCCACCTGCCAAGGCGGCCCTAATCCATATTTACATATTCTCAGGCGTCCGTCTGGGAACGTCTGATTTTCCCCTTCTGCTCCGCGGACCCTGCGATCTCCTACCCAGCAATAGTGGATTGCTGGGCCAGAGTGGCAGACGATGCTCCAACATTTCACAATCATTATTGCGTCTTATACTGCTGGCATACTACACTGATGTATCGCAGTGGAATCTTCATTCATATTGAAGTCACGAATAACGGATTTCAGAGAAAACACAGGAGTTAATTAGTTCGAGATGATATCAAAAGTATAATCGAATTTTGCTGTACATAATCTAGAAGGGCGTAGATAATAACTGATATTTGAAATGCTTTGATGAAATTATGTATAAATTTTGTTAACAAAGTGATAAAGCAAAAGTAGGCCTGATATTCGTGAGCCAGCTCACGTTTTAATAGCTGATCAAATTGTGCCCACACAGTATTACGTCTGAAACGGTGATAGCAAATCAAAACTAGATCTAGAGGAAATGTAAGTAGCTCGATCAGCCTTTGGATATTAAACACAAATAGATTTATTGTCCTTACATGCACATTCTCAAAAAAAATATCAATTATTATAGACGTCGCAAGTTCATAATTGATAAACATGATAACATATACGAAGTGATCGCCTAAATTATTTTTAAACTGAAGGGTTCCATGCATAAACATGCTAACTCTGTTTTTTGCCATTTTGAGATAAAGGCGATTTTGTAATTTTAGCGTGGTAAAATATTTATAACTTTTTTACTTTTTATCGTAAGGAATCACAATTAATTTCATTATCTTCGTTTTTTTATTTACTTTATGATTCAATTATAAAATAAATACTTTTGCCGAAAGCTTTTGACAGAACCGCCTATAAAGGGACTGAGCACATTTGTGCACGCATATGACTCTTTATTCCTGCATGCAAAAGAATGCCAAATCGAGTTAGCAATTTCGAAGCTGAAGAAATTGTCGATGCTATGTACATAATACATTTCAATAGCACAAAAACAGGGCATGCAAGAAAATGTCAAATGGACTTGTCAAAGGCAAATATGAACAAATATGCATTTATCAAAGTGAAAAGTCGACTTGACTTGGTTGTTTTGATGGTTTATTTATGTTAAATATGCGTAACAGGCTGAAATATGTACACCTGTCTGGTACCAGTAGGAGCGGCGTATACATATACATGCTTATGTGATGTAAAAACATAATAGAGCAGTATCTTGCAAACGAGTTACTGAGAAAAAAACATTGTAATACCTAAAGTAGCTCAAACCATCAACCACACTCAGGAAAGAGAATGGACAGAGACAATATATTTAAAAAAAGGCATATAGGTGCGTCTGCTTAAGACTCTGCAGCCACCAGCTTAGGCCCGTTCACCTCCACGACACCCGAGAAGACTTCACAAATTATCATTTTGGACAGAGACGAAGACAAAAGGTGACTAGGGGACGTTCTGAAACAACATAGGATGTATCTGCAAGAGACGCCATTTGTTCTTTTATTTGTTCAATATGAATAAATGCCATCTAAAACCCGGTCATATATTTATTTATCTGTGACTGATATTGATCACGTACGGTGGCCATATATGGCTAAGCCATCAAATTAACAAGGGACTCTCCAAACAATCTTGCAATTTTCTTTGGATGGGGAGATGCGTTACCATGTAAGACAGTCGGAAGAGTATGAAAAAATGTTAATCTGATTCAGTGAAAGCAACAGATAATTGTATTGAGGAAAACAGTGAGCATTTTATAGATATTTTCATTTACAGAATATCGACTCAGGTTGCGATACATAGGCCTGATACTCTCAACATCCAGCAACATTTCAGGCCAATACTTTTAATACACATCCGCTCCTCCTCTTATAAATGTACTCTAATTAGAGAAGCTGAGTGGTACCAAGGATATGACTATAACACCCATCAGGATTTGAGAAGAATTTCTGAAGATAACTTCGTGAATTGACTGTGGAACAGGAAGCAATATGAGTTTGCCAGGAAAAAAATCATCTGGTGAGACGTTCATGCTGTGAATTGTAGCTTACGTTATGTATCTGATCTTGTTCCTGAATACCAATCACATTAGTTTTAATTAGAAGGTCAAGTGACTTGAGTCTTCTGCAAATCAGATCCCAGTATTTGCTCCTAGCTAGAGATATACATAAGAGTACGTTTTTTGTTGTTTCATTTGTCAAATGACTAGGAGGTATACTTGCAGAATAAGATCATGATCAGCCTACTTTGAAACCTTGAGACATCTGTGAAGGTCAACATTAAAGTGCACTGTACTATGATTTAACATATTCAAGGCGAAGAAAAGGTATGCAGATCACCTATAGCCTTCCAAGGTCTTACTGATTTCCCATATGTCATGTGAAGGTTTGCACATGTGCAAATCATTATAATTATTATTATAAACAATAAGACTTGTAGATAAATTATATACTGTACATATAAATGATTCCCTAACTTTCATCTAAAACGTGATTGGTAATGTTACAAAGCATGACGGTTCAACATATATTAGACAGGTGATTAAGTCTTTCAAATTGTTTTCAGTTGAGTTTCAGAGTTATTTAAAAAATATTTTACAGATTATTTTCGCTAAATAAAGAGTTATTATTTCAATCCCTTGTCAATACACCATGATGCTCTACGACAGAGGACAAAAGAGCATAACGATAATTTGGTGCCATGCTGTCCACTATTTTATAACCATATAGCTAGGTGATACAACAAGGTGTAAAATTCATATGGTTCTTCAATTGTTGGATATTCCAGGTTACAATGTTTATACTAAAACAATTCAATGCGAGTAGCTCATGTTTGCACTTTTTTTTAAATAGTGTGTAGCGATTTGTAACCAATTGAGCTCCTCATTCATTGGGGTGTTCCTAGCATTAGACATAAACTATTTCGCTATTCAATTTCAAGTTTCATTAGCATTTGGCCAAATTTGTGTAGCTTTTCGCTACGCAACACTGAAAAAATTGACCCTGAATATTGTATGGTGAAATTCGATTTTTTTTATTTAGGAAATAAATGAAATGAATCGGGCTTTAGGCCACCTTTGTGCACATATAGGCTAAACTGGGCCAGGAGAACCTCCTGAGGATGGTGAGATGATTGAGATGACACTGTCCTCCAGACACAGGATTCGAAATTCGAGCCCTGGCGGTCTGAGGCCGAGCACGCTACCACTCGGTCACGGAGGCTCCCCATAATACTAACTTTCACACGTGGATGGGGAAGAAACATTTTTGTTTCTTTCAAACCGCCGAGACCGGGAACCGAACCCCGAACTCTGGCGTGAAAGGCAGCGGTGCTAACCACTACCCTAGGGCCCCCGCCCTTTTATTTAGGAGATATCGATCGATTATTTTTTTATTGTCAAGAGAACATGACATTGTAGCCTTGGTCTTAAATTTAGCGTGGTATACGCAACAACTGTAGAGAGATGGATAAAATGTTTTGTTTCGTCATTGCAGACAGATAAATATTTTTTGTCAGATAAAGTACATTTCTTGGTGTATATTTGTTATGTTATCGGTGCAGCGAATTTGACAACTGTGTTCATTATAATTAATGTCATTATACTAAACTAATCAATCAATCAATCTCTACGTACATGATGATTTTTTAACCCATCAATAATAATATTTTAACCCTTTGAGTCACAACCGCGCGCTCTATACATAAATAGTGAAGCACAATTTTTATTATATGACGTCACACACGATGTATAAAGAGCGCGTACTTGTGACGTCATTAATTAACTTTTATTGTAGCCCCTAAAAAAATGAAATGTGGCATAAATACGCTGCAGTACGCTCCTGTACATGCATGCTAACATCATGTCATCATATTTTGCATAACATTTTGCCAAAATAATGATGTGACTCAAAGGGTTAAAGAATATCGAGATTGATTTCGCTCAGATATTACCGGTACGGTAGTAAATATATCGATATTAAAACTCCACAGCTTCATCAATATTTTTATGTCTCCGCCGCGAAGCGAGCGAAGGCATTATGTTCTCGGGTTGTCCGTCCGTCCGTCTGTCTGTCCGGCTGTCCGTCCGTCCGTCCGGTCATGTATTGTTGTACTACGCCAACATGGTCCAACAGATTGAATTCATAATTTATACAAACATTCGACCCCTCCGGCAAAAGTTTTTTTTACCAAAGGTCAAGGTCATAGGTCAAGGTCAAAGATGGGCCTCAAGTGATTGCGGAGGCATACAATTGACGCATATGCGTCAAATTTTCCTTCTATTTCTATAATTATAATAGTAGTAGGAAACTGACAGGCCTCTCTAACTAAACAAATGTCTAGAAATTATACTGGATAACCTCACTGAGACGCCTATATTTATTTATTTTTAGGAATGTTGTTTATACACAAAATTATTTCCATAATAGGGGACAATCTGCAGGTAACATAACAGTCACATAGCGCATTTTACATAAAAATACAAAAAATAACACAAGACCCCCAAGATTTTCAATATCTTTGAACCATGTATTAATAATATCGATATGTAGGCTTATACGCATAAAAACAGTTTTTTTTAATCGACCTGTGTGTGTTCTATTCTACTTTTATCACATTTTTTTACAATAGTGGATAGATCTACATAAGGGGATACTTTTGATTTTGAGGCGTTCCACATCTTTTCAAAATTTAGTCATATTTTAAAATGGCTAACATTCCATAACTTGGATAAGAAAAACGATAATAACTAGCGGTTAGGACCACAGCAATATTTCAATCGTTCTGTTTTACGATATTACATTAGGCCCTACATGTATTTCATTTTCTGAAAATGCAATGTGCGACTGATCTTGAGCAGATGGGTAACATATAATGTTATTATGTCCGAAGGGAAATATTTTTTTTTTTTTCTTATATAAAAAAAAAACAATTAATTAGGGTCAATAATATGAATATTACAGTTTTAAAAGGAAGTATGTACTCATAGTTATATCAAAAGATACAACAGAACACAACACATAAACAGAACACCAATGGTAATCAGATTTCTGCATACATAGCCACTATGTTTCATTATCAAAACGTGGTAGTGACGATAAACTCCACATTTATACCATTGTTGAAATGTAGTTTTGATATGCTATATGGACAAATCATACGGATTATGAACCGTCAGATCAATGCTTATTTTAGTTAGCACCATCTTGCAAGTAAATATTTAAAAAATGCGGGTGTTTTCTTCAGCTAGCATAGTACTGCTTGTGAATATCTACTGGCCGTATCGACTTTCCGAGAGCAAGTCTATGTCAATCCAGCATTTCATGAACTTGCACCCTCTATATTTGATAATGTGTATGCCAACTCTACATAGCCTTATTTGGAACTAGCGATATATTCACCCTAGAGCTCCAATTTTTTCACACAAGATGCATATGGGTACAAAGAACAGCATGGAATACAAAACTCAAATTTATGCTAGCTCGAGTTAGCATGTTTATGCATGGAACCCTTCAACTTTCACTTATATTTTATTGAAATGTTGGGCCAGCGTCGTTTAGGGCCTATATTTTTAAGCCAATCAACATATTGGTCAATCCTTCAAATGCTAATCACGTCTAGCCTTTTTATTTAGGCTTGAAGGAGGAAAATATGAAGAATAAATTGATCTTCAAAATCGATATATCCGCATACGTATTGAATCAAATTGTACAATGTAACTGTAGCAAATCTTTAATCATGTCAATAGTATTGATAGTAGTGTGAATAGAATGATGTTATTATGCTTTTTGCCAATTTCACACGGTCATATATATAACAGTTATGTCAATTTTGCACTCTTGAACGTACCTCTTTCGCTGATCTGAAAAACGAGAGGAATGAATGAATGAATGAATGAATGAATGAATGAATGAATGAATGAATGAATGAATGAATGAATGAAAGATTAAATGAATGAATGAGTGGATGAAAGAATGAATGAATGAATGAATGAATGAATGAATGAATGAATGAATGAATGAATGAATGAATGAATGAATGAATGAATGAATGAATGAATGAATTAATTAATTAATTAATTAATTAATTAATTAATTAATTAATGAAAGAACGAATGAATGAATGAATGAATGAATGAATGAATGAATGAATGAATGAATGAATGAATGAATGAATGAATGAATAAATGAATGAATGAATGAATGAATGAATGAATGAATGAATGAATGAATGAATGAATGAATGAATGAATGAACGAATAGCTGGATGGATGGTTGAATGAATGAATGAATGAATGAATGAATGAATGAATGAATGAATGAATGAATGAATGAATGAATGAATGAATGAATGAATGAATGAATGAATGAATGAATGAATGGACTGATGAACGGATGGACGGATGGATGGATGAATGGATGGATGGATGGATGGATGGATGGATGGATGGATGAATGGATGGATGGGGGAATGGATGGATAGATGGATGGATGAAAGGACGTACTGACAGACGACAAACGAACGAATGAACGGACGATCGAACGAACAAACTAACGAACGCAAATGACTTAAAACTTCATTAATTATTTCACTAACTAAGGCATTAAGGACAAATACTTCTTGACTGGAACGTATGTTTCGGTAAACAAAGCTGAAGAATGAATTTTGAGGCACATAATCCGCTGAACTGTGCCCGGATAACGTCGTATTAGGATGGTGCTAAGAATCTGATGATATTTCCCTTCGGACACAGGATTGGAAATGCGATTCATGTCAGTCTAAGACTGAGCACGCTACCTGTCTGTCACGGAAGCTCTTCACAATGCTGATTCTTTAGCAGTGAGCGTGGAAGAAACATTTATTTTTTTAAGGCCAGGATAAAGACTCACAACGCGACTGAAATCTATCATCGAGGGGGGGGGGGGGTCGTGAACAAATGCAAGATGCCAGTCTAGACGGGCAACAAGCTTTTATGTTTTGAACTGGTGACAGATCATGTGGTTTTGGTATCACGCGATTTCAACTGTTACTCTCTTATTGGCTCATTATATTAACCCTCAAAACACTGATGTCGACTACAGTAGACAGTCTGTGTTTTTGTTAGCACCTGTATAACTAGTTGTTAAAAATAAATTATGCTTTCATAATTATGTTGGGACTTACATTTCACAAATAACACAAATTTTCGATCACCTGAAGTTGTGGATCGCGGTAGCGAGACACTACTTCAAGCGGCTGAAAAATTAAATTTCTTAGCTCAGTGTTCTAAGGGTTTATATTTTTGGTAGCGTCGGTGAGAAGTCTACACAGACAAGGCGAGTACTGATAACACCCGACCAAGACTGAAAGGGTTAAGACGTGAAAGTTTTGGTCAATCAATCAATTTTAATTCAATACAATTGTGGTCAATCAAATTGTGTACGACAGTGTACACCAAAAATAACAAAAAAAGATGATTCCCGACGAAACTTCCCGTTGGGTGTGGTGTAGATTGGCCTCAATACCAGAGGGGGGAGGTTTGACCCGTGAATCCCGGCGTGAAAAACGGAAGCACGTAATCACTGCATCCTAGACCCCATATCAAGAAGGGGGAATGCACAAAATGTCAAAATGTATATTATGAGTAATATAAGAAGTAAGATCATATTTGTCTTATTTTCCATCCACATTCTTAAATAATTTATGTTCGGTTTATCGTATACGCTCAGTTATCTGAATGCACGATACAATACAGTGAACTGGAACCGGAAGCCTACAGGCAGAAATATTGTGTTTTAGAACACAAGTTTTTTCGCGAGTCTTTCGTGAGCAGTGTGAAAGAAGTACTGCAAAAAGGGATAAGTTTTCACACCCCCCCCCTCCCCCCTCCCCCCACGGCAACAAATACCAGTCTGAATCTCCTGTAATCCAGAGTGATCCGTATAAAAAAGAACAAGAGTTCATTTAGGTTTATTAAGCAGGAAACAAGAGTCGCACGGGGGCGTAAATTAGCTTTTAGCCCTGCGGTTGTCAAACCCCGAAACTTGCTGGGGAAAAGTGCTGGCCAACCACTGCTTCAAAGCTGGGCCGACGTCTGCGACGTTGGCCCAACTTTGATTAGGCGCTGGGATTTTTCAGGGCACGTGTTTTTTTACGACGCCGTTTATCAACATGTCACCAGCCGTGACCGCGCCGCATTTGCATCGGGTGCGGACGCTGGTTTACCCAAGGGGTGAACTCAGACCCTCGGGGTGCCTCTGGGAGTCGACCCCGGGTCGCCGGCTCTCACGTCGTGGACCCCCCGGCCGGGATTGCAGGAGAGTTACGACTCCCAGACAGCTGGCGATCGCCATATCGCCACCTTAGTATAAAAGGGTGGGTATCTGCCATTTTACGAAGTTTCAGGTACGACCATTTGATACCAATACGATCAATATGCCATATTAGTCAGTTGTGTTTTCGGTCAGAAATATGTGTATGGGCATGAAACGTCGGGATAAACACTTCCTGCGTGAAATGACTTGGTGCAATCGTAGAACGTGTGCCCACTGCCCCTCCCCATGAAACACGACACATTAAACCAATGCCGACTTGATATTGGCCCACCGTCTCCGACGTCGGCCCAACAATAAATCGGCATTGGTTTAACATATCGTGATTGCTAGGCCTGCAGAGGAGTGTGTTGGCTGGTGTGACAAGGCCCTGATCATTAGCACTGCAAGTTCGCGACCAGCTCTGCAAAGCCAAATTCTGTCCATGCCCACTTTAATATAAGGTACTGCTTTTTAGTTTTACACGGCAGTATGTAATACCAAGAACTTCAATATAAAGTTCTTGGTAATACTATGTCCATCGGCAGTTTCCTCTTGTGTAGTGGTTAACACTCCCGCCTGTCACTCCATAGCTGGAGATTCTCACTCTTTATTCTGGCTCTAGTTTTATTCATTCATTCATTTCTTTATTCATTCATTCATTCATTCATTCATTCATTCATTCATTCATTCATTCATTCATTCATTCATTCATTTATTATTATATATTCATTTATTCATTCATTCATCTTTTCATTTATTCATTGATTCATTTATTCATTTATTCATTAATTCATTCATTTATTCATTTATTCATTTATTCATTTATTCATTTATTCATTTATTCATTCATTCCTTCATTCATTTATTCATTAATTCATTAATTCATTCATTCATTCATTCATTCATTCATTCATTCATTTATTTATTCATTCATTCATTCATTCATTCATTCATTCATTCATTCATTCATTCATACATTCATTCATTTTTTCATTTATTCATTATTTCATTTATTCATTCCTTCATTCCTTCATTCTTCCATTCATGCATGCATTCATTCATTCATTCATTCATTCATTCATTCATTCATTCATTCATTCATTCATTCATTCATTCATTCATTCATTCATTCATTTATTCATTCATTCATTCATTAATTCATTCATTCATTCATTCATTCATTTATTCATTTATTCATTTATTCTTCCATTCATTCATTCATTCATTCATTCATTCATTCATTCATTCATTCATTTATTCATTCATTCATTCATTTATTCATTCATCCCACTGACAGTCAATATGCCCACAAATTAGATTCAGCTCCTCAAGTTTGCGCTTGCCAAAAAAAACAAATGATGTAAACTGATTAAAACCATTACCGGTAGGTCAGATTTCATTTGCCAATGCAGATATATCATATAAGCTTACATGATGCCATTAGTGAACATTTATACCTGTTACGCAACGACAGCACAGTTTAATATTAGCCAACACATTTTATACAATACAGGTGTGTTATGATCATGTTGATATTTAGATAATAATAAACAGGTGTTCTTTACTCAAATAGATAGGCCTACATGTAGTCTTGTGACACGTTTCCTGTCGGAAACTTGATCACTCTCGTCTGATATCCACGTAGAGTCAGAGAAAGTTAAGCGATTCTTTTTGCGAAAACTAAATAAATTTCCCTCGCATTGCTAAATGTTTTATCATTATTTTCCATGCGAAATTGAAATAATTGCTAACGAAATATATTGTACAAATTGTATACATCTCTAAAATTGTGCATCCAAAACCTGAAAGAAACTGAGCATCGATCACAATCCACTTTATCCATTTCAGTTTGCTCGAAATTATCTTGAAATCTTATTTTATATGAGGCTTTAAATTGTGTAAAAAACTCAAATAAATTCACCATTTTAACTAACACCTCCATCAGGACTATTGTCACAATGTCTGTTCTATTCCCAAGACGTTCGGTAACGGCTTTAACCCTTTAACCGCCGGTGCCGCATATATTCGGGTTTTCATTTTTTATTAGCACATTAAGTATGAACTTTTAAACACGTTAGAGATAAAATGTGACATCAATCAGCAATAATTGAAGACAGTTGACCTCCATATTGTCACATCTGTATAATTTTCACTCACTTGAAGTTGTGGATCGCGTCAGCGAGACACAATTTCAAGTGGGTGAAAATACAGATTGAATAATTTGGCGGTTAAAGGGTTAACAAGCTTTCTATTTTTTGCATTCAGTATCCCAGTAAACGCAAAACATTAATGGTATAACATTTATACAATGTGGGGTTCAAAGTCAAAGACGTCGGGCCTATTCGTGTCTGCTGACAGATGTGAGTAATAGGCTGTATAGGAATTATCGTAAATGTCGACCATAAACTCTCACCGAATATATTATTGGCCGACCACGTGTGTTTGTTTTTCTTTTGTCTTTCACTAACTTTATTTTACGCTCTATTTATTTCCACGAAAAATTTGGAACCCAACGAGTACAAAGCGGCATATTTCGTCCCCTTGGATATGAAAGGGTATCTGCAGATACACCCTTTGTCAATATTAATTTATTTTATTATCTGCTGGCTTCAGCTCTTGCCACAATGACGTAGACAGAGTTATTTGAGCATATAATACAATAGCTATATTATCATTGATTATGTAATAGCCTACTCAATATATTAAATATACAATGATAGCTATTGTGCGAGTCAGAAAAATTGTCCATTTTTGTAGCAGTGTGCTGTGAATATCAGGCCTGATACAATAACATTAATCAAACAGTTCCTGGGTAAAAACATTAATATATTTAAAATAAAATGATACTCATAAAAAAATTGACTACATGTGATACCGCCTTTTAGTAGGCTTAGTTCCTCCCAACAGACGCAAGACGTTGAATCATGGTTTGCTTACCATTACTCCACCGTCTACGACGTTGGATCAGCGTTAAGCCAACATTGATTCAACGTCGTGTGTCTGCTGGGATGGGTAATTTCAGGCCATTTATAGCCTTTTTTTTAAAGACAGTTCTTGTATTGTTTGAAAAAAACAGCACTCACTTAATGTAGCCCTGATGAAGAGCATCAATTAAATAATTAACCCTTTTAGTGCCAAGCACGACTAAACTATTATATCAGTTTAATTAACATGTTAACTTGCAGTTATTGGGAATGAAGTGCGTGTTTAAACATCAGAATTGGCAACTGTTAGGTCTCAAATTAAACAAATGTAAGTAATTTTCACGCTCTTGAAGTTGTGGGTCGCGGTAACGAAACACAATTTCAAGTCAGTGGAAGTTTAAATAAGATAGCTTAGCGGGTAAAGGGTTAATATTTCCTCTCACCCTCTGTTACCTTATCTACACTCTTTGGAAGAACACGCTGATAATATCTTGCTTTGAAAAGTTATATTTGGTGGCAGAATCTCTTAACCCTTTCAGCGCGGAGTCTGTCTTTATATGTCAGAATCTGACGTCTGTATACGTCAGATTCTGACGTATAAAGACCGTCCCCGCACTGAAAGTGTTGATTATTTCTAATCGCCGTAGGCCCATAACGTAGGTATTCAAATCAACCGGAAAGAGCTAACTAAGACATTTATGATGATTACAAATTAAAAAAAAACACTCTTTGGTCTCCATAGTTTATGCAAAATAATTCAGCGCTGTAAAGGTTAAGGGGATGAACCACCTGATTCCAAATACAGCCCCCAGTTTTGCCCGCTCGAGTCCACATCAGTCGTTTAGTAGCGGTTATTTATGACGTGTGAGAGTATCACGCCGTGACCTCGTGACCCCTATAGATCATCACGGTCATCCGTCTGTCACGACTGTCACCCAGAAATCGGCTCCCTGCTCAGCCGAGCGCGGCGCGGCAGCCCTATCCCGGTAAGGAGTCCTGACGGGGGACCTCTCTAAGGGATCCGAGGTCGGGCGTGGTGAGCTGCACGACAGCTATTATACAACGCCCGTTCTGTGTTGGGATATCGTCACTGCGCAGACATTGATCTTATGTTGTTTTAATGCTGGGCCTGCGTAGCAGATTGTGGACCAACATCGGAACGACATAGGTTCAATGGGGTTGCTCTTCCCAGCAACCATGAGACGTTTTTACCCAGTATTGTTTTATTGCTGGGCCCCCGTTTACGACCCTGTCCCAACATTGGGCTAATGCATCGTGTTTGCTGGAATGTGAACATGATAACTAGCAGACCAGCAAACACGAGACGTCGTCTAGGACGCTGCCCAACGTTGGTCAAACATTGGGTCGGTGTCCCGTGCTTGCTGGCAAGTCTAGGGCAACCAATCAGAAAATTCAGATAGCCATGCAATCCATTTGAAAGTCAGTAAGCTCACTTAGATTCCTCAGCAATATCAATAAGTGTTTAATTTTGTTTAAAAAACATTAATATCAAAAATATTTCCTCGCACTGCTTGTCGTGGTCTTCATCCCGAGACATATTATCGGTGTCAGCCTATATCAATATATACCACTATTATCACGATCGAGGGCAATATTCTCGTACAAGTTACTATTATCGTAGGCTTCGGATTGGTCAAGATGGCCATCCCGGTCAAACTGTAGTATAAGATATATCGTAACTTTACGAGAATACGATTGATTGAATGCTGCCTATCTATTCGATCGGGTCAGTAAATACAAACGTTGTTCAATATTAATGCGGTATGGAATGCACGCCTTATTGTTTGAATGAGTGCTGTATGTTCTCGTATCGCACTCAAATAAACACCTTTTGCATATCTTACCGGTACCGCCAAGGAAACTCTTGTATAACGTCAGAAAATGACTGCACCTGCACTGTACGCCATGTCACACATAATATTATATGCGCCAGAATTGTATTTGAATCCGATACCTTTAATTACTGTAGAGTTCTACAAGCCGCCACTATGACATTTGTAAACATTAAAGTAAAAAAATCAAGCATTATCCAACCATCCAAGGAAAATATAATATATTTTCCTCGACCCACCTCAGTGTCGACCTTTGAAATCATATTGCTGTCTTGGTAGCCCAATCCGTTTATACACATATTTCCTGGTGAGATGATCATGAACTATTCGTGAACATTCATGAATAGTTCATTAACAAGACCATATGTACGTTCATGAACGCTCATCAAAGCGTTCATGAACAGTTCATGAATATTATGAACAACAAAATTATGAAATTCACAAGTTCATGAACTTATTTTGTTCATGATCCGTCACCTAGTTGATGAACTTGGGCTGTTCATGAACGGTCATCAACTCAGATAATTCATGAGCCAGATAGTTAATGAATATTCATGAACGTTCATTAAATGTATTCATGAAGTATTTATAAACATTTTTAAGCAAGAAATGAGACGTTTATAAAAGTCATGAACTTAGCTTAAGTTAAACTGTCAACTTGTTCATGAAATCTGGTTCATGAGCCAGATAGTCAACGAACATTCTTAAACATTAATTAATGGTGTTCACTAGCTATTAATGAACATTTCTGAACAACAAAAGAGATGTTCATTAAATTTATGAAATGTCAGCCTAAAGTTCCCGAGCATTGTTCATGAAATTGGGGTTGTTCATGAACGACCAGGAACCAAATAAGCCAGCAACAATAACTAAGCTCTCATGATGTCAATGAATGTTCACGAGTTATTAATGAAAACTCATTAACTAAGTCGAAGTCTTTTGACCTTTAAAATACATGATTATAGTATTTTGATTGAAGATTTTTTTTGATTGATGTATTCTTACCTACACACAGGAAGCAAATTAACCTCCAAAACATGATAATTTTGTTAATTACGACAAATATATTTCCAACTCACAGATTTACACAACACCGAACAGAAAGCTGTAAAACTAATTATTATATAATATTATGTATTATGTGCTTGATAATCTAACTCAGAAAGTCTTAGGCCTACTTTTCTAATTAATCAGTTAACTAACTTTCACAAACAAACCAAATTGAGACTTCAAGCTTATAACAATTCATCACAGTGCACGAAAATGTCCCGCGTGAACTTTAATGAACTAGCCATGAACCGAAATAGGATTTATGTTTATAATAATTTGTCAAGTTTGTGAAACTATTTCTCATGAACTTCCTTGAACACACCATGAACCGTTCATCTACGAAGTTGGCTCAACATTGAATTATTGTTTGGGGCTTGCTGGACTGCCAGGATATCATTTATTTCTTTATATAACTCTTTGACATGATGAACTCAAACAAAAGCAGAAAATGTATGTAGGTCTACATAAAATTTGCATAATCGTCGCCTTCAATCATCGTGGAGACGTCACAAGCCAGCATTCCCTGCGTTATTGATATACATTAACAGCTCATGAAATGACGTTCGGTCGAGCAATTTTTTTTCGGATCTATGGATAGAAGGCACTTCACAACAACAGTGCAGGTCAAATTCTGGGTGGGGGGGGGGGTACAATATGATGAGATAATAGCACTGCGTTAGATTTTAAATAACCCTTCAACCCTTTCAATATTGAGTTTACCATTGTCATCTTCATCCTCCACAAGCTGCGAATAGCTATCGCAATGCTCGACTTGTAGTGGATGAAGTGAAGAGTTTTAAAAATTAGAAAGAAAATAGCCATGCATTTGTAAACCAGTTTCATGGAAATTTTCGTTCTAAAACCCTTGGTTGTAGAAAAATTAAGTCTTTTTTCAGGGATGTTAAATGATACTTTAATGCATCGTGAGGGCTTAAAGTGCTACTCACGTCAATAAATGTATTCAGCCTTTCCATTTATCCAACAGACATGAAAATTAGAAGGAGATATTTTAATGAGAATTAAATTCGCTGGATTAGCATAGTTATGTTTTGATTCAATTCCTGCAAATATAAGTAATTTCACCAACTTTAAGTGGGTCGCGGTAGCCAGACAGAACTTGATGTGGGTAAATATTTAAATTTGACAAGCTAGCACTGTGAGGGTCAACATCCGTCTATGTATCGCTAGAAAAAAATGTAACTGCATCTCTCAATCAAACAATGGACTGATACACCGTGCACCGTGCAAACGTCTTGAATATTGTTCCAGCATCGACCTATTCCTCGGCTTAGACATCCTCTTGAATGAACCCGGAGCGGTTGCGTGGAGGGCAAGTACTCTGTCATCGTGTGGGGTATTTCCTCGGGTCAACTCGGGTTATCCTCATCCCAGCAAACATAAGAAACATAAGACGCTGGCCCAACGTTGATTCACTGTTGGGGCAACGTCTACGACGTTGGCCCAACAGTAAATCAACGTTGACCCAACGTCTGATGTTTACTGGGCCAGGTATCCCATCCATCACCTTATGGGATGGTAGCCTTACACAAAATGTGATGAAGGCAAAAAAAAATCCGTCTGAATACCTCCCCCAGCAGATATGAAACATTGGCCCAATTATGGGCTGGCGTCGTATACTATGGTCCAACATTAAAACAACATTGGGTCAGTGTCTCGTGTTTGCTAGAACCATTGTACATTGGGGCACCGTCGTATACGTTGTGCCAGCGTTGAGTCGAGGTTTGGTGAATGAGTATTATATCAAATGATTGAGTGATGGATGACATAATATCTCATCTTCTTAAGAATAGTACATAAAGCACATACGGATATACTGAATGGGATATTTTTTGCAGAGATTATAAGTTCAATTATTATGTGATTATCGTTTTTAATAGCAATAAAGTTTATTTTCAACAAGAATTAAAATATTAACTGACTGACTGACTGACTGACTGACTGACTCATTTATTCATTCATTAATTCATTCATTCATTCATTCATTCATTCATTCATTCATTCATTCATTCATTCATTCATTCATTCATTCATTCATTCATTCATTCATTCATTCATTCATTTACCCATCCATCCATCCATCCATTCATCCATCCATCCATCCATCCATCCTCATATCCATTTATCCATCCATCCATCCATCCATCCATCCATCCATCCATCCTCATATCCATCCATCCATCCATCCATCCATCCATCCATCCATCCATCCATCCACCCATCCATCCATCCATCCATCCATCAATCCATCCATCCTTCCATCCATCCCTCCATCCATCCATCCATCCATCCATCCATCCATCCATCCATCCATCCATCCATCCATCCATCCATCCATTCATTCATTCATTCATTCATTCATTCATTCATTCATTAATTCATTCATTCATTCATCCATTTATCTTTTTGTTCAAAGTATGGTATTCCACTCTCAAATTAAGAAAACAACAACTGAAGGCGATGATTGGCTGAACCACTCTGGCATTGGTCGGTGATACAATACCATACTTGTTCTCGTTCATCCATCCATCCACCTATTTACTGATCCATTCATTTTGCCCCTTTTTTCAAGTATATTGATATAAAAGAGAGAGAGAGAGATGATCAATGCAAACCTATCTACTTCTGATATATAAAAAAAAATCATATAACCACCCAAATACTGCATGGAGTTCCATGACACACGTGACCAGGCATCAGATATACATGTTAATAGTAGCCAGTACAGTCTCTACAATATTATTATTAATTTAAACAAACTCTGCATCATATTTGCATTGTGTCGTCTGAGCCAGACAAGCTTATTGAGATAAGAATGTTGGCACAGAAAATATTGTCAAATTGTCCGCGAGTGTGGTGCAGGCATGCATAGTCAAGATGATAATGATCTGGAGTGACTAAGTCTTCACAAATCCAGGTGGCTCAGACATCATTAGGCTTCTCTACCTTTGTCATCTGTCCCTTCAACTTGGCGCAATACACAATGATAGATTCTACAGTAACCCTTTAACCGCCGGTGCCGCATATATTCGGGTTTTCATTTTTTTATTAACACAGTAAGTACCACATTTTAAATGTGCTAAAGATAAAATGTGACATCAATCAGCAAGATTTGTCAGCTAGACACAACTTCAAGTGGGTGAAAATTTAAATTAAATAATTTGGCGATTAAAGGGTTAACCCGTATTTTGTCCACGCTGAAAAACCCATGGTTTTATTTTAACAATCGAGGACTGTTAAATTGTTGCTGCTACTGCACTTCATGACCTTGATAAGGCCTAAATTATACAAGAAGAGACTCATATTATCACATTGTCAGATGAAAAACACAATGCTACTACTATTAATAAACTCCGGCTTTTAAAACACTGGCATATACCACATAGATTTGACTGGCAGGGTTCACATAAGAATTTGTCTATGTAAGTCCTGCTGTTGTGTGTGTCACATATAGGGTCTCTTGTATTGATAATATTCCTGTTTCACCCACTCGCGAAAAATCGTTTGAATTCACGTAGCATTTTTTTCGGTTCAGCCTAATTGAAGCAAACTGAATATAAATCTCGTTACTGCTAATTTAGTTGCGCCAATGAATTGATTGAGATAAACTCCATTACGCGATTTTAAAGGCTAAACAAAAGCGAGGACGACTGTAGACCCATAAATAATGGATGAACTAATTCTGCAGGGCATTAATTCAGCTGTAAAATGGCATTTGTTGTTTGAATTTCTATTAGTTAAATTAGTAAGCGTCACGAACGGTGCTCAGTACAATGCCTGGAATTGACTTACAGACTCCACCATCAACGTTTAGTCCATGTTGGTCTATCGGTGGGTCACCGTCGCAGACGCTGGTACATCAACAGACCAACATAGTCTCAACGTCTTCTCAACGTATTATATTTGCTGGTTGGAGGCCTACATGGTTCATTTCCATTTTTACAAATTCCCAACCAATTGTACCACCGGATGCGTTTTTCCAGAGAAATCTTGAATACCGCCTGTCAATCTAATGTAAATCTTCTACATTTAACTGTTCAGTAAAATTTATCATGTTTCTTGTAAACATTAGACTTTGGGCCATTGATTTAATGTTGGACCAGCGTCGCAGTCTACAGTACTGGCCCAGCATTTAGCCACCATTGGCTCAACGTATCGTGTTTAACATGTTTAATGGGACAAAACATCGAGCAAAAAATAGCACATTCACAGTTTGTCAATCATACCAAGTGGGGGACTCAACATATTCATTTTAGCGTGAAATGTTTTACTTGCGATCGCTTACATTCAATAGCCGTCACACAAACACTATGAAGAAGATCTGGTCACATGCCACCGAAATATCAGCAGCGATACATTTCGATAGTGATCAAAATTAGATTGTTATTTTTACCGATGCATTGACCTCACGCTGTATCGTACTGCCCAGACAAGCAGACAAGGTGTATATAGTATATTTGTGTATAGAGCGAGGCCCCAAAGAGTGCACAAGCCAACAAGTCTCGTCTGTTGGCTCCGCATATCGATGGATTTCAGTATCAAAGAAACGCGAAAACTCACCATGGAGTGGGGCTCGTGTTCCAGATTACTTTACTAGTTATGGCACAGTTTCAGTTTTTTAACCCTTTGAGCCCTCATGGTGCATTAAAGCATCATTTTACATCCCTAAAAACAGACTTAATCTTACATGTCCGATTTCACATATCTTATTTTACATGTATTATTTAGTTAATTTATACAGCAGAGGGGGTTTTATAATGAAAATTTCCATGAAACTGGTTTACCAATACATGGCAATTTTCTTTATTTTTTAAACCACATCAAATCATCTTCACCCACTACAAGTCGGGAATTGCGACAGCAATTCGCGGTTTGTAGTGGATGAAGATGACAATGCTAAATTCAGGATTCAAAGGGTTAACATGGAATAATATAAATCCCATATCTGATATATAAAAATGATACGTGGGCGGCGAATCGCCCGTGCAAATCGGTACGCGTGACCGGCTCAAAACTTTGAAAATGCGCGCGCGTGACAGCAAACTAGTCCGTGGACAAAGCATTGAACTCGCGAGAGAATGACGTTCACCGGCCGTTGAAATCGTTCAGCCAGGTTGATTCATTATTCTTCGAAGCTGGCCCAACATTGTATCAGCCCTGGCCCGCCATTGCTCCTGTGGATAGAATGCTCCTTTGTGAAGCTCCCACACAAGTCGGACACTCTGTCATTGGAGGCACCCAGGCGGGGGATACTAGCCAGTGCAGATAATTATACCAAGTCAATCAATAATTAATAACAAGTCGATGTCTTCTGGCCAACTGGCTGCCTGATTGATTGATTCACACTAAATTAAATTAATTTGAGCGGGGCCCCCGTGTGTCAATGACTTTAAAGTAAGCCGCGGTGAACACAATGTGAAAGCTTGGATACTGTCTGCTGATTATAATTAATTGAATCTCGATCAACGCAGCAGCTGCTCAGTGTAGTTTATTTTTTTAAATAAATTTACCTATTTATTTTGCTTGCTTATTTATTGAATTTCTTCACAGTAAATCTATTTTCAAAAGGACAGCTGATTAATTCTCTGATAGATTCGATTCAATTACATAATTATTGGCATCAAGGTGTGAGTGTCTCGCTGACTTTTAATTCACATAAAATTTATGGAGCCTAAATACTTTTTTTGGGTTGCTTTTATACTTTTGTCGATGTCTGGCCTCGATGTCTGAGCTGAATCGCCAACATGGTCTTGGATTTTAAATATTTGAAGAAAGAGAAGTAACCTATGTCAAAAACTTTGACCCGTTTCTGGACACGTATACTTTCAGTTTATTTAATGAACTCTGGTGTCATTATTCTGTGCTGAACTACCCGCAACATTATGTGAAGGACGATATCACAATTAATTAGGTCTGTTGCAGCGATGAGACTCGGCCGTACATAGGCCACAAGCACCTGCTTACTTTTCAAGTCAGTGGCTGCTGTTGGTCTATTCACCCACGGTGATCTGAGAATAAACGCATTGGCATCATTGTTCCTGAAACGCGAAAGTAGCTGAACACAATCTACCCTCTTTGAGGTTGCGTCGTATACACTGTATTAACATTACTGCGAAATTGATTCAATGTCTGTGAGAAACGGGTATAATTTCAAATAGACGTCTAGGGATGTGATTGGTGGGATGACCATTTCGTCCAATAACATCCAGGTTGACAACTTTGACAATGCCGGTCCTATATAGGCCAACCGCGTTAATTTATCAGAGTAAATTAAAAACTATCTTGACTCGGTGATATATGTGGGTCGACTTTCATGTCATCGTGTTTTTTCCTGTTAATTAAAAAGATGACTTAAATCATAGGTCAGCATTTTCTTATGATTCAGCTTTAAGATGGATGTGTTCTGATAATACACGACCTAGCATCATTAAAGGTCAAACTCATTCTGAAATTGAAAACAACATCGCAGATCTCATTAATCACTGTTAAAACACATCACTACATTATTTTCATTGTCCGACCACTACATTCTAAGCCGGGAATGTGGAGTTATTGTTGATCAAGTACAGACCAATTATCACGGTAGGCCTATGGTGCTATAATCAGTCAGGTGTGACCGAGCTTTTGATTATGAGGGATCCTCATTATGGTCGGATGTGTTTTAAGTCAGTTAAAACCCTCGGAGCTCTTCATTCTTAGCTGTGTAAAAGGCATCGGCCTTCGGCGTTGGACCTTTTTCACAGCTAAGAATGGAGAGCTCCTCGGACTTCATCCTATACATATTCACAGCTCTTACCGGAAGGCTGATAAACCCGATGTTAATAACTATTGAGAAATGCAACCATCAACACTTATCAAAAGCCATACAGACATTACTGTTTATTTTCTTTTGGTGGCATCACGCGGCAGTATCCCAGCACGAGTCATTGACCCAATGATGGGGGAATGTTAGCCCACCGTCTTCGACATTGGACCGACATTTACCCAACATTAGTTATAAATGATTGTATCGTTGTATCGTGTTCGCTGGGACATGGAACACGTTGCATTACTCAAAAGCGAACAGCAGGAATTGCTTACTTGAAAAGTAACCAATTAATGTATCGCCTTTGCAATGACCGACAGTAACAGCTTTACGGTTAATAATAATATTTCCCAGATCAGGGTTCACCATCTACGTGAATATGAGGGGATATTTATTTTAATTTTAAATTATCATAAATGTTTAGTTAGCTCTTTCTGCTTCATTTGAACAATGTGGTCTTTCCGTGCGGGGACCGTCCTTATACGTCTGACGTATAGAGACAGTCCCACTTAAGGGATTAAAAGAATAAAGTAGACTATGGCAATGTGTTGGATACACAGCATAGGTCCTGGGACGAAGCCATATCCGTGGGAAGTAAGTAATATCCGTGCTTTATTCTGATTATGACAGATCGAGACTAATTTACTCAAATTCCAAATTGATTTATAGTTACGACAACTTGGAAAGGGTGAAGTGGAGAGGTTGAACTTGAACGTTTTGAATTACTCCAGGGGTTGTTTCATGTCTGGCTGCTCAATGCCACCAGACCAATTAGGCCTGGATCTAGACATAGACAAACTCCCTGTATGTCTGTGTTCTAGAGTATAGGCCTAGCAGGTGTCAGGCTCAGCTGCGTAGGCCATATTAACTGAAAACCCTTCCCACAATTATGCCAGTTTATTTTCAGTAACAAAGCCAAAACTTAGGTCTAATTACAAGTTTAGGCATATTGCTGGTTCAGTCACAGTCGGACAACTCGGGACACTGCGCATGTACCTGGAATATCTCACAAAACGACGGATAGATTATTATACTGTGTGTCCAGATCATGTCCATAATTGAAAGGGAGCTGTCACTCAAAACAGAAGGCATGAAAATAAACAGTGTAGGCTATAAAGCCTAGTCAGATGAAGTGAGGGGGGGGGGGGGTGACCGGAACAGCTAGATGTATGACGTCATTGCCTTGTGTATTAGCTCACATATAACGGCATGACTTGTGTCGCAGAACAAAGAGACAACCATGTATGTTATTATCTGATTCTAGCTAAAGTCATGTGAGCAGTTGAGTCATCCTTTCATTGCTATAGAATGCTATACTTCGTCCGTCATGGCGCATGAGTGAGTGGCGTGCTGCCGTGCAAAGGCAACCATATAGGCCTAACCCTCTTTGCTTGAATTCACCTATTTCCTCCAAGCGTCAAAAAGCATGTCAAATGTTCTGCAGTAAATGTTTCAAGTAAGCTGTTACTGCCTTTTAGCTTTTCACGGCAGTAGACCCAACAGTGCGGTGTATTTTGGCACGGTGCATGCAGACTGCCATTGTCGGACAATCTGGAAAATTCACAAGGCAGAAAATAACTCTGCAAATTGATTCCACCTGTTATAGCTGGGTTCATTAGGTGGAGGCAACCTATTGGCTCTGTTCTAGCTTCGTCAGATGTGTTTTGCAGATGTGGACGTTGCCGAACAGAAGCCAGTTGCCGGCCTTTGTAGTCCTTGCATCCACTCAGGACAAAAGAGGACAATTAAGCCTGAATAGAAGCGCCGGGAGTGGGCAGACAAATATCTACTTTTCCAGATAGAAGGCCGCAAATTGGCCGCCGGGGATTGTCAGGTCCGCGACAGCGGCGTCTGCAAAACGCGAAATCGACCCGCTGCGCCCTGTAGTGTGGAATTGGAAGCGCGACTGCACCTCATCGCGCGGCGCTCGCGAGCGCCACGCGACGCGATGCAGTCGCGCGTTGCCATCACCGAATAAGAAATCAAATTCTGATGTACTTTTAAACAAATTACCCAGACTTGTCATGGCAGGACCGTTTGACTTTTCACTTTGCGGCCGCCACATGTCAAGTGACAGTCATGCCTGCGGTCGAGTGTTGGCCATAAAGCCATAATGATAGAGTCGTCTTCTACAGTTGATGGCAGACATAAGAGGGAATTGGCATAATAAGCTAGTACCATACTAGTCCAGTCATTGAAGGCAAAAAAATACTTCAAAAGTTTTTTTTTGCGTTTTTCGATTCGAAAGTATGTGTACTTTCCTGTGAAAAAAAGATTACAAAAAAATTCGCTGGGGAAAGGACCGAAAAAGGAAATTTACAAAATCGCCGCCATGATTGAATGTGAAATCTTATAATCAGTGCATACTGTTTTTCCGGCATGCCATAATGAAATTATTGAATCTGTACTTCTGTGGTTTGTATGAAAAAAACACAAATGAATATGCACAAAATGTATTTATCAATACATCATCATGTAACAATTTCAAATGGACGTCAAATGTGCAAATTGTGCATTTAAATTATGAGCAAATGTATCGGCTATTAAGTTTCCACCCACTATATGCAGGAGATTTATTGTTTTAGTGATGTCCGTAATAATTTTCTCCCCAGGAATGTTATGTTTTTTTTATACGTGTTTGTCCTTCTGTCCGTCACTCGGATTACTTAAAAAATAATGCACGGATTCGCATAAACGTTTTACCAGAGTATCTCGGGCCGGGAAAAAAAACAGTACAATTTTGAGAATACTCAGGATCCGGATTAACAATAATTGATCAGAGGTCCAGTTATTATTATTACTTAACCCTTAGACAACGTAAATGCTCCACAGCCAATAGTCATTTGATCTCCAGGATTTTTCTGACCACTCTCCGAAATATTGCTCTGGTTGAGTTTGAAAATCGGTTTATTGTCATATCTATCGAGTTTCTGATGATTTATGTTTCGAGTTTCTGATTGCTTCTATTTTTAGAGTTTCATTGTATAATAATTAAAAAAGAGGATAGTCCAGTCAAGTGCTTGATATAGCTTATAAAAGGGCGGGGGCCCTGGTGCAGTACGCCAGATGCCTGTTTTGAAAGTCAAAGATCGTGGGATTGAAATCCACTCTGACCTTCAAGTTTCAAAGAAACAAAATTATGTCTTCTCCGCTCACTCGTAAAGATTCAATGTTGTGGCGAACCTTTGTGATCGACAGGTAGCGTGCTCGGCTAGGGCTCGAATTTCTAATCCTGTGTCCGAGGGCAGTCTCATCTCATTTATCTCACCATCTTCAGGAGGTTCTCCTGGCCCAGCCTATAATGTTCACAAAGGTGTCCTAAGACCCAATTCATTTCATTTCATAAGCGTTAAATGTATTCGTCAGCCAAACTCGCACTTGGTTGTGCACTTGGTTGTCGACTGCCTGAATCTACAGAAAACTGTTGTCAATTATTTTATTTTTATCTAAGGCTGCTACTTTTTTCCAATTCCATATGATCTACATATGTGGTATCGCATAGCGTAATAATAATGAGGAGCGAATGTGCAATGCGAAGTCCAGTTTATTACTTATCTGAGAATGGTTATACTAGCCCGTTCAATCAAAGTTTGCATGTATGCTCGTCGTCCTGTGAGTAAGAGCAAAAGTATAGCTGTATTCACTACAATGACAATAAGCGCGCTCTCGATGATGCAATGTTGTAAGCAGACATACATGTAACGACGGTCACATCGGCATTACTTCAATGCCACACTCCTTTCTCAGCTGTGCTCGTAGCAAAACTAATGAATTTCAGTTAACTAAGAATGTTTTTTTAAATCTTTGCTTCCTCAAATTCTACATAATAAGTTATTTACCTGTTCTCCTGCGATGTGTCTCGTCATTAGTTGATGGACCACTTACATATCAAACACTATCAAGGCATTGTTTAAATTATCACTCATGCTTTTTTTTTACATCAAAGCTCCAACAAGAGACTAGCGTACATTTAAAAGGCTAATGTTAGAAAACTACCCAGCATCGATACATTTCCATTTCTGGAATAAAAATTGTTATCAGATTGTTTTGACACAATGTCAGATGGTAGACTCTGTATACAGTACTTTCTGAATACAACAATCCAGGAGTACCACCTCGTATATATTTTGAAACACAATCCATTCTTGCTTTCAATTTTGTGAGATACTGCATGCACGGCTTTCTGTACCTTTCCCATTATTGGTGCTGTTTGAATTATCAAAGCCTCACCCAATAGTTATTTCAACACCTTATTTTATACTCCACGTAAACACTTATTTGATGTGAAAAAAGTAGATAAATACACCACTCCAGTGGCTGTCAGAACGACGTAAAACAACAAAACCATGCATGAAACTATTATGCACAACAGAAGGAGTCCACACCAAAAGTTCCATAAAGTACCTAAGACTTCAGAGAATTACTGTGTCCAGATAACGTTAACTCATAGCAGTCTAAGTCCGAGCCCAGCTCGGACCTGCAATTTATGACGCTGCAGTCTAGGTCCGAGCCCAGCTCGGACCTAGCAATAATGCTTAGCCATTCACCAGATGACATCACTTGCGCAACTATGAACACAGCATGGAAAGCCTAGAACATAAAGGGTTGATTTATCTGCGTCACAACCGTTTCTGAACTAAACATAGAACTCCAGGCTCAGATGAATACGAGGTATTCGGTATTTCCCAGATGAGCTGGTAATGTCATCTCAAGATAAGAAATCCGGCATACCCCCCAGGGAATTTAGACAGATTACTATACCCCATGATAATAACTTATTTACCCTATTAATATGTGTGTATAGACCTACTGAATGCTTCTTCGAGCCGTCTGTGATGTATTTTAATATATTTCGCGTGAATTGATATAATGTTGTACTCCTGAATCTCATATGATCTCAAAAATATCATTTTCAAACAAAATTTCCGAAAATTTGACTACCTAATTAGCATATTCAAGATGGCTGTCGGTTACCATGGCAACATCATATTGGCCAATTAATTGATGTGTATTCCTGTTATATATTGTATGTGTGTTCCTGTGGTATATAGGAAATACATATGCCATCATTCTAAATTTCTATTAGGGGTATCAGAATATGTCTCAAAATCACAAAAATGGCCAGACCACACAGACGTCCAATGTCAAAACGGGCAGACTGCTATGAGTTAAAGTGAGACAATACATTAAGACAATTTGGTGCTTTGATATATAATTATATGATTTTCAATTTGTCAGAACCAAAGGACGCGCAAACATAATTTGGATTGTAACTGTGACAAATAAAATCATAATTCTAGAGCATCATCATTAATAATGGTCAGTTCAGCCACTTTTGACCACACTTTTAGAACAACAGGTACATTTTCAATAACAGTAATATTATTATCATTATTTGCATATGTTTTTTTTTGAAAGGTGATCTACCCTGGACCTCACCTATTGATTTGCTACACTACTGATTAAAACGTTTGTACATTTGCAAAATGGCAATTATGATAGTAGTCCATCAACTAGTTCGGCCCTAGTGCCCCTTGCTCATTCACAAATACTGCTCTGATTGTTAGCTTTCTGTCAATAATCGCCACTGTCTGCGATTTGGCGCATCAAGAAAGTTTTAGCCATCACCTTGTCTGTGGTTGGTCAAGTCCCACGATTTCCGCCTGATTGCTATTAATTGTAAATTCAAGCGAAGATATCAGTGCCTAAGCCTACCCATCCCCCGCCGGCCTGCACCGATGAATCAGTAAAATCAAGTAGTAGATATGAGCTTAGTGTGCGTGAAACACATTTTTCTCTGAACATTTGATCAACACTGACTGATTTCTCCCAAAATAACTAATTCCTGCATGAAAACGGTAAGCACTAAGCACAAGTTCTTATCAGATAATACATTCTCTTGTGGCTATGGCCGAGATATCCAGCATATTATAGTTAATTGGAGGTTAGAATTAGTTTAATATTATATCATCTAGTGTGGTCTACATACTTTGCATACACCAGTGTCATATGAACACATACATATCGGGCCATATAGAGTTATATAAATGATAGATATAGTAAAACGAGTTATTACCTGGAAAGAGGAGTTGAGAATGCAGTAGACTAATAGATGTGACATTGCGCATAGTATCAAGCTTTCCTTTCTGAATATGTTTACCCTGGCAACTGGACATTTTGTCACTATATCATGTACTGTCCCATAGCTATCAAGTGTTTTATTTCCATGGTCATGATCGATATTTTCCATTGTCACATGACAAATAAATATTAACCAATATCACCAATCACAACAGCAGCTAAAACAAAAACTGGCTGCATGTGTTCCCATGTATCACTATATTTACATAAGTCTATGTAAGATGAGCAACAACCAAATGTAATAATCATCTATTGTACTGCAACAACAAGTATAAATGTGATGTTATGCAGAACATTATTATGGATTTTTATGGATGAGTCAACGTCAAATTTGACTCAAGTATTATCCTTCACCCAGAGGATTTCCAATGGGCATTTAAATTCTAATTAAACCAATTTGCCCTATTTAGCCTTATGGATCCCCTTATTGGGGACAATAAATCTTCTCCATTGTAAAACACCATATGTGCCTACGTGATAAGTAGCATGAAGGCAACAAGCCAAGAAGGCTTTTGAGCAAACATAATTATGGTGAGCGACTGGTTATTTAGTATTTACTAGTCACGGTACCCATAATTATGTTCTAATGTCACACTGAGTTATATTTGTAGTGGTGGAAGAAACTATCTTGAGCAGGTTGACTGCACCGCAATTTATGTGCACATCTTATGTAAAAAACTTAATAAATGGCGGCCATATTGGATTTTAACTCAACAAATGTGATATTTTTATGATAATTAAAACATGCGTATTCTCTGCTCACAAAAATAAAAATTTAGACACTACAAAGTTATTTCTAGCATGATTGAAAGTAAAGATAACGCAGATAATAAGATTTACATTGCGATCTCGGCGACGATTTTGAAAAATGCTAATTTGAGCCCTTTCGCTGAGGGAATTTTTGGTAAACTTTTTTTCTCTGTAAAATATATGTCCTAATGATTTCTAATTTCCCAAAAAACCTTTTGCAGTGATTTTGAACCTGAGATCTTTAATGACTGGACTATATATGTGCATGTACATGTATGGCCTAGTGAGTTAGTTATTTGGCGTATTAGGAATAACATATAAGGGTAAAACAGGGCTTCACTGATCTATGAATAACTGCAAATATAGCTTGACAATGTTATTATTGCATGAATGTAATACAATAATAATAAAAAAATAAAAATTATAATTTTCAATCACCCTGAGAATGTATGCTGACATATCAAGTGACGGTGAATTTTAATGTCCTAAATCTATGAAGTATCAAAGTAAAAACTTGGGCATACATTAATATGAAGGAACACATCATAAGCTAATAAAATTAATTTAATTTAAGATAATGTATGTATACATGAATCGAACGATTAAACTAAAAAAATAGGCTGATGAATAGTAATAATAATTTTCCTCAAACTTTCAGCTTTCAGATTTGGCTCTTTCGTAACCCTTACAACGCTGAATCATTGTTGTTTAAACCAGGGAGACCAAATGGTTTTTCCAATTTGAACCCATTATAAATGTCTTAGTTAGCTCTTTACGCTTCACTTGAATGTTGTGAGTCGTCCATTATAAATATTTTTACTCTTTCGGGGCGGGAACCGCTTTCAACATACTAACGTCTTAACATACGTCAGATCCTGACGTATAAAGACGGTCCCCGCGCTGGAAGTTTAACACTTTTATGTAGTTTCCATGAAGCCTAGCCCATGGATCACTGATGTAGACTGTGATTTTCTTTCTTTTTATTATCACTTGTTCAACCAACCCATTTCTAAAAATGAAATATCTGAAATAATAAGTTGTTGACACTGGTTTGTGACCCTACTACATTCCCTGTATTCAAGCAATTTTCACTCTCTTGAACTTGTGGATCGAGGTAGCGAGGTAAAACGTCAAAAGAAAGTAAAAATTATAAACCGAATTATTCGTATACCTGTGAGGTTTAGTCTAGGTATTCATTCATGTATTCTGCATCATGCAGAGTTGCATATAATGCATGGATAATCAAGTGGAATTTAACATTTAAAAATGTGCTTCACCGCCATTGTTTTGCACTTGCATTGCAGAATTGTAATTTTTAAAATGCACACACATTTTATCTCCGAATATACTCCAAACATATCCACCATGTGATGAAAATCTCACTTTTCGAACTGTGCGGTCGCGGGCATTTAATTGAAAATGCTATTTGTCATACTGTTTGATACCCTGACATAATGTTTGATCCTTTACGGTCTTATAATTACAATCTTAGTCCGTTCGATTCGCACCGACCTTAAACCGGTTTACCAATCCAGAGCGTTTGATTCGCACCAGATCAGTCCAAACTAAAACCGGATTTATCAAACCGTCAAACCTGCCCCCATGAAGGCCTGGTAATTTGGATCCTGAACCGGTTTCCAAACCATACGTTTCTTGGCTTTAACTGTTTTACATTGGGTGTAAATTTGCTTCAGAATCGGAATGCCTAGTAACCAGATGGTATATTTGGCTCAAACCATTTTTAGATTGGCGGCGACTGTGCTGCTATCAATTCACGGCGTTCGTTTCGGGCATACAAAGTGAAGCAAACCGGACCACTAAACTATTATGAGTTCAGTGCTAATCTAACAGGGCCTTACTCTCCTTTTTTTTATTTTCTTGGTCATATACGGCAAGATATCCCTCTGGTGTGCAATGGGATTCAAATGACTATTTAAAGATGAGGTTGGATCAGCCATTGCAGACCAGATCAAACGGGCGCCCTATCTGAAGTCAATCTGATATATTTATACAACGAGTCTCTTAAAACGGACCACATCAAGAGTATAGTCGTCCCAACGTTGTAACCATGATTTTGCCGGCGTTGGCGTCTGCCATTCCTTGGTATTTTGATTTTAACACCAATGCACCATTTTAAAATACGCTGGCCCAACATAGACGGAGCGTTAAGCCATGTCAGAATGCAAAACCAAAACGAGATGTTGGATTATAACTGCCTAGCAACATGAGACGTTGTCTCCCAATGCTGATTTAATGCTGGGCCAGCATTAAACCAGCGTTGGAAGACAACGTCTCTAGTTTTATTGAATGGTTTGTACTTCAGACATACATCCAGACTGAGTGGTCCGCTCTTTATTGATCATGGCGCAGGAAAAACTCTACATACTTGTCCATGTTTGGGCCAACACATGTCGAATTAGCCCAGCAACTGCCTAGTGCTCAATTTGAGGGGTGGAGCCTTTTTATCTTCCAGCTTTTTCTTTGGATATATACTCGACCTCACGTCTCCCGTGCTACAGTGCCATGTCAGATAGATCAATATCCCGGAAACCACCATGCGTTGATACAATGGTGGTTTATTGTTGGGCCGGCATCGAAAACGACGGGTCAATATTGACCAGCCATTGCATGATTGGTCAGTTTCTCCTATTTGCTTTTGTTCAGCATCTGCCCATTACAGAACAATATATGGGGACATTTTGGCTAACGAGGGCAATAGGCCTCCGCTAAATAGGCATGTTGTTTCTATAGCTTCTACAGGAACCCCTAATGTTGAAAATAATACGTTAATTTCGTTTGTCATTCTCCTACACAATGTATATTATAACGATTCGCCTAAACATTGATCTGCTGAAGTTGAGTTTCACATACATGTATAGATACTCACTCACTCACTCACTCACTCACTCACTCACTCACTCACTCACTCACCCACTCACCCACCCACCCACCCACCCACCACCCACTCACTCACTCACTCACTCACCCACCCACCCACCCACCCACCCACTCACTCACTCACTCACTCACTCACTCACTCACTCACTCACTCACTCACTCACTCGATCACTCTATCACTCGATCACTCAGCCATTCACCTAACCATCCACCTAACCACTCACTAACATCATTTTGACTTACGTCAAACGAAAATCCATGATAGCCGTATTGAATTGATAGTAGAATGATAATATCATATGCTATATCGTTTAATTTCGAATAATTAATATTATAATTATCACTCAAGTTACTATCTGCTATTTCACAGGTTTCGTATTGTGATTGAATACTACGAAATCTGATAAAACAAAAAAATAGGCTGGATATTAAAATTAGAAGTAGACATAGCAGCCGTGGTAATGCAGTGTTTGACATCACGTCGCATCAGGGCCATAAGAGTCCCCAAATCTAATGCATCATCTTTCTCCATCTCTTGGGGACGCAATTAATAAGTTATATGATATGGATGTCGCTACAAGCAAATCACCCCAAGAAGGGACTGTTTGCTCCATTCACCTTAGTGTATATTTATAGTGCTGTTTTAGCACCTGGGGTCTGATTTACGGACAGTTTGCAGCAACACCTGCGGTGTCAATTTGTCAGTAGCCAGGCCGGGGGATCCAAGCCAGAGCTGGCTGCATCATGAGCTAGCGTCGGAGGCGCTGGCCCATGTTTTACCCAGTTCTGGGCGGAGTACGGGCCGGGACAGTCACGTTCCTTTAAATCTCTCGCAGTCCCGCCCGTGACCCCGATCGTGACCTACTGACCCGTGGACTGGGGCCGGTACTCAATCACACACCGTCTGCTCTGGTAGACAGTGATTGCAGCGCGCCTCTGGCTCCACAGAAGACGCCATGCGCTGCAGGCGTTCTTCACTGCGCCACACTGCTGTAATGCAATCATCTACATTCTGCTCATTTTATTTATTTGTTCATTCATTCATTCATTTATTAATTCATCTATGCATCGTTTTCTGCATTTATTTATTCAATCAATAAATCAATAAATCAATCAATCAATCAATCAGTTAATCAATCAACCAATCAATCAATCAATTAATCAATCAATCAAACAATCAATCAATCAATCAATTAATCAATCAATCAATCAATCAATCAATCAATCAATCAATCAATCAATCAATTAATCAATTAATCAATCAATCAATCAATCAATCAATCAATCAATCAATCAATCAATCAAACAATCAATCAATCAATCAATCAATCAATCAATTACATGTTTATTCATTTTTGCCTTTTTTTTTATCATTCACTCGCAAATTTCTTAATTTGATACCGCCTTCTTATTAATTTGTCTATTACATGTATTTAATTTATTCATTCATTTACTGTTTGATATATTATTCTCCACATTTTCTAAGTTGTGTACACCTAATAGTAATAAATGTACAAAATGATCTAATCAAAATTTTTAAGATTAAAATGATACTTTGAACCCAAAAGTAATATCTAAATATTCTGCATTACATTCAGTCGAATCAGTAAACTCAGTAAACAGTATATTCTGGGATGGTATTCTCAAAGCGATCGGCCTTTTAAGCACTAAACACGACAATAATTGTTTTAAACCGCTTTATTAGCTGATTAAATGTGTGTTTAAACAACAGCAGCTGTCTCAAAATAAACAAATATGAGTATTTTCACACACTTGAAGTTGTGGCTCGCAGTAGCGAGACACAGCTTCAAGTGGGTTAAAGTTTAAGTAGGAGCGGGAAAAATGTTCAGGGTATTTCAATCAATCACATGCCTAAGACCTATAGGACGCCCCCTACTCGACTGCCGGGCCTTAGGCCACCTTTGTGCACATATAGGCTAAACTGGGCCGCAGTGCTGATATGGTTCTTATCTTCTGTAGAATCTTCATGACATCTTGATTGTCATGTATAGTAAGACAATCCGCACCGATACCACCACACGCTGTATCATCTTCGTGGGTTGCATATTCACACCGCCACCTCTCTCTTGCACTTTGAATATATGTCATATAACTGTTCATGTCCTTTGCAATCAATTCTAACGGCAAAACAATCAATGTAATGATTCCAAGCGTTATTAAAGTTGTCCAAGAATGTACAAAAAATGGTAATATCCTTTTACCGTTTATATCCTTTGTCATATCAATTGTAATGCAATGAAGAGACCACAAATGCCTAATGAATTGTACATGATTCATTTCAAGTATGTCGTTGTTTTCGCATGTCATGGTCGTAATCTGTCGATGAACATGTTGCATTAAATAGGACAGAAACAGAATATGTCATATCAGCTAGCCCGGCAAACACGACCATCCCACCCAATGTTTGACCAATGTTGGCCCACCGTCTACGACGTTGGCCCAACATTGGTCAAACATTGGGTAAATGTGTCGTGTTTACTGGCAAAGTGTCGTATGTGTGACTCTTACGACACATTGAGTTAGCATTTGATTACAGAATCGTCTTATCTGAATATAATGGAAACTATCTAAAAAATTGCATCCAAATGCATTACTTGCTGGTGATAAAACAGAGAAGGTAATGGTTTGGTCAAATCATCGTGATATACAAACACCGAGATCTTCATCGAGCTGACCCTTCCTCTCCGTACACAGAAAATATCAAATATATTATATGTCGGTGTCAGGAAAGCGATCATGGCGGCATATAAGTGTTTTTGGACGTTTATATAGAAATACGGTACTTGCAATTTAATATGTAAATTTGAATTATGTCACATAAAAGTTATTTAAAGTCCTAATTAAGTAATTCCAAGCTTCGCACAAAAAGGAAATAACGCTAGAAAAACAATACGGAAATATAGACAAATTTGTCACGCGATGGTGGAGCATGCATGACATTTATCATCTCAACAACAATTAATCACGACTATAGTCTGTTTAATCTGTTTCATTAAATCACATTTATTGGGAGTGAAATGAGTGTTTAAACATCAAGATGTGTACATGTATGGTCTCAAAATTGAACACATGCCACTTGAAGTTGCGGATCGCGGTAGCGAGATACAACAAAATGTAACCCTTACAGCGTGGGGATAGACTTTAGTCGTCAGAATCTGACGTCTGTAGACGTCAGATTTTGACGTCTAAAGTCGAACCCTGCACTGTAAGAATACAAATATTTATAATGTCCGCAGACCCATGACATAGGTATTCAAATAAAGACATTTATGATGATTTTAAATTGAAAAAAACCCTTTGGTCTCGATGTTTTAACAAAAATATTCCAGCGTTGTAAGGGTTAAATCAGATAACTTGGCGGGTGAAAGGTTTAGTGATAAGCGAATTATTGCATGTTGAGTTATATTTCGTAAGCTAATGTTATTGTCAGAACGATATCATTGGTGTATCATGATACACCAATGATATCGAGGTTAATCAGAATGTTAGAGATAAGTATACCACAATTAAACAACTAATTTGTATCTCTAAGAGCAATAAAGCGATGGTAAGGATTGACAATCACATACATGTGTTTTGCAACTGGTTTCATACATAAATTGCATTGCGCTTGTATTTTCTTAACATTTAAAATACACCCGTGACGTCAGTCTATTGTTAAAACAGTAGATTCGGATCTACGAATCTACTGTTATTTTGATTTTTGATTACATTATCAGTAAACACAATAATTGTTATGAGGAACGTATCCGGAGGGGGGATGAATACTCTATCAGACTAGAAGATTATCACGAACTCTGATGAAAAACTTAGATAATACACTTATCATCACAAAAGCATGATTTTAAATGGAATATACAGTACGCATGCGTAAGGGTGAGTCGTCACATATTTTTTAATCTCATCAATTATTAAACAACACATTTAATTTTAGATACTTTATATACAGAACGTTAAAAACATGATGCTATTATGCTGGAGCATGGTATTCGATGCTGATCCAACATCAAACAAACAGGGACAAGCAGTTTTTGTTATTTGTTGTTTGGAAATAAATCACAGAGAAACAGTAGTCATCCAGAAACATCATAATTTTGCAAAATCACCGTTAAGTATCAATTGCAGAGCACTCACACTAATGTCAAAAACACCTACAGCAGCTGCAAAAACTGTGGATATCCAATGTCGCCAATAGCACCACAAATAACAGCCGCTCTTTACCATACAGCAAATAATTACAATGCCAAACATTCAGCTATTACTGGAAATGAAAAAGTTAATATCATAATTATTATGACTCGTTAACGTTGCAAAATACTCACTAGTTATTGCGACAATCAACGGGTGTACTTGTTGCAATGAGAAAGTAAATAACCCTGTTGACATGTTATGATAGCGCTAAGATATGCGATTTAATTTTTTCTACGTACTTGAAGTTGTGTCTCGCTATAAATTTTGGTTCTTCATGCAATTCACAGATTCAACCCTTAAAGCGCTGAATTAATTTGTAAAAAAACATCGAGATCGAAGGGTTTTTTTCACCTTGAAATCATCATAAATGTCTTAGTCAGCTCTTTCCGATCCATTTGAATACCTATGTTAGGGGTCTACGGCCATTAGAAATATTTCTACTCTTACAGCGCGGGGATCGACTTTAGTCTAGAGAATCTGACTTCTACAGACGTCAGATTCTGACGACTAAAATCGATCCCCGCGCTGTAAAGGTTAATCAAGTGAGTGAAACTTATTTAGATCTGTCAAATTTGAGTTTACTTTCATACAGCTATGAGACATATTTCACATTTAAAATATATTTTGTTTATGTATTGATCAAAAGGTTAAAGAATATCACAGTGGTGCTTACATGGAGCACTTTGTTTTCAGCTTGAAATGGCAAGCGCTGTCGCAGTTCCCACCTCAAGCTGAATAAAAATCAATAATTTCATTCTAAGTGAGATATATACCAAATAAAATCAGTAATCAGATACATTGTATTATAGTATCCTCGGATATGGAAGGGTGTATCTGCCAATTCACAGAGTGGCGGATGCACCTTTTTACATCCAAGGGTACGATATAGTGCCCTTATTGTGATGGATTGTGGCGCATGTTTTCAATAATTAAAAGTGTATTCAAGTCGCGCGGTGTAGGCCCCTATTAACCCTTTAGCTACCAAATTATTTATTTTGAATTTTTACCCACGTGAAGTTGTGTCTCGCTGACGCAATCCACAACAGTACTGCAAGTGAGTGAAGATTATTCAGATTTGACAAAATAGAGGTCAGCTATTTTGAAATCGTGTTGTTTATTGATTTATTTCATGTTTAATTTTAACATGTTTAAAAACTGGCACTTGATGTGCTAGTAAAGAAATTAAAACCCGAATATAAATGGGACCGGCAGTTGAAGGGTTTATTTTAAATATAGTTTGTGTGATTAAATAACGTTACGGATTACAAGCACAACAGAATTAGCCAATTATCAGATTATAATGGGAATTAAATGGGCAGATTGTTGTTTAATATTTATTAGCCAGGCCGACTAGGCAGGGCGACTAATATATTTATGTTGTGCACAGCTCTGAACTAGGCTATTCCTTTTACTCGACTTCAGACTACATTAAGATCGTTTTTGTCAACATTAGAGGAAGAAATCCGAATCAATTGATGAGTTAGATTATTATAACTTATAACTTGTGTTTAACATGTTTAGCATTTCATCCAGATAAATTGATAATGCTGTATCATGTTGCTAATTCGTTTAATATATTATTGAAATGTTTTATATTTAAACAACAATTCAACAAAACTATACTGCTGGCTCTCTTTCGTGTTAATGGTTTAAACAAACATAGCGTATAACCTTTCAACTCTATATATTATATATAAACCCTGATTGATCACTCCATCTCAATAATGTTTTAGTTGTATGTGTTAGTCATTATGTATAGGATAAAACCCGATGAGCTCCACATTCTTAGTTGTGAAAAAGGTCTGAGGCCGGAGGCCGAGGCTTCTTTCACAGCTAAGAATGTAGAACTCCGAGGGACTTGAAACGCATCTGAACATAATGACGATCCCTCATAATCAACAGCTCGGTCACACCTGATTACAATTGGTCTGTACCAGTCTGTACCAAAAAATCTCCACTCCTGGCTTAGAATGTAGTGGTCAGGCAAAGAAAATAATGCAGTGGTGTGTTTTAACAGGCCTTCTTGATCAGGTGATCACATACCGTTCTAGTTGGTAATGAGTGCATACTACTTTAATATCAGTGCAGTTGCCATATTTGTCAAATCTCAATTTTACCAATCTTCCCGCACACACACATTTAACACCATATAGATGAGACCGATCTGAAGATGTATTCAAATTCACTTACCATCGTTGATCTTATTATTATGTCTAGACATTCTCCTAAATATTATTATTCGAGCAGAGCAGTCGATTACGTTTTCATATCAGTTATTGCAATACTTCTCAAATGAGTACGTTTATACCGATATTACTCATTATAGTGCATTATTTTTGTGAAATGTGCAGTGTGCCAAGATATCGTACTCAGTACCATAAAACACATTATGACTAATGCAATATTTGAGAACGATGACTGCCTCATTGCTGACAAGTGCCACCACTGAGACGTTAGTCATAACACTTTTCTCATTCTCACAACAACAGAATCAACGTGTATTTGTCGGATGCCTTGATAATGAAAACATAATACTACGTTCATATTGACTTATTGTAGTAAATACTACCTTTGACACAAATCAGATGGTGTCCCGTGAAACCATTTAATTATTTAATTAGCAACACAGATAGATATGCGAAACGTTCTTGCATCCACGTTGGAACGTGGTTGTCACGACGCTGCTTTTAGAAAGGTACAATCACTAAACACATCCTTGCAGTAGAAGGGAAGGAGCGGCAGTGTTTATACAGACAACAAAGATATAAATAACACACAGCATTTTTGCTTAAATAATTTGAAATGACAAGATGCCGTTTCTTATGTGATATATGTCACATCGTAGATCATCGTAGATATGAGAGTGGCGGCGCTTGAAAGATAGCGGCGACAATCGCGGCTTATCTGTTTTGTGAAATATGTATCATGCATCATCAGCACCGGCCTGGATTCCAGAGACATCAGATTTCACTGTGGTTGAGGATCAATGCACAGAAGGTGGAATAAATAGCTACTTCAACCCATAAAATGCTGAAATATGTGTATATAAACCATGGAGACCAAAGGGGTATTTTCAATCTGAAGTTATCTGCTTTATTAGAGTGTTATGAGTCTACGGTCATTATAAATATTTTACCCTTTCAGAGCGGGGACCGACTTTAGACGTCAGAATTCGATCCCCGCGTTGAAGCATGCCACGACAAATTGTATGCAATATTCCTTCTGGTGTTTTTGTGCATTTTTTTAAGTTATCAATAGGCTGTCCATCAATTTATTTTAATTTCTAGCATGGTACCATTTAGAATGCAAGGGTGTAAGCATGAATATATTATATGAGAGGCTTTGGTCGAGTAATAGCACCCCTGGAGCTGGGATCCATGCACAGCTGTGTCGTTCGGACCTCATTTATCTTATGTTAATGGTGTGCTCCAGATGATCAAAATACATGGACATGATTACATCAGTAAACACTTTCTTATTTTACCTGTGAAGGAACAACACAAAACGGGGCCTTTCAGATCAGAGTGAGACTAAGTTTGGAGAGCTAATGAAATCTAGAATGCTACTGCAATCGCCGCCTAAAAGTGAGCGAAAATAACTTTTAAATACCCAAATGTAGTGTTCTAAATAAATAGGCCATGGTATGTTAGTTGCAACGGATTATGTCATTTTCTCTCAGCAGTGCCAGCAGAGTTAAATTTAGAATACGCCATATGGTGCCTCAATAAAAACTGTTAAAATATATGACGATGAATTTAACAAGTTTAATAAGTCATTCAAATATTTTAAAGTGCTGTGTTTCACCTTTCATAAGCAATATTAAAATCGTGGTGCCAGCTCAGATTACAATACGATACGATACGATACGATGCGATGCGATGTGATGCGACACGACACGACACGACACGATACGATACAATACGATACGATACGATACGATGCGATGCGATGCGATGCGATGCGATGCGATGCGATGCGATGCAATACAATGCAATGCAATGCGATGCAACCATAATAATTATCAACGACAACCAATTTTTCAGACAGCACCTTGTAATGCCCCAGTCACACTGTCGCGAATCCACTGGCGATCCAGTACGAATGCTGGCGATATGTGCAATACGGATGTGAGTGCGAATCATGGAGAATAAAAATGCTCCTGAGGTGAATAATTTATTGAACAACGAACCAGCTAGAATCAATACGGTTCGAATTGCGAATGACGGAGAACCAAGTAGAACTAAGAATAATGAACTAGAACCAATACAAATCAGAACGGTTTGACACGAACTAATACGACAGGTTGTACGAATCAATACGATCTAATGCGAATAAGCCTGGGAACTGATACGAACCAATATGACTCAAGTAGAATGCAATTCGGGCCAGTGCGAACTGATACGACCTGGAACGGATCAGTACGAACTGATACGACCTGGAACGGACCAGTGCGATTCCATAGGGATGAGCTGTTGGCTACAAAATGTCGCGCTCATCCGTGTCCTCTCGCCAGTCTTCTTTGTCCATCAAATTAACATAATCTTCGCCCAATTTTGGTGCAGTGTTATATTATATTAAAAATTATATTACTATAAGTTAATTTTAGCAAATTTATTCAATTAGAATTTTGTTGTAACATTTTAAAAAAACCGAATATAGATCATTAACGGTATCCCATAATAAAAAATGGTGGCACAGAAGACGCTATATAAAGATAGATGACTTTTAACCATAGAAGGAAGTAGAATACAAAAAAAAACAATTTGGGACTCATCAGCGAATGTGGTATAAAGAGTAGTGATTGCAACCACAGTATGGGAAATCAAAGGGAAACAGTACCGGGAAGTAAATTGTAACAACACTAACAAAAGAAAATTAATAGAACAATAAAGCAAATTGCTTGACAGACAGAGGGAGATAGGAGTGTATCATCATATAGTGATAAATACTGAGAATTCATCAGCGGAAAATATAGCGAGGTAATAGAACATGCGGATTGATAGTAAAAATAGTACCGCAAATGAAAACAATTAAAAAACATACAAAGAAAAACAGCAGAGAACAGAAAGCGGAGTGCCAGAAACACGTCACATATTCAGTTTTTGAACAAATGTAATGTCGCAGAAGAAGACGACGACAACTGTCAACTAGAAGTTCAAAAATAGAGTGGGTCAAGAAAAAATATATTTAGAGAGATACATTATGTAGTTTCAGTATTAACATGGTGCTTAAAGTCGCATTTGGCAGCAACAGTCACTATCTTTAGCACCCAGTTATTTTTCTGATTTTGAATCCTTCCGATTTTTAAATTAATCTAAAAAAATCCCACTTCATAGCGTAATAAAAATATATTTTTAAACATATCAGTGCTGAAAAGTATGCATAATATCCACCGATTCAGTTATTATAGGCTTTCATTTAGTCATTAGACTAAATGCAAGCCTATAATAACCGTTGTAAGTGTTGTAACTATATACATCTATAGGCCTACTTATGTATCATTTATGTATATATATGTTTTTCGACTTGGATCAAAATTTTTAAATATATATTTTTTACCAATCTGGAACTGTACAAACTGGGTTATTGTTGGTATAATTATTCGTATAATGAGGATAAATAATATAATCTTTTAAGAAGGCACTGGTAATCTCAATAATAACATCGCACCAAGTTTTCTATTAAAATACGTAAATAACACTGCTAGAAAGTGGCTCGTCATCCCACCATCAAAATAGTCAAATATGTTGCAAGGGTATAGTTAAGAAACAGTGCTGAAAATACTTTCCGCCACTCGAATCTCTTGAGATTTTTTGAGTTTATAGGAGTCATATTAATGAGTAGGAAACAACAGTCAGAAATTCTGTTGCAATTTGTGTGAGGTTTGGTCAATATTTGAAACACAATGATCATCATAGTCTGCCCTGGCAACACTGAAATGATATAAGAGTCGAGTCATTACCGCTATGTGAATCTACCTCATTCGTTCTGCATTGTATTGGTAACGTCCTGGTTCGCAATTATTCATTGTGAATCGCCGTCATTCGCATTGGGATCTACCTTATTCGGATCTCGTCTCACTCCATCGTTGCGCAACGTTGCAATCCGTAGCTATCCTTTGTAGTTCGTGATGTAAATTGTACTGCATCGTATTTCCAGGCCGTAAATAGCAACGATTCAGCACGATAAGCAACGACAACCGTATCTGTACCGTGTTGCGTCGAGTCAGTTCAAGTCAGTTCTTTCTGATTCCTTGCTCATCGCCAGACTCTTCCAATGCGAACCAACCCGTTACGCTGCGAAGCGATACGAAGACCAATACGAAGTGCAAAGAACTGATTAGAACCGATTCGAACTGCTACGAACTGTAAGGAACTACAACGAATGGGCTTCATTCGTATTGGCAGTACGGATGTTTTAAACAGTTTGAAACATCCGTATCGGCTTGGCAAACCGTGAGAACCGTGAGACTTTTTTGGAGAATTGACACGCTCTAGCACGGAACAATACGACAGTGACGAATCAGCTGGCGATCTAATACGGATTCACATCCGTATCAGTTCGCCATCATGATTCGCGACAGTGTGACTGGGGCATAACGTCACCTGATGATTGTAAACGACGAATTAACATGAGTACTTTAAATAATACCCCATGTTTTACTTGAAATGGGTGTCGTCCAAACAGTACACTAACTAACCTCGCACATAAAGCTCCCTCCACTTGTGTTTGTTTCTGGGTTTGAGGCAGGTACTCTGGAAGGAACTTCTCATCATGTGTCCCCCAAACTCTAACACGCCCATCGACGTAAGACATATTAAATCTGCTCTCATCTGAGTGACACGTTATCAGTTGTTATTTGTTTAATATGTGGGCGGGTTGTGTTGGGTGTTATGCATTAAATCCACTAATGCATGGGCTACATTTTTAAATTACGACCATTATAAAGCACAGAAACAAAAATAGCATGCGATGTTTACGTACTATTATGCAGTAATTACTATTTTGAAACAGAACCAGATTACTATTTTTAAACAGAGCCAGATTAGTGGAAAGCTGTATTTAGCCCAATAGTGGTCCAGCAGGAGTGGCTCATTTTTTTGTAATGTCCAACCCTTTTTTTTATAGCCAATCGCATGTTTGTTGTCAAGCTGAATATTCATGTTATCTTATGAACGTTATTTTTTTTAAAATATCAATATTAGTTTGATTGTTTTAGCAGTGCAGTTGTGATCAGTAGATCCTTTTACTTTACAAAGAGGATCACCACACACAAAGTGATTTGGAAGTATTCAAGTAGAAGAAGTGATATTTTCACATCATGACGGCTGAAGAAAAACAACTGGGAACAGTTATTACGTGCATAATTCGACATTATCGTGACATTCACATGTCTCAAACAGGCGTGCTATGAATATAATGAAATGTGATATCACATATAATTGTAAACAAGTGGATACAGAATACACACAAGCTCAAGCAAAATCTTTTCTTGTCTATGCTAGACGTCCCAATCTAACATTTACGACCACACTTTTAATTCAAACTATATTTATAATGTTTTGCTACAGTATAATCTATATTTGGAGTCTCTTTCAGTCGCAGTTGAGATTTAATAAATTGACGAAGCGTGTGGATTGAGCGTTTTATGATATATTCTGCTCGAAATTATCAGTACTTGTCGGGAACCAGTATTCCCTGGGCCCCTACAAAAGGGACTAAACCTAGCCGAAACAAGAACGTTACTCTTCTCTGCTCCAATGCAGGCTCAATTCCATTCATCGATCTAGTTTTGAACCAGCGTTTCTCTTTCAAAGTTGCGGGATGTATTCACAGCTAGATAAGGACAGATCCCGATCCGTCAATGCCAGTATATAAAGAACAGAACGTGGTGAAAAAAAATCTCCTAGAACAACCCACAAGACAAGAGACGGCGACACAATGTTGATGTAATTCTGAACCAGCGTCTATGACGCTGGTCCAGCATTAAATCAACATTGGGCATCATTTTGCGTCTTCTAAGCAGTAAGACAGATCAATAATAACATCAGAAGGTTGCTCAACAATTTATCAGATCTTATCACTCCACTGTGCTATAGATTTTTCTCCAAGTTACAAACCTGGTGCAAAACTGGATGACTGAGGAGGGTTTTTTTGTTGTGATATGAAAGTAAGCGACTTTTTTCAAGAGGAATACAAAATGACTTACCATGTTATATTTAGATACAAATATTTGAATGGGTATATTATACGAGTGGCATTATAGAACCACTGCAAACACAAACAAACATGAACATATTGATTGAATATTGTGTAATTCGCTTAAATTGCGTTATGGCTATTATTGAAAAGCTTCATACACCTTCCAAAACATGTGTGTTTGTCCCTGCCATTTTAGTTTCTGAATCTATGTAATATAATAATGTATAATTCTATGTGATATAAATCACATTGCTTAAATGTTTTACCTAAATGTGTTTTTGTTCTTAGAACATGTTGAATGAGCCAGACACTTTTATTTCCATCTACTGTTAACTGCGTATTGTTGTATATATTCCCATCTTTATTTTGATGCTTTATGCCACTTTGCGTTGAATTATTTTATTTAAAATATATCATTTTGTATTGATGTCGCATAGCGATAGGTGATGGTTTGAGCCTTCGAGCAAATAATTTGTAACTAGCGACAAGCTCCATAAACAATAAGAACTGTATTTAATTCCTGGGCCGAATTATCGTATTTTACATTATTTGATTAACAACGGAATAACAGTCGGTAATTATTTGTGTCCGTCGTGTGGCACACTGTCACTTTCCACTGATTATATACATGATCTCTGACAAGACAAACAGCAGTAAATGTTACCTTAGAAAGTATGCAAATACTGGATACCAAATGTATATAGAATAAGCTCTTGCAATGCACTGCTTAACGTTCATACAATGTTCAGGCAGCATCTGGTACTAAGCAAAAATAAACTTTGTCCCAGTGCTGGATCAATGTTGGTCCACTGTATGCGACCGTCTACATCGGGTGAATGGCTCGTGTTTGTCTGGAGGTATAATATTTTGACCATGCCTGTATAAGCCTTGTAATGAATGTCCATTACTCTGTCTGTTTCAGTAACCCCATGTTCGGCTGTCTGAAGTTTGAAAGGCGGAACACGAATGTCGTTCAAATTTATCAAGGTGAGTGACACGTAGCAAATTTAAACCAAGGAAACACCACTCGTGGATACAATTTGTTTTAATGCATGGACTAGCATTGAAACAACATTTTGATCCATGTCTCGCATATGTGGTAGTTTTATAATGGAATTGTTGTGTTTGTCTGTCACACAACAGTTTGTTCATTATCCATGCGCTTAGAACACAGATCTTCCCATTTACATTGCGTATCCTAGACATAGTCCAGGGCATTATTGTACTTGACCTAGAACTACAATAGGGCAGCCGATTTTTTTACCAAGTTGTTCTATAAGGTCTCTAGTAACACACCACAAAAGTCTTAAGCTCAACTCTCGTAGTTCCAGATTATGCCATATTTTGACAAAAATGCCCTGGACTAACACGTATCCAATACACGTATTCTGTATCCAATACACGTATTCTGTATCCAATTCACGCATCATAAATTATTTCAACAATAACTGAAGAGTCACAGTAAAAAATAGACACTTTCTTTTATTTACATGCTTCAGTATTATGCCAAGAGGTACATGTATAGTTCCCCTGAAACAGTCACAATCAGGAAAGGCGATGCTTTATTTTCCTTAACTTAAAATGATTCCTATACACATTATATATGCATGGGATCGATATTATGTATGGTAGACTCATCCGATTAGATGGGCTCATCTCAGCCCATCTCGACGTACCTGATAATGCCGTATGTCTTTTCTCGTACGAATATCTATCTCAAACGGCAAAATCAAACTGACCAATGAAGCGTATGGGAGAGAGTGCGATATGGGCTGATCTCACCATACGTCTCGCAGCGAAAGCCAACAACATGAGTGCGAGAAGTGGGCAATAAACTCGCAAACGCTGCAGTCGGAACTGCTCTCATCTGCTGTAAGCAAAGACCTCGTCGCCATCATTGGCCTCAACTACACGTGTGGCGGAGTTGATCAACTTTCCCCATTATCGCCCCCAAGTGACATTTCCGGTGACGTAGGATGTGATATAGTATACTGCTCTACAAAGCCAAGGGGCATAACTGCTTACTTGTTAAGTGCGCAGTTACCGCCTTTAGGCATTGCACGACAGTATACGGATTCGGCTACAGACTTCCACTATTCATAATAGGCTACTTGCAGTGGCCTATTATGAATAGTGGAAATCTGTGAGCAATCCCTGGAATGGGGCATTGTGAAACCTGGTCACAGGAAAGTGCTACTTAATCAAATCGATTGTTATTGTCGGGCGCGATTTGGCGTGGGGACTACAATTCTCGCGCCCTTGTCCGGATTACGGACCGGCTTTCCGTTAATATCGAGATATGCTGTTACCGGAATTGCTCCGTGTGACCTCCTGCACGTGACCTCCTGATGACCTTTCAAGTCTCGCTGATGCCTCGACTCGTCTCGCTGATCTCCGTCGTGATCCTCACCAGTCAGTCGCTCGTGATTGGTCGCCAGATACATCACGTGCTGCATCGGTGAAGGTCATTGGTTGAGATGGTTGTCACGTGCGAAATCAAGCGACCATTTTAACATGATAGCCAACTTTGAACTGTATGGACAGTGGGCTATGCGATCTTGGAGTAAAAAGAGTCGAGCGATATATACATAATAATGTGCAGAAAGCAATAGCCACCCACGCAAAAATAATCTTCATACCAGAAAAATCAACAGAATCAATGCAACCCAAAATTCATATACAAAGATTGTCTATAGTCGTATAAGCTTAGACATACTAATTATATCCCTACAAGCACAACACGATGAACCACTGTTGATGCAATGCTGGGCCGACGTCATAGACAGTGGGCCAACATTGACCCAACAATGGTTTAACGTGTAATTTTTGCAGGAGCAAACACGATACGTTGACCCATGCTGGTTTAACTTTGGGATAGCTTCGTAGACGGTGGGCCTACATTGTGGAAATGTTTCGTGTTTGTCGGGATGTATTTTATCATGATAATAATTAGGTTATTAGATTAAAAAAACCTTGATGACGGTGACCTCTGTACTTTTGTGGCAAAACAGGATAACTGTTTGCTTGAATGGTATGCAATCACTGCCGTTTGGCTTTGCACAGCAGTATACCTAGGCCTACTCAGTGACGGGGGGCCAATGGTAGTGGTTAGTGCTACGACCTGTCATGTCTGGGCTCGCCCACTGCTTAGGTTTTTCAGATTTTTAAAATAAAATATACCTGCATACCTCATCCATTCTTATAATCATATTCAATACTGCGGGGAGCCTGCGTGACCTGTGGGTGACGTGCTCGGCTTCATACCCCTGATTTATTGTGCCTGGAGGGCAATGCCAACTGATTCATCTTGGCATCCTTCATTCATTTACTTTTTCGCGACATTCTCGTTTGAAGCTAGAACGCCAACCGCAAATAAATACATATCTAATTAAAAAAAGATCGGTAACTTTTGCATTGTACAATAAATTGGTGCTTGATATCGACACAGCAGAACGACCCTGCACATTAGATGAATTTCAATGTTTTTGTTTTCAAAAACCTTCAATAAAACACTCATTGAATGGTTTAAGCACAAGCCCAATTTATTTGAGCGCCAATAGCGACTGTAAAAATAATATGGTTTTGATATTTTAGTGGCTGTTGGGGGTAAATTACGTGTTTAGGCTACTTGCACTAAGGACGTTCTATAGAACGTTTTTGGTTGCACTACAGCATCACTGTGTGTACCAACACCGCGATACACTACTTAATTTTTTTCCAAATTGATGACAATTCAAATTATTCAGGCTGTTGCCCAAATTGATAAATGATCACTTTTAGTTTGTATTTAGGGTACAATGAATATGTTACTTTAACCCTTTCAACGCGGTTCATACGTCAGTCAGACGTCAGATTCTGACATATAAAAACGGTCCTCGCACAGAAAGAATTTATGATGATATCAAATTGGAAAAACCTTTGGTCTCCGTGCTTTATTAATTTTTTTTCAGCTTTGTAGGGGTTAAACAAACACGAAGTAAGTACATGTGCCCTATATGCAGGTGTCATTACGCAACTGTACAAATTATGGTAATAAATTGCAGAAATTACCCAGAAAATATATGAGATAAAATCCCACCTGGACCACTGGGCACCGTAACAACGGGGAAAAGGTTAACATATACACGGGGACAGATATTAGTGATTATGCAGATTCCTTGTCAGGAAAATATTTCTTCCCGTTGCGTGGGGTCAGAGTCCCTGCAGAGCCAAGACAGCCATCTTCTGAATAGCGGCAACATCACTTTTTCTGACAGCCAACATAACTTTAACACGATCTGACTGCATTTCCCGTGAAATAGTGTGTTCCGGTGTGGGACTCCTGAATATGGAGTGAAGGCTGGACACCGCAGGTCGCCAAGAGTTAACCCCCTGGTCCCTGAGAGCTTGTTTATTATTTAATTTTTTATTTTTTTTTGTATAGCTTACGCAAAATATCAGACAAATTCGAGAGTCGCGTGCGACATGTATTATCATCCTGAAAGTTAACTTCGAGGTGCAATATCTCGGTAATAAAATTCGTGGAAATTATAATATACACCCTTTGCGCCCCAAAGGGTTATATGCGACAACCCGGTCTCTGTGGAGCGCTTCGAGCCAGACTGGGGACAAATTGGTCTGATGTGAACGAATTCAGCCTGCCGAATTTGCTGACAAATAATGATGCAGATGACGGGGCTGTCGTTTCCCTAGAGGGAAGTGACAGAGCTGCCAGGGATCGGCTCATGGTTGGGCCAGAGTCTCCGCCGCCGGCCCAGCTTTAAGCCGATCCTGGGCCAGTACTCGCGTCTTTTCTGGATCCCTGGGGAGGTATCTGGCAGTCTTACCCGGTCGGTGTTGTGACCAGCGGACCGGAAGAGCCCCGCGCTGCGGCGGCAGTGCGCCTGCGCGGGCTCTGGGGGCATGCGTAGTGATAAATGGCGCGGGCTGGAGTTTGTCTCCGCCGAATAAGTCGGCATGGAAGCGAATTGGGCGGTTGTTAGCTGTCAGATTTATAGAAACGCGAAACTCGGCCGCAAATGAGAAAAGGGATTTCGGGCCATTCAGCATCCACCTACATGGCCACCCGATATTAACACCCCGCTGTCTGGAATAACAAAGTAGAACTACTTATGATCCATCAAACTGAAAAGTTTAGACAAGTCTCTACCTATGATCTATCAAATTAATATGTTTAGAAAAGACTGAGAAACATTCAATACAATAAACAAAATACCAATTCCATCATTTTCATCAGTTTCAACATTCTCATTATCTAATCCAGATGTTTTTGTTATTTGCTCACGCTAAGTTAATTTCTAATATACCCATATTATTAATAATCATAATATTTAACCCGTTGCATATTTAATCCACGTACTATTAGACAACAGCCCGCACCTGCAGTGTCATTGTCACGATAGATTCCACGCCGCGATGCCTAATCATCGAAATGTACGGGAAATGATATAATCACCTCTCTCAGAAAACAAGAGACGTAGATCCAATGCTGGCTTAATGTTGTGCCAGCGTCACAGACGCTGGCACAACATTAAACCAGCATTGGATCCACGTCTCCTGTTTACCTGGTTTTGTGTAATGTCTCGTATTGATTCACGTGTTACATCAGATACTCAGATTATACCCCACTCAGACGCTGTATCAATTAGCTAACAACCCCCTGATCGCTCTCCAATCAATGAGCATTAACCCTATGAGTGCTAGGGGCTTACATTTAAATTCTATTCCGCACCGATATGGAGATCGCTGTATCTTTAGACCTTGGCGCAGTCCAATAAAACTGGTATTATTTGCAAATGTTCATCAATCCAGTTGCACCACACAACTTGGTTATTTATTAAGATGTTTAAATAATGATGATTTATATTATCTTTATATTATGTATATATCTTATTATCACCTGTATGTTTTTTATAAGACGCGGTGTCAGATGGCTATTGTCATACCTTGCCTCGTGTTATGCATGATGTCCATCTCGCCAGGTTTAACCTATCCTAGCACAAAAGTATATTTAATATTGATTCATTGTTTGATTGTTTAATTGATTGATTGATTGATTGATTGATTGATTGATTGATTGATTGATTGATTGATTGATTGATTGATTGATTGATTGATTGATTGATTGATTGATTGATTAATTGATTGATTGATTGATTGATTGATTGATTGATTGATTGATTGATTGATTGATTGATTGATTGATTGATTGATTGATTGATTGATTGATTGATTGATTGATTGATTGATTGATTGATTAATTGATTGATTGATTGATTGATTGATTGATTGATTGATTGATTGATTGATTGATTGATTGATTGATTGATTGATTGATCGATTGATCGATCGATCGATCGATCGATTATTCGGTCATTTTTTCATTAATTTATTCATTCATATATATTCGTTCGGGCGCTCTTTGATTCGCGCACTCTTTCTTTCGTTTTTCGTTTGTTCTCGCGATCATTTATTCACCACACTTTTTTATTTCCTCCTTCGTTGTTTTCCTTGGGGGAAAAGGGCCACACTCCACTGTTTTAAGATACAGATTATTAAATCAGATGATAATTTCGCACTTGATAAAATACTATTTTCCTGGTCTCCTACAAAATCCCCTGGCTCTATAGCTACCTCTGATTTGGTCGCAGGCACACTACGTCATCTGAGCAATCAATTTTGATCATAAATGTCTTAGTTAGTTATGTCTGTTTCATTTAAATACCTATGTTATGATTCTACGGCCATTATAATTGTTTTCAATCTTTCTGCGAGGAGACCGCCCTTAGACGTCTGAATCTGACGTCTACGTCTAACGATGGTTCACGCGCTGAAAACGTTAAGAATCATGTCATGTCATGTCATGTTTTCTATATTTATCATGTGTCTGAGCATTTTTTAAATAAAACAATTGCAGTTAAAATTTTAGCCCTCCTAGTTTCAAAGGTAATCATGGTGATGGTATTTTTCATTTATTTTTGAAAGTGAAAATTGCGGCAGTGATGACAATTTGAAATCGAAGAATATCAACGTATCCCAGGTGCAATGCAGAGCTTATAACAATTACTAATACTATTTTTGTCACACTGTTTAATTAAATTGGATAAAAGCTCGTATCTGCAAACATGGTGCCCAACCAGTCTTGCGTGGGGGAGGGAGTGGGTATTATGTTGTGATTAGGTCTGGGCGGGTCAATGCTATCGATCCGGAAAGTGGTGAGTTCGATCTGACCCGTGACACGCTACCCCTTCCCGATCCAGATTGTCGAGTGTCCCGGAAGTCCGCCCGCGTCATTTAGGGTGTGGCCGCGATCGAGGTCCAGCGTCGGCGACACTAGCCCAGCATTGATCCAACGCCGGGATAGAGCCCGCCGTGTCTGAGGAAGAGGAAGTATCCTGAAGGCAGTCCGAGCATCCGGTCAGCGAGCCGATCCCGGTTGTGAACGAGGTCATTCCGCCTGTCGGCATGCGGACGAACTAGCCCGTATCCCAGCAAACACCAGACATTCAACCAATATTGTGCCAATGTTGGTTCACCGTCTACGACGCTGGCCCAACATTGACACAACATTGGATGTGTACAACACTACAGTGCAAAGTCAAACGGCAGTAACGGCTTACTCTACGAGTAGGATGTCACTGCCGTTTGTTTGTGTACACAAATACAAATAGCAGTAGTTGCTTACTTGTAAAGTAAACAGTTATTAGTACTGTTTGCCAGTGTGTACTCAAAAACTGTCGTTTGTCGTTGTGCTTTTTGCAGGCACACAGTAGTAATTAGTATTGTCTGCTTGACAAAAAACTGTTACAGCCGTTTGACTGTATAATCTGTCCAAGACAATAAACGCCAGTAACATTTTATTAGAGAAGTGACCAAAAAACTTTAAACTTGAAATTAAGCCGTCACTGCTGTCCGCCTCTGAAAAGTTTGAAGCACTATACACAGAAAAAAAACATGAGATCATTATACCCTATCCTTAACTCAAAGATCGTTTCTGTCGAAAGTCAGCTAATCTCCACCAATCATTTAGTTCATATAATGTCAAACGAAAAGATAGGCTATATATATATATAAACTGGCCCGAGTCTCCTATTCTACCCCCTCATTTAAATAACAACTGAATGACGGCGGTGATTGGCCGATCTTGTCATGTGACATGATAAAGCACCCGCCGATCAGTCGGGGGGGGGGGGGGTAGAATACGAGACTTGGACCGATCAGCCAATCACTGCCGCGTTAGGTTTTTTTTTTACGGGGGTAGAGTACTATACTTGGGTTCAGATCTCTACACTTAAGTCAAGTTGGTCCCAGAAGAGGAACAACATCATGAAAATTAAAAAGTAAGACCACCGATGTTCATGTTTCTGACGCAGAATATATAGCCTTTTCAACTAGAGTATCGTAAGTGCCACATTTACGTCATTGTATAGCTTGTTGGGGTTGATTTGATTCTTCAACTGTGTGTTATAATGGAGAAAAGTTTTATGGGAAGGTATGGAGAACCTATTGAAGTTCCATCACAGCAATGGGTGAATGTCTTATTTTCGCTTGAAATCAAAACATCAAATACATCCTTGGAATGGTGTCAGCCGTCTTACAGATTGAGATGGTAGACATGTATAGCATTTTGTATATGTTCTGTGCCACTCCATTATTTAAAGATCAAATTTAGCAGATATAATTGAAAGCTTATTCAACATAAAAATATAATATTGTTTTTGCTATTATTCCAAACTTGCGAAGATTTGGTGTGCAGCATGAACACCAGATTGCCTAGTAATATTAGATTCAATTCATAAACTATTATAGCAAAAGGGAACCATCGGTCTGAGCGCAAAGTGAATCCTTTCAGTCGCTACACGATACATAATTAATGTCAAGAGGATTAAAGGGTCGCATCATCTACGTCAGAAAGTGTCATTACGCGCGACCCTTTAATCACAACGCGGCGAATTCTCCGCCTATCCCAACTACCCAATTATAAGAGCCGACCTTGTCACGTGACAGATAGAAACGAGGCCGAGTTCCGGGCGGCGCCGGGCGCATGCCTGCGGACTCGGCTCGGGGCTTTACGGCGGGGCCCGGACAAAGCGCATCGATTGGCTGGGGGCCACGTGACCATTCTGATCACGTGATCCCGAGTCGCTGTTCACAGTCGGGGTAATTTTCCGCCAATTTCTCTGCCAATTTGCATTGATTTACGGCCGAGTACCGGCTCTTTACCCGACACTTACCGGAATTAGCGCTGATAACCGATATTACAAGGGGGACACTTTCCGTTCGTCGCATACAAGTTGATCATTTCGCCAGCGGCATATAATCCCCAATAAAAGGCGATCCTTCCACGTGACGCCGGCCCGCCGGTGGCCCGACGGCGCGCCGCCGCCGAGCCGGCGTCTGCAAATCGCCTCCTCACATCTTGGATATAATGGACAACTCTTGATGTTGTTTTGCGAGTCGTTCCCGCCACCCTTTCTTTGCAGCAATGAAATGTCGATAAAAACAGAGCCAAATCCCCGACCTATCTGGTCAACTCGTTGACGCGAGACATTGCAGCCGTATTATCGCTCAATAAATTAGACCGACGCTGTAAAAATACCAGTTTCAATTTTGGTTATAGCTCCTTTTCATTCCGTTGTCTAAAGTGAGTTGCATGGCGTAGGCTTATAAGCGGGATAAAATGTATGACTTTTAGCACATTCAGGATAGTCTATGCGCTTCTGGAATCAAAATGAGATTGATCTGTGTCTCATATCGTCATCAAACGGCCAATTCACAACACAGTAACGTGGACCAACAACAACCTGCATAGATTCTAAGTAACCCGTTTGGTGGGGCCTACAACTCGTTTTTATCAACGATTTTATATCAATTCCTTATGGTGAACCTCATCGACTGTCTTACGAAAGTTGGGGTCTATGACCTTATACAACGTGTCGCATTGTGTGAAATGGCAGGGATAGGCTCTGCTTATATATATTGTTTGCATAGTTGCACGACAAGTTCGTTCAGCTGTAATTTTGCTGAGATTCCGCCTCACAAACTTCTGCCATACAAACTGAGCAGCCGCAAAGTGTAGGACTCGCCGATTGCTGCCGGAGAAGACCTAAATGGACAGAGCGTGCCTGGTGTTAATTCCGCAGACAGCCTGGCGTCGGCATCGCGGCCCTTCCCCACCGTGGCTTTTACTTACCTAACGCGCCATTACAGATTACCATTAAAGTCTACGGCTTCCCTGTCATAAACAATAAACAATAATCTACAAGTCCCCCATCAAATCTCCCACTTTTCCCTTCAATCTCTACTTTTTGAGCCACTGAAACCCAGCACACATCTGGTTTGGGTTCCGGTGCAGCTACTGGGTTACGACGGCAGGACGACTGAGATACGACGGCACTACTCGGGCCCCACGACGCTGGCCCTGCGTCATGCAGTCGTATCGTGACAGCTGGGATTTAGCAGACGGAATAACAAAGCTTCACGACGGTCGTTGTCCTTATAGGGGCCCCACAACTCTGCCGTGTTCTGTTATATTGCCTCTTATTATCTGCCCGTCAAAGATGCCGAGGCCACCCTTGTTCCGCTGCGGGGGTATTTTCTACACATAATTTAACATTGATTATAATACTTTTTATATGAAGACAAATTTCGTCCATAAATATTATTGTGTTATTTTACGCAGTGTTCTCAAACTGTTGCTCTCATTATTAACGATTACTTACTCAGTTCATGTTAATAAAATTGATATTTCCTATGCATGTCGAAGAATTTACAATTTGAAAGCCTTTAATGTGTTAGACATGTATGGGAATAATAAAAATTGTCGAAACGTAAACATAAACATAATTACCAGATACAAGTCTACGTCTACAGAAAACGACTATTTATGTTAAAAACCGGAAAAAGTGGTCGTAGTCGGTAGAATGAAGATTTATTGCAGTATAAAAATGTTCTGTTTCAAAGGCAAACAACAGTAACTGCTTACTTGAAAAGTGATCAGTTACTGTTATTATTCTTTGAATTGTCAAATCCTTGCGTGTAATGACGTCATCGCCGTGATACCGCGGTATTAACTGCTGCGGTGGCAGACGGTCTCAATTGCCTCGGGTTCGAGCCCGTTAATGGCGGTTAATCTTTAGCAATTACACCTGTTATGAGCGCAGAGGGAATCATTTCCTCTGCTCCAATTAGCAACGACTGAATTAGTGGACGTTAAACGCCGTAATCATTTAATCCATTAGCACCATGCCATAATCCCTGCGCTCTGTATGCAAAAGACGCGCTAATGGAAGCAGACGGAAGTGTTTGTTGCAAAATATATTGTCCCTTCAAATTAATGACGAAAAAAAAGAATGAATGAATAATTACCAAAGGATAGGACACTTTTTTTGTGTCCAAATCTTTGGCGAGCCGTTGTTCCAACGTGTTCCAACGTTAAAGTCTGTATGCCAACTGAGTTTCGTTTATAATAATATCTTAACTCATTCAAGACGGCACTATCAGTTATTGTGGACGGGACATTTTTTAAATGTTTACTTTTTATGACGTCATAAAATACGTCCTGTACCGTACCGTCGAAGTAGCTTGCCCGAAATATCTCGGGCTCCGTCTGGAATGAGTTAACTGTTACCTCTCTTCAGTGTACACAAATCCTCAGAGCAACGCAGTTCGATTTAAATTCAAATATAGTTATCATTTTTGTGACAGTCGATAAATCTTTTGGCTTCTGCGTTCCACGAAATTTCAACATTATTTCCGGTCGCTTTAGGACGCATGTATGTCATGCTGTGGTCGCGCTGTTTCTGACGCCGGAGCTCGTGGGTGGTGCCTCGGTCCGGGTTTTAGTTTTCAACGAAACAAAATGTTTCTTTTTCGCTCACTGATAAAGATGTATTATTGTGGGGAGTCTCCGTGACAGAGATAGTCCCAGAGCTAGGGGGGTGTTGAAAGGTCCATACGATCTAAGATTTCCTCCTATAGTGAAATTTTCTCAGGAATCCGAATCTGCGCGTCTTACAAAAATCATCCTGTCCAAAAGTACCGTAAAAACCCTTTGAACACTAGTACTGTCAAAATCGCAAACCGCAATTTGAAATATTGCGTATGAAGTGATTGTTTGCTAAAATTGTGGTAATTTTTTATTTAAATAATTTTTTAATTATTTATTATCCTCACATATGACACAGGTTTTCACATGGATGTAAAATATTTTGTGTCTGATCAATGACAAATACACAATATAGCTTTAAGTTGGTATTTTAACACGTAATTTTACTCATTTTTCATACTTTTTCACTAAATAGACAAAATACATTTCTCTCAGCCGATTTTTGTATAGTATAAATGTTTAGTTTTGATTCAAACATATTCTAGAACTATTGTTGAATTAAAATAACCCATTTGGAATGAAAATAATGAGTTATGTGAACATATTACTCGCTTTTTTCGTTAGACGTAAAATTAGCTCACTTTTTTTCAGGCTCGGGAAAATTGACCATATCTCACATTTTTGCCCACTGAGTAGTAAAATTTTGAGCTCGAGCTATTTCAATATGTTTGATATCAATAGAAAGCTACTGGTACATGCCTTCACATGGATGTAAAATATGTTGTGCCTGATTATTGACAAATGCACAAAAAAGCTTTAAGTTGGTATTTTATCCCTTAATTTGACCTTTTTTCATACTTTTTCAGTAAATAGTCAATTTCTCAGCTTTTGTGTATAATAAATATTTAGTTTTGATTTAAAAATGTTCTAGAACTATTGTTGACTTGAAATAAACCCATTTGGAATGAAAATAGTGAGTTATGTGAACATATTGTATACTTTTTTGGTTTCTTGTAAAATTTGCGCGCTTTTCTTTGGGCTCAGGAAAATTGTATGTATCTCACAGTTTTGCCCAATGAGTAGTCAAATTTTGAGCTATATCAATATATTTGATATCAATAGAAAGATACTGGCACAGGCCACGGATGTATAATATTTGTGTCTAATCTTTGACAAATGCACAAGAGAGCTTCAAGTTGGTACTTTAACCCTTAATTTTTCTTATTTTTCATACTTTTTCAGTACATAGTCAATATACTTTTCTCCCAACTGATTTTTGTGTATAATAAATATTTAGTTTTGATTCAAAGATGTTCTAGAATTATTGTTGGCTTAAAATAAACCCATTTGGAATATTAAAAATAATGAGGTATTCGAACATATTACACACTTTTTGGGTTGGATGTAAAATTTGGGCACTTTTCTTCCAGCCCGGGGAAATTGACAGTGTTTCACTTTTTTGTCCAATGAGTACCCGGTACACAAAATAAAAAAATGTACCAACATCTTTGATATCAGTTAAAAGTAACTATCAAGGGCTTTAACATGGATACATAATATTTTATTTCTGTTAAATACGAAATGTACAACAATTAAGCGCTAACTTTGTATTTTATCCCTCCATTTGAACAATTTCCAGCCTTTTCTTAGTGAATACCAGCAAGCCTTCTCGCTCATGTTGATTTTATATGGTATAAATGTTTGTTATTACTTTTACATTCTCTGGAGCCATTTTTCAAAAGTTATCTTGACGACTGAAGAAGTGATCACAGCCATTTTTAAAGTTATCTCAGCCACTACAAAAGTTATCTTAGCCACTGAAGAAGTGATCATCACAAATTTAAACGTCATCTCAGCCACTACAAATGTGATCTTGGCCACTGAAGAAGTTATCACCGCGACTTTAAAAGTTATCTCAGTCACTACAAAAGTGATCTTGGTCACTAAAGAAGTGATTACAACCACTTTAAAAGTTACCTCAACCACTACAAAGATTATCTTGGCCACTGAAGAAGTGAACACAGCGACTTTAAAAGTTATCTCAGCCCCTACAAAGTGATCTTGGTCACTGATGAAATGATCACAGCAACGTAAAAAGTCATCTCGCCAATGCAACAGTTATCTTGGCGTGTGAAGAAGTGATCACAGCCACTTTAGAAGTTATCTCAGCCACTACAAGGGTGATCTTGGTCACTAACAAACTTGTGTCAGCCAATTTACAGGTTATCTAAGCCACTACAAAGTCATCTGAGCCACTGAAGAAGTGATCACAGCCACTTTTAAAAATATCTAAGCGACTACAAAAGTGATCTTGACCTGTGAAGAAGTGGTTACAATAACTTTGAAAGTTATCTCTGCCGCTATAAAAATGATCTTGGCCACTGATGAAGTGTTCAAAGCGACTTTAAAAGTGATCTCAGCCACTACAAAAGTGATCTTGACCACTAACAATCTTATGCCAGCCCGTAAAAGTGATCTTTGCCACAAAAAACTGATCTTGTCCACCGTAGAAGTGATCACATTCACTTTAAAAGTCATCTCAGCCGATACAAAAGTGATATTGGCCACTAATAATCTTATGTCAGTCCCTAAAAAATGATCTAGGTCACTACAAGAGTGATCTTGACCACTTAAGAAGCCATCACAGCCACTTTAAAAATCATCCCATCCACCACAAAGCTGATCTTGGTCACAAACAAACTGATCTTGTCCACTAAAGAAGTGATCACAGCAACTTTGTAGTGGTTAAGATAATTTTTTAAGTGGCTGTGATCATTTCTTCAGTGGCCAACATCACTTTGTAGTGGCTTAGATAATTTTGTCAGTGGCTGACAACAGTTTGTTACTGACCAAGATCACCTTTGCAATGGCTGAGATAACTTTTAAAGTGGCTGTGTTCACTTTTTCAGTAGCCAAGATCACATTTGTAGTGGCTGAGATAACGTTTAAAGTGGCTATGATTACTTCTTCAGTGGCCAAGATCACTTTTGTAGTGGCGTGGCTGTGATTACTTTTAGAGTTGCTGTGATCACTTCTTCAGTGACTAAGATCGTTTTTTTGTGGCCAAGATCACTTTTACAGGCTGACATAAGATTGTTAGTGGTCAAGATCACTTTTGTAGTGGCTGAGATAACTTTTACTGTGACTGAGATCACTTCTTCAGTGTCCAAGATCACTTTTGTAGTGGCTGAGATCACTTTTAAAGTCGTTATGAGCTCTTCGTCAGTGGCCAAAATCATTTTTATAGTGGCAGAGATAACTTTCAATGTTATTGTAACCACTTCTTCAGTGGCCAAGATCACTTTTGTAGTCGCTTAGATATCTTTAAAAGTAGCTGTTATCACTTCTTCAGTGGCCCAGATCACTTTGTAGTGGCTTAGATAACCTTTTAATTGGCTGACACCAGTTTGTAAGTGGCCAAGATCACCTTTGTAGTGGCTGCGATAACATTTAACGTGGCTGTGATCACATCTTCACTCGCCAAGATAACTTTTGCATTGGCGAGATAACTTTTTAAGTTGCTGTGATCACTTCATCAGTGGCCAAGATCACATTTGTAGTGGATGAAAAAAACTGTTAAAGTAGCTGTATTTACTTCTTCAGTGGCCAAGATAGCTTTTGTAGTGGTTGAGGTAACTTATAAGGTGGTTGTTATCACTTCTGCAGTGGCCAAGATCACTTTTGTAGTGGCTGAGATAACGTTTAAAGTTGCTATGATCACTTCTTCAGTGGCTAAAATAACTTTTGTAGTGGCTGAGATAACTTTAAAAATGGCTTTGATCACTTCTTCAGTCGTCAAGATAACTTTTGAAAAATGGCTCCAGAAAATGTAAAAGTAATAACAAACATTTATACCATATAAAATTAACATGAGCGAGAAGTCTTGATGGTATTGACAAAGAAAACGTTGGAAATTGTTCAAATGGAGGGATGAAATACAAAGTTAGCGCCTAATTGTTGTACATTTCGTATTTACCATAAATAAAATATTATGTATCCACGTTAAAGCCCTTGATAGTTACTTTTACCTGATATTAGAGATGTTTGTACATTTTTTTAAATTTGGATAACCAGTACTCATTGGGCAAAAATGTGAAACACTGTCAATTTCCCCGGGGGGGGGGGGGGAAAGAAAAGTGCCCAAATTTTACATCCAACCCAAAAAAGTGTGTAATATGTTCAAATAGCTCATCATTTTTTATTCCAAATAGGTTTATTTATACCAACTTAAAGCTTTCTTGTCGATTTGTCAATGATCAGATACAAAATATTTTACATCCATGTGACGGCCTGTACCAGTAGCTTTCTATTGATATCAAATATATTGATATAGCTTAAAATTTGACTACTCAGTGGGCAAAAATGTGAGATATGGTCAATTTTCCCGAGCCTGAAGAAAAGCGAGCTAATTTTACGTCTAACGAAAAAAGTGAGTAGTATGTTCACATAACTCATTATTTTTATTCCAAATGGGTTAATTTTAATTCAACAATAGTTCTAGAACATGTTTGAATCAAAACTAAACATTTGTACTATACAAAAATCGGCTGAGAGAAAAGTATTTTGTCTATTTAGTGAAAAAGTATGAAAAATGAGTAAAATTACGTGTTCAAATACCAACTTAAAGCTATATTGTGTATTTGTCATTGATCAGACACAAAATATTTTACATCCATGTGAAAGCCTGTGTCATATGTGAGGATAATAAATAATTAAAAAATTATTTAAATAGAAAATTACCACAATTTTAGCAAACAATCACTTCATACGCATTATTTCAAATTGCGGTTTGCGAATTTGACGGTACTAGTGTTTAAAGGGTTTTTACGGTACTTTTGGACAGGATGATTTGTCAATGATCAGATACAAAATATTTTACATCCATGTGACGGCCTGTACCAGTAGCTTTCTATTGATATCAAATATATTGATATAGCTTAAAATTTGACTACTCAGTGGGCAAAAATGTGAGATATGGTCAATTTTCCCGAGCCTGAAGAAAAGCGAGCTAATTTTACGTCTAACGAAAAAAGCGAGTAGTATGTTCACATAACTCATTATTTTTATTCCAAATGGATTAATTTTAATTCAACAATAGTTCTAGAACATGTTTGAATCAAAACTAAACATTTGTACTATACAAAAATCGGCTGAGAGAAAAGTATTTTGTCTATTTAGTGAAAAAGTATGAAAAATGAGTAAAATTACGTGTTCAAATACCAACCTAAAGCTAGATTGTGTATTTGTCATTGATCAGACACAAAATATTTTACATCCATGTGAAAGCCTGTGTCATATGTGAGGATAATAAATAATTAAAAAAATATTTAAATAGAAAATTACCACAATTTTAGCAAACAATCACTTCATACGCATTATTTCAAATTGCGGTTTGCGAATTTGACGGTACCAGTGTTTAAAGGGTTTTTACGGTACTTTTGGACAGGATGATTTTTGTAAGACGCGCAGATTCGGATTCCTGAGAAAATTTCACTATAGGTGGAACTCTTGGATCGTATGGACCTTTCAACACAAATAAAACCCCACTAGCTCTGGGACTAAGAGGTAAAGCCTCAGACCACCAAACAACAAATTAGTAATCCTTTTTCTGGAGGTCAGTTTCATCCCACCGTCCTCAAGAGGGTTTCATGGCCTGTTTAGCTGTCTTATGTGCACACAATAATTTTTTCTAGTAAATTTGAGCCCCTAGCGTCCTAATGGATGGTATCATTTCTCAAAGTCAACCAAATTTCAGTCACTTGAATTTGGGAATCGGGGCAGCAAATCGCAATTTAAAGTGACCGAAAATTTTATTGTGAAACGGACTGCGCTAATGCGGACTAACACCGGAATTGTGTCGATTTATTTCGTCAATCATCTTGCAATATTAGTCATTAACTGTTTGCAAAGAAACTTTTGAGCATCTACTGTGATCACGCGGCATCCATGTTTTTCGCAATTCCATTATAGCACCTTCACACCACATTTGAGAAATTGAAAATAAGAAAAAAGGAGCTCATCGAGCACTAGTTTTTTCGAAGACACCATCTTGAAGACGGTAAAGTGAATAATTATAATTTTCTATCAAATACTGGTCTAACGTTGCTTAATTTCTGGGCCATTGTGTAAGATGGTAACCCAGTCTCAAGCCATCACGGATCGGTTGCCGAGAGTACTATGACAGCTGTTTGCCTGCAGATGGAGCACTATAAGAACGTCAACAATTATTTAGCCACCGTATCTAGCGCTATCCTGTTCCGGTGCGCATGCGTCCTAGCATTGACTTCCGCCGGGGGACTTGTTCCCGTAACGTAATAAAGCAGCGCTCCTTGACAAACCCATGTTGACAGAGAGGTGAAATACTCACCCCTCCCGGCGTGCCCTCTGTCCGCTCCAAAATTTCTCAACTTCATCACCACGCCTCGAGCTGGTGCCCGTCACAGTTCCGCGAGACGTTGTCCCCGACAACGTTTCGCCGACCTGTGACGGGTAGCATTTCGTGGCGTTGTGATGGACTATAATGTCTGGTGTTGCCTGAACTAAAGCCATTCAAAACAAGTGCAGATGGGTCATTGCTTGACTTCGTAACACAGCCAATGTGTAGAGAGTGACGGGGCGCGCATTCTCGTACAAGTTATGGTATATCGTAGGCTTCGGTTTGGCCGAAGTGGCCATCTCGATCAATCCAAAGCCTACGATATATCGTGACTTGTTCGAGAGTACTGGCCATCTCGATCAATCCAAAGCCGCCTAGGGCCAGTATTCTCAAGACAGTTATCCCGGATCGTTCTTATTTGATCATAAAGATCTAATTCCACCTCTTGGGAGAAGACAGGTGTGAAACAAATCTTCCAGGAGAGTATCATTACACAATTTATTTGATGTGTCCTTTAAAGTTGTTGTTGCTACTATTCAGGATTTTTTATTTTGTTCGACAAATGGATCGCTCTCTCATCTTACTTACCTCTGTAGTGGTATTTAGGTGTTTACTTGTTTGTATAAAGCGCTATATAATATGTGTTGGCACATATTATATAGTCAGTCAGTCAGTCAGTCAGTCAGTCAGTCATATTCATTCATTCATTCATTCATTCATTCATTCATTCATTCATTCATTCATTCATTCATTCATTCATTCATTCATTCATTCATTCATTTATTCATTCATTCATTCATTCATTCATTCATTCATTCATTCATACATTCATTCATTCATTCATTCATTCATTCATTCATTCATTCGCCATTCATTCGCCATTCATTCGTTCAATTATTTATGTGTGTCGCCAACGTTAGTTTTTAGTTTCCTAGACACATATAGGCCTACTGATTGTTATTCGGGATTTTCCTGCACGTTGTTAGTCGATCGGATAATCTAACTCAAATCTTCTTTATCTACAAAGCTATATATGTGCCTGCGTTGTTTGTGCAAATTGGCATCGTACCTGTTAACGTCCCGATACAAATCTCACTCAAACCAAATATGGCTTGGGCAGGCGGCCATCATTAATATAACACAGTTGCGCTCCCCACGAGCTCACGTTCAGCTGTCGTGGACGTCCGACACCGCGCGGGATCACAATCCTAGCTGCCTAGCAACATATTGCTTGTCACCCCCCCCCCCCCCATTAAATTCAGTATTATGTCAGGTGGTGACGGCTCCCTCTTCTCACGCTGGCAGATAACACAGTCCCATCTCTGGATCAGCGGTGTGGAAATTAAAGCTGAGTCGGCCTATTTTCCCGTCTTGATCTGCGTAGTCTTTAGGACGGGGTACATTTAACCTTGACAAGTTGACGCCGAATGCGGAAAATGTATTGGGTAATTATATCTGCGGGTCTTCAGCGAGATTATTGAGAGGGGAATGTATCTAATATAATAAGAATGCCGCGGCCGGCACTTATCTGTCAATGTCACACGCGGATTCAAGGACAAATAACTCATGTGGTTTTGATCGCGTCAAACACCCAGTTATTTTCTCATTTTCCATCACCTTGGGGTGTGAAGTGCTGCCGCAATTCCCACCCCAAGGTGATGGAAAATCTCATATTTTATAACATACATGTACCAGCGTGTAGTATCTAAAATTGAAGCTAAAAAGCCTCATTGTGATACATTAAAATCTGATGAGAATATGCTATCCGATGCTTTTGTGGTTTCGTGAACTCGCCGCCATTGTATCACTGTTTGTCACATGCGCTATTATTATTATTATTATTATTATTATTATTGTTATTATTATTATTAAAATTATTATTATTATTATTATTATTATTATTATTATTATTATTATTATTACTATTATTATTATTATTATTATTATTATTATTATTATTATTATTATTATTATTATTATTATTATTATTATTATTATTATTATTATTATTATTATTATTATTATTATTATTATTATTATTATTATTATTATTATTATTATTATTATTATTATTATTATTATTATTATTATTATTATTATTATTATTATTATTATTATTATTATTATTATTATTATTATTATTATTATTATTATTATTATTATTATTATTATTATTATTATTATTATTATTATTATTATTATTATTATTATTATTATTATTATTATTATTATTATTATTATTATTGTTATTGTTATTGTTATTATTATTATTGTTACTATTATTATTATTATTATTATTATTATTATTATTATTATTATTATTATTATTATTATTATTATTATTATTATTATTATTATTATTATTATTATTATTATTATTATTATTATTATTATTATTATTATTATTATTATTATTATCATTATCATTTTTATTATTATTATTATTATTATTATTATTATTATTATTATTATTATTATTATTATTATTATTATTATTATTATTATTATCATTATTATTATTATTATTATTATTATTATTATTATTATTATTATTATTATTATTAATATTATTATTATTTTAATTATTATTATTATTATTATTATTATTATTATTATTATTATTATTATTATTATTATTATTATTATTATTATTATTATTATTATTATTATTATTATTATTATTATTATTATTATTATTATTATGTTATGAGTATCGTATTGTTGAAGCCGGCTGCCAACTTTGAGAACCAAAGCATAAGCATTTTTTTCATAGATTTTGATGGGACAAGCACGGAATATGTGCACTACTATTATGCTGTGTGTTATTGGTAATAAAAATAAAGCACTTGTATTGTACTTTTCAGTCATCGGTGGAATAGCATCGTGGTATGTGTTCTTTCCACTCTTAATGATGACCGTTTGGAGATGTTTGGGGTAATGGAAAGCAAACTAATATTAGCCGATAACCTTTGGTAGTAACTTATCTTTTTAGCCCAATCATAACACAGAGAAGCGCCGAGGTATTTTTGACAAATTTTGATATCGCTCCCCAATACCGTTTGGGGTTAATATGAAGTCAATGAGAGAATTTAAAGGTTCGCACTTGTATTTTTCTCACGTAATGTTATGCCCCAATTCTGCCGTACAAAGGGTGCGCAGCATCAGTGAACAGGTTAATGTTGATTTGACTTACGAGTATTTCACACATGTTGTGTATTAATCCTGAAACCGCTAAATTAAAAGAACCTAAATAAACTCTGTTTTCACTCCTTATTAGCCCGCCTTTTAATTGCAATTAAGAAAGGTAAGCTATTTCAAATGAAGTTCGACGTCGTTGGCGGCGGCTTTAACTTTTACTTGTGGGTGCGATAACTTTTCATGTATCCTTCCCAAATTTGTTATGCATGTTACTAATGACCAGTTCTCAGACAAGCTCAATAATGGCTGAAATTTTGCATTTTGAGTCAATAATAATTTGACCCTGTTGGCGCAATAACTTGAGGTTCAATAATGGCGGCTGGCTATTGTCGAGTATGCTCTTGTAATTGCGACTTAACCTTCTGATAAAATGGATTAATAACGACTATAGTCGTGCTTAGTGTGTTAACAGGGTTAACCCTTGTGCTGCCGGGAGCGCATACTAGGCCTATCCCAACAAACACAAACCATTAGTATAACATTTGCACAACGTTGGCCCAACGTCGTCGACGTTGGTCCAACATTGTACAAATGGTATACAAATGTTTTGTGTTTATAGGGACACACTGTTTCAAGCTTTTTTCAAACCAAATCAAATTTCACCATAAATGATACAAAGTTATGCTTAGCTCCTCAAGTAATTCAAATTATGTTATGTCATATTTTTCGTCATTTGAAGCTGAAAAATGTGTTCGCAATTCCAGCTTGAAGTTATACAATGCAACAGTACAATTGTTAAGAACGGCCTTAGTGCATACGATTTTGAGAGTCCATGCACCCTCAGATGATGTATCGATGGCGAAGAGAATAATCACGGAAACAATAATTATGTATAAGGACGCTGTGTGTTTTTCAGTATTTTCGTGGGGTTATCGAAATGATAGTAACTCTTTTTTTTAAGTAACAATTTTCTAAATTTGATACTCTAACCATGAGCTATCCAATCTGTTGATGACTGGCCTTTGCCGCTTAAGCGATGCCTTCACCAGAGTCTGGTTGCCCGAGTTATGACACAATCATCTACGTCGCTTTGCGTCACTGACGTCCAAACATCGAAGCCGTTGTCCTGCCAGGATCCTAACGTATGGCTTTCTGGGGCAAGATGAAAGGACCGTGGAGCAAGGGGAAATAACGCAAACAGCCCTAAACTACTCACCACGGACATGCCAAAGGTAAAAAACAAAATAAGGAAAAACTGAGAGATGCCTGGATAGACTGGTGGGTTGCTCTGCAAAATGTCTTTTTCACAGAGTTAGGCATCAAGACTTGTGTAAGGAAGATGGCGAAATCACTAATTCATGTTTCGAATGATACATAAGCATGATAAGTGTCATACAAATGTTTTGTGTTTGCTGGTTAGTACTACGTACTGCAGTGCAAAGACAAGTACCAATAACCATGACAACGGATTATTTTTCATTTGCTTACTTTTGGTGACAGGCATGTAGCCTACTATTTTCAATATGTACATGTCTTGCCTGACTTCGATAAATACAAGTGTATTACAATGAAAATATACACGACTAGAAAGCACATTTAATTCATTTTTGCCCTTAACCCAATTATTAAAATTTTCAACTGACGTGCAACACATCAGCAAACAGCCATATAATTGAACCAATGTTGGTTTAATGTTGGTCCACGTCTACGACGCTGGCCCCAAATTTAAAAACTTTGAGTCAATGTCTCATATTTGCTAGAACTCATGGGTTAAAACTGCGAGTGGACCAAAGGAACTGTTGACCTTTCAATTTGTTAGATTATACACTCCTAGTAATCACATTTGGTGTTTGTCGCCTGAGTGGATTGCATCCTTGGAACAAAGATAACCCAGCAAGCACGAGACGATGGGCCAATGTTGGTCTGATGTTAGGCCAGCGTCGTAGACGGTCACCGTGGATAAAACATCAACCCAAGATCGGTTAAAATGTCTCGTGTCTACTGGTAACTCTGAATTTTACGAGCATTGCCAGCGTCACAATACTGCTGCTAGTCATAATGCAATCACAAACTAGAAAACAGTAATATTAAAAATAATTATTACTCTTTTTTTTCCTGAGCGGCATAATAATAACAATACGATAATTTGAATGTTGTTGAATTTGAATGTTCATCTTGGTTGAATGTGGTGTCACGCTGCTGAACATTGACCAACAATAGGGTTGCTGGAAAGCATTGTAATTCCCCATTGTGTGCAAAATAAATACTCATTTTGCAAAGACACGAAACAATAATTAACCCTTTCACCCCGGATGGTCAATATTTGACCTAACTCACATCGTATTCGCTAGGTGGCGTTTTTTCGCGCACTTGTTCAGTTAGACTTTGGGCTCAACTGTACCCTCTCCACCCCTGGGGATTTTTGTAAACCATATATTTTTTTCAACCTTATCATGTACCAAGTTACTTTCAATTGGTCTGCAGGTTCTACATACATGAACAAGGTCACAAGGGGTCATCGAAGTATGGTACCCTTGACCCTTAGGGTGGTATGATGATGTGTCATATACACACTGTCAGTGGAAAGGTTTTTTTTTCGAAATAAAAAAAAAATAGATTATTGGACCAGCATTTTCCAATAAATCGGTCGGAACCCAGCCTAAGTAGCCTACACATGGTGACATGGGTTGGTGTAGGGTTTCATGGGGGAGTTATCCAAAGGTCAAGTTAAGGTCATCTCAAGGTCATATCAAGGTCAAATCGGCTCAAATTGGTTGAAAATAGTTGATTTTTTATTGTTTTTGCTAACATTATGTTCACTTGAAATGTATATGATGGCTTGAAACACACCTAGATCCCAACACGGACCTATGCCAAAACACCCCCAAGAGGTTGCAGGGGTAACATTTAAGGTTGGAGGGTTTTTTACCCCGCCCCCTTCAAATCACCCTTGCGTCAACAGAGTGAACCAAATAACACACTGATGTTAAATTTTGACCAATGACCAATACACATTGATGACATCTGATAATACCCAACCCAAGTATACATCGTGAGATAGGTTGGGGCTGGATTTCACAGGGTTGTAACCCCAAGGTCATGGCAAGGTCATATCAAGGTCACGGCAAGGTCAAATCAACACAACAAAGGTGAAAATAACTTCTTCTTTTTTTTTTCTACAATTATGTTCACTTTAGATGTCTATGATGGCTTGAAACATATCTAGATCCCAGCACGGACCTATACCAAAGAATAATATTTAGGGTTGGAACGTTTTTACCCCCCCCCCCCTCTTCAAATCACCCTTGTGTCAACACTGTCTCATATGGCAGAATGGATAAAATAACACACTTATGTTATATTTTGACCAATATACATTAATTACATCTAATAATACCCAACCCAAGTGTACATGGTGAAATAGGTTGGGGTTGGATTTCCCTTGGCTGTAACCCCAAGGTCATGGCAAGGTCATCTCAAGGTCACGGCAAGGTCAAATCAACACAAAACAGGTGAAAATAGCTTTTTCCCTACAATTATGTCCACTTTAGATGTCTATGATAATGGCTTGAAACATATCTAGATCCTAGCACGGACCTATACCAAAACACCCTAGAGAGTTTTCTGAGATAACATTTAGGGTTGAAGGGTTTTTCACCCCACCCCCCACCCCCCCTCCCTTCAAATCACCCTTGTGTCAACACTCTCTCATATGGCAGAATGGAGCAAATAACACGATGTTATATTTTGACCAACGACCAATATACAGTAATTACATCTGATAATACCCAACCCAATAATATACATGGTAAAATAGGTTGCAGCTGGATTTTACAGGGTTGTAACCCCAAGGTCATGGCAAGGTCATCTCAAGGTCACGACAAGGTCAAATCGACACAAAACAGGTTAAAATAGCTTGTTTTTGGTTTTTTTCTACAATTACACTTTAGATCTCTATGACGGCTTGAAACATACCTAGATCCTAACACGGATTTATACCAAAACAGCTCACGAGCTCACAGGATAATAATAAAAGGGTTGGAGGGGCTATACCCATCAAATCGCCCTTGTGACCCCTCTGTCTGATATGGTAGAAATGGATCATATATAACATAGTGTACACATAGTGACATGGGTTGGGGTTGTGCTTCATAGTTATAGCCGAAGGTCACGGCAAGGTCATTTGAAGGCCACTACAAGGTCAAATTATCTATACAAAACGGGTGAAAATTGTTTGTTTTTGCTGCTTTTGCTACTATTATGTTCTCTTCAGATATCTGTGATGGTTGAAACCCGCGTAGACGCCAGGTCTATATAATAACAAGACCTCCCGAAGTAGTCAGGGGACCAAGGAGGTGAAATATGGATAGCTATACCTTGTCTGCTACACTCATGATACTTATAAATTCTGATAAAGCAAGGAGGTTATATAGAGCTATCTAGCTCTTGGCAGTGTGAAAATTCTTGTCGTTATTGCCAACTCTCTTGCAGAAGCTATGTAAATGACGGTAGTACAATGGTTACCAAATAGCTATTTTGACCCTTTAGTGTGAATAAAAAGATCGACGGTGTGATCAAAAGTTCCATTTCTATTGGGACTGGGCATCGACTATCATGTCTATACATGACCTTTTGACCCTTCTCTGCACCCCGGTAGTCTCTGGGACATGCGATTGGTCATTTTGGCAAAATAAGGTCAAATTGACATGTTCCAACTAAAATTATCGTTGACTACCACACTAATACTACTGCATGTAGGATGCACTTGGAACACTTTGAAATTTCATTTATAAGATTGTGAACGTTTTAATTTGAAATGTATATGTATGTCTGAGTGAATTGTCTGTTTTTTGTGTGACATTGATTGCCATGGCAACCATGAAGAAGCTTCATTGCCCATCTAGAATAATTCCCAGTGATGTTCACTCCAACCATATCTCCACTTATGGGAAATTTGTTCATTTAATTTCAAGCGAGTGAGGTCAATTTAATATTACTAAGTGCATTTTCGGCATCAATAATGTACTATTAAATATTTCTATTAGGACCGTACATTGAGTAGCATGGTTATACATGACCTTTTGACCCTTACCTAAACCCCAGTAGTTTTTCGGGTTCTTCATTATTAGTGCCACACTAATATTATTACAGCTTGTAAGATTTCCTTGAAATAGTTCTCATTGGCTTTTGAAAGTTGTTATTATATATTTATGTGTTTGTATGGGGAATTGTGGGAATTTGGCGTGACATTAGTTGCCATGACAACCTATATGAAGGTTCATTGTCCCTCTGGAATAATTCCCAGTGGTGTTCTCCCCAACTATATCACCACTTATGGGATATTCCTACATCAAATTTCAAGCGAGTGAGGTCAATTTAATTGTTACGCATGTGCAATTCATGTACTAGATCCATTGTGACCGGGCATCGAGTACCATGTTTTTCCATGACCTTTTGACCCTTCTCTTGACCCTAGTATAGCCTATCTGGGGTGCTTCATTATTAGTCTAACACTAATACTGCTGCATGTAGGATTCACTTCGAATAGTTTTAAATTGCTTTTTATAAGATTGCAAAAGTTTTTTGAGATGTATGTGTGTTTTAGTAAATTGTAGGCATTTAGGGTGCAATTAGTTGCCATAGCAACCGTTATGAATGGTCTTAACTACTCCGTATAGATACCAGGGATATTAGCCCCAGTGATGTGTGTGCCTCCAGACATGCAGTGTTTTGTTTTATAGCTTAGGTCATAAGTATGTGACTGCGCCAAACATCATCATTTTGCTCCAATGTGCGCCCATATTCCAATGCAATATGGCACATACTACTTCACTAACGTGTGACCTTTGACCATCAGTAGTATACGTGGGTAACTAAAATTATCGTTGACTACCAATTTTCGAGGTAATACACCCAACAAAACTGTCAAAAACACATATTTTCGACATATTCTGGAACTGGGGGCAGTTCCGTTGCTATGGCAACCATCTACGGCCTGAAATGTGACAGCAAACGAAAGTCTATGTCCTGACCTATCACAATATGTGTAGACTTCCTGGCCATTCTCTTGGAGCAATGTGTGATTTATGACGAAATATGGCATGTTTGAAATGAAAATTCGGCCCAAAACAAGCTAGGGATGAAAGGGTTAATACACAATCAGAATGTTAATAATCACAATTTTAAGCAGTGATATAAATTAAGTTTAGTTTGCGTTTCTGGGGTCGTATTCTCATACAAGTTACGATATATCGTAGGCTTCGGATTGGTCGAGATGGCCATCTAGACTAATCCAAAGCTTACGACATATCGTAACTTGTACGAGAATACGGACTCCCGATCCTGGAATACCTGTCATGATCGTGATCAATCAGCGAGAGGAGAATACATGCAATCATAGCTAGTATATAAATATTGTTCAGCTAAAGAAACAAAATAATTTGTATATCATGTGCCAAGAAAACTAAACACGAACAATCAAATGTTCTTTTTTAACTTTAGAAATTGCTGTTGAAATCTTGCCAATCATCTCACAGTCATCAGCGGCCCTGCAGATATATTTATGATAGTTTCTTTTATTGTATGCTTTATCATAAAGTATGCTCATTGTGCTTATCGTATCTTTCTAGATTACATTTTTTGCTGGCGACTCATTTGTACTTGAAAAAAAGTCATCTAGCCGTTTCACAGACAGACAGACAGACAGACAGACATATAGACAGGCAGACAGACAAACATAATCAACATCTAGTGTCGAACTAAAATTAACCTTTGTGTTGATCTAATGTTACAAATAAGAGTCAAGCTAAATAAAATAAAGAGTTTTGTATAATCGCAGGTTATTTTAAAAATAAACAAATAACAATACTTCAAATTAAGTTAGGCTTAGGTAGCATCGCCGTGTATAAGATGGCAAACGCACAGATTGCTTTGAAAATATACATGGTACATGATAATGACAAATACAAATATTGCCAAGATATATAAATGTATATATGTCGCACTCAAAAAGAAACACATAAAATATACATAGTATTAAAAAATGACACTCTGCAAAAGGGAACAGATCTATGAGAAAAACCTCTCCATGCGACTTAGTCTCTAAGCTTCAGGATGTGCAAGTGAATACAAAGTAGTATAACTGGCACGAAAGGCAGGTCAACAGGCGTCATAAATCTCTGCCTCGAAATGACGTGTTTGTGCGCTTTCATTTCGCAGCCTTCTAAAGAGGTTGACACCCTCTTGGGTTCTTCGTTCCTTCGACGAAGTCTCGCTGTCAGTCAATAGTCAACGAACCCATCCGGCGTGACACTGGCAAAATGTTGCTAATGCCGCCCCAAGTGTGCAGAGTCCGACCCGGCGCTGGGCCAGCTTTTGCCAATCCCAGCAAACACAAAACATTTGTACAACATTTGTACAACGTCGGCCCAACGTCTTCGACGTTGGTCCAACATTGTACAAATGTTATACAAATGTTTCGTGTTTACTGGGATGTTTCCCACAAGTTAGAATGCTGGTAATTTTCCAGCGGGCACAACACTTCTACCCTATGGAGATTTAATGTTGGCCGAACATCTGCGAGGCTGGTCCAACATTAAAGCAACACTAAGTGTGTATTTGGTGTCAGGAGTGGGATCTTAGGGGGTAGAGATGTCCACAAAGTCAATCTGGCCCATGGACACTTTATGCTGGACGGACTATTAGCTTTTTAGCCCCATCACGATACCCCAGGCGGTCATCTGTCATCCGGCATGCCTAATGAAATTCTCCCAACCTGTCCCTCTCTGTTCCAGGCCTGAAACTTTTTGCATGCTCTTGTTTTATTGCTACTGCTGTGAACCTATGCGAGACTTCTCAATAATGTGGTATCAAAATTTTTAATTGATTTTGTGGCCGTAAAATGACATAGCGTACACTCAGAATCATGAAATATTCATACCTGAGAGCCAGAACAGGCACGTTGTTTAACGCTTTTGTGGGGACCAACACATCTATTTTCTATTCTAGTGGAAGATTGCACATTTTTGTGTGTATGTTCCTGCATAGTTAATGTACAATCATTGAATATTTCATTCATTATATTAAATAATTGTGTGCATTTTTGTGTATGTTGTCGGTAATTATTATACATATCACAATTCCCTCACACACAATTTTTTTTTTCGTAAAATTAAACTATTTTTTTAAAATTTATGTATTGATTTTGATATCCTGAGGTGTTTCGTTTGAAGTTGGAATAATTGTTAAATGACAAACACATTTATGAAAAATAGACACGTGCTAAATTGATATGACTCATTTACTGAACATATACCATTAATATTTTATCAATTCTAGGGGCATTTTGTTTGGTTTGAATCTCACGTGTAAACATATGTAATATTACAGCAACACAAGGGATGATTTGAATTCGACACTAGTGGTATTTAAATGGTCCCAGCAAGCACGAGACATTGAGCCATTGTTGGTTCAATGTTGGCCAGCGTCGTAGACGGTGGACGAACATTGAACCAACAGTGGTTCAATGCTTCGTCTTTTCTGGAGTGTCATATTTCTTTCTAAAACTGAACTATTTAGTTGGGAATTCTGCTTACGCGCAAACTCGTGCAAAGAGTGTATTCCCGGTACATTGACCATAATTTAGTTATTAATTATCTGACCTGCAGAAATCTGATCTGCCCTTTCCCTGTGACTATACTTTCAAAATGCTACAAGTCAAAATCAAAAAGACAAATTGAGAAGACGGAGCCGTAAAATCGAATTAGTAACTTTTGACCTGCGGGTCTATAGTGTGTCACATGGTGCTTCTCACAGCCTTGAGCTGCGCGTTGCATGTTTACCATCAGACCAAAGAGACCGAGCAATGTTGGCTTAATGTCGTGCAGACGTCGTGCGACGTCTGCGCGACATTGAGCCAGCATTAGATTGTGGTCTTCTGATGGTCCGGAGCTGTCTCCATGTAAGCCACTCACTTCAGGACAAGCTGTATTTGTGACGGATGGACAACGGGAACGGAATTGGCAATGAGGATGTCATCTTTGTCGCCATTCCGGACGACCTTGTAGCTGGATCATTTTGACTCATGTCGCTCTGGGTGTGGGGCGTAATTTGTGATAATGACAGCTCATTGAGTGTAGGTGGTATGTGACGTTAAGCTCGAGGCAATTATTTTATGTTCAGAGGCAAGAGCAGGCTACTGTGGTCAATAACACTGTGTTAAATCAGAAATAATCTAAACAATCTAATAGAAAAGGGGAGGGAGGGAAAAACTATTTGAAGAAACGTTAAACTTTTTTTGAAAAAGTTAATGGGGACGAAAAAAAACATGAATTAGTTTTTTTTAAATTGAGGGCAATGAAAAAACACAGCTGAATCAATATACTTTATCTCTCCTGAAATGTTTTTTTCGGGGGGGGGGGGGAATTAGCAACCACCTAATGTGCACGCTGGGCAGAGGAAAATACGCGCACTGAATCTAAAATAGTTAATAAGCTGTGTGACCTTCACCTTCAGAACAATCCAAAATATAAATGTTGGCTAATTTTCTTCACGTATTTTTTTCTTTACAATAGAATGGACATGCTCAAATGGCACATTATTGTGTGTATCTTGTGTTAAACATAACATACAGTGTATTGCTGCAAAAAACATAACCCATGAAAGCGTGTTTTCTCGTAAGAACTCCATTTTCAAACTGGATATTATTATTCAAATGACCTTGTATTCATGTATGTCAATAATCTTAAACAATCACAATAATTGTTAATTAATGTTTTATTAATAATTATTGTGCTTTGTTTTTCATAAAAATTGGCCAGCAATGCAGGATCAATTTCAAATTAGTAGAACGTGATCACGGATCAGCCAAGCCTCAGTGTATTGTATACTGTCGGTCAAGACAAGTGTAACAAAAATAGCTGGGTTTACTGAACTTAACAGGTTTTGTTTGATACACAGGCTGTTTGTGGCTGTCAAAATAGTAATAATGTCAAGGTTGTGTTCTGTGTGTCACTGGCTGATCTACCCTTGAATGTGCTGTACTCCGTGCGAAGCTAAAAGACAATAACTGCTCACTTTTGCAGTGGGCAGTTTTTATCTTTTGGTTTTGAAGATTAGAGGGATATGCGTGATTTTAATCAGACGAACGTTGTTTCAGTGTTTCTGCAACGTTTGCCATCTGACATTTAAAAACGTCGATTTTTTTCTTAGCGCTTTCTGCAATCGAGTGCATTATATCACAAAGCTTTTTGTAAGATTTGTGGGTACACAATTACCATGGATTTGAGATTAGTTAATTGTGCTTTAACATGTTTAAGACGAATATATAAACAATTTACTTGAAGTAAAATAGATATTTGTGTAATGTAGGCATACGTTAATCAGAAATCATCTTATTAAGATTTAAAAACATTTTTCTGTGAAAAGTATGGGTTTTAGTAAAATATACCACGTTCCAATAAAAAAAATAACTTAATTTAGAATGCGTAGAAAAAACATTCACGGACGTTCATCGAGCTGTTGATCATGAGGGGTCATCATTATGGTCGGATGTGTTTTAAGTCAGTTGAAACCCTCGTAGCTCTACATTCTTAGCTGTAAAAAAGGTCCCGGCCTTCGGCCTCGACAGTTTTCACAGCTAAAAATGTAGAGCTCCTCGGGCTTTATCCTATACATACTGCTAATACTGCATTAGGTGTTATCGTGATTATATTGCAGTGTTATACTATAATAATGGTAATATGCATACAAGGAACACCTATACAAATGCACTATACATTAATATATTACACCAGAGAATTGCAAGTAAAATACGAATACAGCGTTTTGTTTACATGTCAGACTCATATTAATACGAATTTTAACACAAATGAGTGAGTGAATATTGTTTTACGTCCCATGGAGCATGGAAATGGCGCGGTGAAAGGAAGTTTGAAGACGGGACGATGCCATGCTATTATCGAATGACTCTGAACAGTGTTGAGCACTGTATATGCACAACCTCGATGACACACATCCGACCCCGCCTGGAATCGAATTTAATACCCCTCAGCTTCGAGCCAATTTGAACACAAAGTCAAATCTGGTTCATTGTTGATCTGTCGATAGCAGGTTATATTTTATACATTTGACCACTTTGATATAATTATCACACTATAACTATGATAACATTTCGAGCTATATTCTGATTTCACTGAAGTATACTTGTAATAATTTTTTTTCGCGAATTTGCTTGCACAGAGTACCGTAAAAGACAGGCATACCAGACAATGTACGGAAGATTTTGTAATCAGTGAAGCTGTGTGATTTACTGTGGTAGCGCAATGACAAACAGCAGTAGCTGCTTATTGAAAAGTATAAGCAGCTACTGCTGTTTGCCATCGCGGCGCGGTGTGCCAGTATGTAGACAGGGCCCCGACGGCTGACGATCTGAAAACTGGATTAGGAGGTCGTGTAAATCAGGCGACCCCTTTCTCAGGTAAATACAGATCCCGATCCGCATCTCTTCGCTCATCCGCATCCACCTCCGTATCTCACATTGGATGCTCAGCGGGTGCGTCTGTGTCATAGCCTCAGCTGCGACTGGAACTGAAGGTTTTACAATGTAGCTATGGTTTGCGACCGTATAAAAACGTGCGTATTTTCCTTTTTAAATTCATATCTACGACGTGGTCGCGATTAACCAGCAGGTCCCTTATTCCCGTTCAAGTTTTTATCCCAGCAAACACGACACATTGAAACAATGCTGGTTTAATTTTGGCCCACCGTCTCCAACGCTGGCCCAACATTAAGCCAACATTGTTTCAATGTGTCGTGTTTGCTGGGATATATCGTGAGCTTCTCGACCAATCTGAATCCCACGATATATCGTAGCTTGTGCCATAATAGGGACCCAGGTCAATATGGTCTATTACAATCAGCAACATTTTACCTACATTTCATTTAAGAACCTTCAGCTTATTTTCCGCTGCGTCGTCAAAATGCTGCGAGCCTTTTTGTACATCGGGGTGGAGATCGCTCTCAGTCAGGGCTATGTTGGAAAACACAACACACGGCAACACATTTACAGAATGGTTGTGGTCATCGTGTGCCACCGTGCTGCGAAAATGTGAGTCGTGTCATCACATTTCATGCAGCTTTTAAATTTTACAGAGATCATTTTATTATAGGATATTATTATAGATATTGTTCGGCTATGCATTATGATATTTGTTTTGAGTGGATATAATAACTTCAAGATATCATACATTATCTCTATCACCACTTAACTCTTTCAGTGCGGGGACCGTCTTCAAATGTCAGAATCTGACGTCCACAGCCGTCATATTCTGACGTCTATTGCCGGTCCCCGCACTGATATAATTGAAAATTATGTAATGGCCACAAACCCATGCTATAGGTATTCAAATGAAGCGGCAAGAGTTAACTAAAACATTTATGATGATTTCAATTGAAAAAACCCTTTGATCTCCATGGTTTCTACAAAAATATTTAAGCGTTGTAAGGTGGACAGAACGTATACAAAGACATTTTCCATTCATCCCTGCAGCTTTTGTTCTGTTACAGAAAGAGATGGATTTAATTATGTGACAGACTAATTAATGCCACGCACTGAGAGCTTTTTAATGTTGTGACGCAAGCTGATGTTTTCAATCTAATTTTGCTGCTTCTAATATTTTTCAAATAACTAGCGTCGACATATTTTTTTTGCTGAGAAACATGTTTTCGACTGAGACCGTATCATTATTCTGTAAGGACCAGACATTGAACCAGCATCAAGGGGATTTGTTAAATTTGAGACCAGACATTTGCAAGTGCGATTTAAAAAAAAAACATTTCATCCCAAACAACAGTGATTTAACCTGCTAATAAACAGATTAAAATCGATTAGAGTCGTGATTAGCTGTGGGAGGGTTAACCCTTTGACCGCCGGTGTCGCATATTTTCGAATTTTCATTTTTTATTAGCACATTAAGTTCCACCTTTTAAACATGGTAAAGATAAAATGTGACATCAGTCAGCAAGATTTGAAAACAGTTGACCTCCATTTTGTTCAATCTGAATAATTTTCACTCACTTGAAGCGTCAGCGAGACACAATTCAAGTGAGTGAAAATTATTAAATAATTGGCGGTTAAAGGGTTAATATTGTAATATAAATTGTAGAAATAAAACAATAATATTTGGCAATACACTTATTATAGTCGACAAGTCGAGGTGGTATGAATAATGTTATTCCGCATTGCAGTATTAAGTACATTATCGTTCTCATACATTTTGTTTTTGTTGGAATGCCAGTGAGACCCGTGCCATTCAACTAGCCTTTTCCTTGTTATGGAAATAAATGCATGTGTGACAGACTAATTAATATGATTAATCAACAGAGTACCATATGCGCATGCGCGAAGAGCGTTCTAATACATTGATGTTTTCAGTGTGATTTTGTTACTTCACAAATTTTTCATAAAAACTGACGCCAAAGTACTAGATTTTTTGCACATTGGCAGGTAAGATTGTCTGCGGCTCCTGGTCATTCATTCATTCATTCATTCATTCATTCATTCATTCATTCATTCATTCATTCATTCATTCATTCATCCATTCATTTATTCATTCATTCATTCATTCATTCATTCATTCATTCATTCATTCATTCATTCATTCATTCATTCGTTCGTACGCTCGTTCGTCCGTCCGTTCGTTCGTTCGTTCGTTCGTTCATTCGTTCGTTCGTTCGTTCGTTCGTTTGTTCGTTCGTTCGTTCGTTCATTTATTCATTCATTCATTCATTCATTCATTCATTCATTCATTTATTTATTCATTCATTCATGGCGCAACATTGAACCAGGCACAACGGGTATTCTTCTCCGTGGCCTGATATATCTTGGCTATGAAAGGGTGTATTTGCCACATTGCCAAGTGGTAGACACACCCTTTCCTATCCAAGGGGATGTGTTATTCACGACGTGCTAGGAATAAATATGTGGATATATCTATTCTCCACTGTGTGATGTCCCTGTCTCAATCGATCGGACTGAGAAACAAACATCACCTGACAACGCCACCGAAGGTCCAGAGGATCAAATACGGGAGAATAACGAGCACATTTAGGACATATAACGGACGCAACGAAAATCACATCTGCACCTGAAATTTTGTTAAAATGACAATAATATACTGTTTCACATTGGAGTTTGACATAAACCATTTTGAAAAGTGGCACATACACTGATGTAACTCAAACTTTGTAAAACATCGCTTCAAGCGCTTAAAATAGTGATCCATGCTCGGTTTGGGGGCGGAGGTGGGGTGGGGTCGGACAAAGATTGTAGCAAAGTGATCCTTCCGTGGATAACCCTGATAGCTGCTGTGTAAAAGACAAAAGCTATGCTGTCTGCCAATAATTCGTATCCCAGCCAACACGAGACGTTCACCCAATGTTGGATTAATGTTGGGCCGACGTCGTAGACGACGGTCTTTTGCTTGCTGTGATCTTCATTTTTTTCTGCCGTGTTGTCATGACAGTATCTCATAATGGATTGTGCACTCTGCGCCCCTCGACTGTCTTTGACCCTGCCATGCACAGATTGGAGATGAAGAGCTAGTATGTCATACAAAACCAAAGGGCAATAACTGCTTACTTGGACAGTAAGCGGTTACTATCCTTTGACTTTGCAGGGCAGTAGTGTACGATCTATACCTCACTGATTGCAATGGGAGCTTCCCAACACACGTGATACACTGACCCGGTGTTGGCCTCATGTTGGATAGCGTCTACGACGATGGGCCAACTTTAGGCCAGCCTCGGACAAAATGGATGAACCTCTGCGGACTGGAATGGTCCAATGCACCGCATGCCCCGCTTCTATGAGATTTTAACCCTGCAAGCCCCATTGTCATACATTACGACCCAAACATGTCTTCTAGAAACACAGCATGTCCCAGTAAGATTAATCTCATAAGACATTATCGTACCTTTGTACAGGGCGTTAACCTTTTAACCGCCGGTTCCGCATATATTCGGGGTCTCATTTTGTATTAGCACATTAAGTACCACCTTTTAAAAATGTTAAAGATAAAATGTGACATCAATCAGCAATATTTGAAAACAGTTAACCTCCATTTTGTCAAATATGAATAACTTTCACTCACTTGAAGTTGTGGATCGCGTCAGCGAGACACAACTTCACTTGGATGAAAATTCAGATTGAATAATTTGGCGGTTAAAGGGTTAAGAGGGTTATGCTTTCGTTTTCAAGCCGTTGCGAGATTATGGTCCATCGTTGGTTTATTGCTGGCTAAACGTCGGGGACATTGGGCTGACTTTCAATCAGCTGCTGTAAAACACTTTTCGTCTTCAATCTATTCTGACAAAATACACAAGCACGAGAGGTTGCTCCAATGCTGCATTAATGCTGGACCACCGTCTACGACGCTGGACCTAAATTAAGCCAGTATTGGTTCAACGTCTACTGTTTGCTGGTAAGGTAACCATGCGAGATGACGCCAGGATCATGTTGGACACTCAGAAACACGAAACGTTGACCCAATGTCGTAGTGATGCTGGGCCACCGTCTGCGAAGCTGTCCCAGCATCAAACCAGCATTGGGTGAAGCATCTCGTGCTTGTTAGATGCCGGTGTCATTGCGCGTCGCGGGGTGCGAACCTCACTAAGTACGTACTGACACGAACACGGATCACAATATGATATGCATCTGTTAATAGAATTAGATGTACATATCAAGCCAAACTTTGGTTCATATATATTTTATCACGGCACTTACGTTAGGATTATGAGCTAGTGCATAATAGTGTTTATGTGTTAACACTTTCAAGTGTGAATTTACCATTGTCATCTTCACTGCAAGCCGCGAATTGCTGTCGCAATTATTATCATCGACTTGTAGTAAATGGCTTCAGGGATACAAAATTATGGCTTAATAAATAAAGGGTTAAATCGCTTTCGTGACAATATTGCAACAGAACATGCAGAAGGGAACCCGAAGTCGTTGAATGACATATGTATGACTGTATGTACATTACCAGAGCCATCACCGCCCACTCCATACATTTGAACAGATTGGAGCATTGTATATGCACTACTGTCTAACACGATGACCAACATCTGACCCACCCGTGATTTTGAGTCCCGAGCCATAGCAGAACTCCAGTATGTCTGATCTAGATCTTACCTGGTTCCAAGAAGTGTTATTATGTTAGTCGGTGGTCGAAATCGTATGTCTTACTCCTTATTGCGTCCTACATCAGCTTATATTGTATTATATTAATTATCCCTTTTAATTATGTAGGCCTATGTCTCATGAGTATATTCATGGTTTTTTGTACAGGCTGCAGTGCTTCAATTATAAACTTACTAGCTTTACCGGCCGGCCCCGATGGCTCATTCGTATCGACTGGGGCTTGTAATCTGAAGGTACCAGGTTCGAGTCCCGGTCGGGCCGGATATTTGTCATCGTGGTTGTGCATATACAGTGCCCCAAACTGTTCAAAGGCCTGAAGTGTACAGTGCTGCCTATGGTACTGTGCACTATAAAGAACCCTTGTAGTCATTCGAAATAAGAGTAGGGCATAGTTCCGGCTTCGGGCTTCCTTCTGTCGCGATATTGCCATGATTGTGATGAAAAGCGACGTAAAGCAATATTTATATATATATATATACTAGCTTTGCCCGTGCGGAGAACGGGTCAAAGCTAGTAGACTTATAATATGAAACCACTGCTAGGAAGCAACTACAAACATTTATATACAAGAAGTATAAGTATAAAAAGTATAAAAGATAATGAGCATAATTTAATGTATCCGGAGTCAAAATCAGATACCTTTGTGAAGCACCAGCAAATATGTGATAGTAATGTCTTAACCCTTTCAAGCCTGAATTTACCAAAGTCATTATCATTCACTACAAGCCGCGAATTGCTGTCGCAATTCTCGACTTGTAGTGGATGAAGATGATTTGATGTGGGTGAAAAATTAAAGAAAATTGTCATGTGTCGGTAAACCAGTTTCATGGAAATTTTGTTCTAAAACTCTTGGGTGTAGGAAAATTAAGTCTGTTTTCAGGGATGTAAAATGATGCTTTAATGCATCGTGAGAGCTTAAAGGGTTAACTTAGCCCTTGTTTAAATATTAATAACACTACACCTCCGAGTCATCGAAGACGGCTGCCAAGGCAGCTTTATGCCCTCCTGGGGACTAGAATGTTTATGATGCTTGTTGAGATTAGCTTGTGGAAAGGGAGCGTTCCCTGGGAACCCATCTTCCTTACAGTAAAGCTTGGCTTCTCGAGGCGGCCTCGAGAAGCCAGGCTTTGGTGAAAGGGAAGATGTGGTGACCTGGTATTCAATATTTCGGTTGATGAACCCTTCCTATACACGGACCTGCTTCCGCTGTGTGATATTCTAGCTCAAAAACAAATCGCTATTTGTCCCTCTGGCAATGAAAGGGCGTCGATGTAGGCTTACCCGTTAATATACAAGGGGACTATGTAGGCTGAGCGAGCATTGCCTAATTTATCTTCTTCATTGCTTTTGTGTTTGTTTCTGAATGCATATATTTGTTCAATCTGGGATGAAATATTGTTTTATAACCATAGCTGCATGTTTAGAAAACATAATAAAATTATGTTCCACACAAAGGCAAAATACAGCAACGGTTTAGTTTTCATATAAGCAGTTTTTGCGTTTTGCCTTTGCAGAGTAGGCATGGTATCTTATATCCCTTAAACCACCATTAGTTCAACCTGGCTTTTGGCTATGTTTAACAGCGCTAATACTAATCTACAAAGCGAATTGGCAGTAACTGCCTACTTCTATAGTAAGCAGTTACATTTTCAGTTGCATCTTCCCTTTGCAAAGCAGCGCTAATAGCAATACCCGCGCTCCCTAAAAAGCCCATGTCAGGCACTAAACATGGTAAAGGACAGACGAGCAGGACCTGAGTCCGATGACCATCTCCGCTCCGTATAGTGCCTATTCCGTCCGTGAAAGTCAATCCACCCCGGCGAATCCCCACGAGACGCCATCTTCCCGACATGCAGCGCTCTTTATCATTCACTTCCGATCAGGCCTCGTTCTGGTATTGGGCAGAGCAAGCTGCATGGCTCGAGAAATATTTATCCAACTCAATCGCAACAGAGCACGCTGCGCCAGCCTGTTAGACAATGAATGTAAACACAGTAACATTATACTAATTCCAATGCTGATTTAATGTTTGGCGAACGTTGCAGACGGTGGTCCAACATCGGGTTGATGTTTTGTGTTTTCCTAGGGGTCAAGTTCAGTGGAAAAGAGCATTTGATCTCATTTTGCGATCTAATATCAGGAGATTCTGCAACCAGCCCAGCAAACACAAGACATTGAGCCAATGTTGGGTCAATGTTGGCCCGCCGTCTACGACGTCGGCCCAACATTGACCCAACATCGGCTCAACGTCTCGTGTTTGCTGGGAGGCCTTAGCAGCAAGCATGTTATTGACACTACCAGTATACACAATATGTGTATGGACATTATGATATTCAGTCTTCATTGTTTCCACTGAGCCAACATATGTATCATTCACGGTGGTTTATGTTGAGTTCAAATGTGGAATGGTACTGGGTTTGAGTTAATGCCAGGCTGGATATCGGTCACCGTGGTTGTGCATACAATGCTCCTAGCGGTTAAAAGGCCTGGAGTGCCCAGCTATATCTATGGTGCTGTGCACCATTAGAAAAAACGTCCGAAGTCATTCGAAAAGAGTAGGTCATGGTCTCGACTTCGCCCTTTCTCCAGTCGCAATATCGCCTCAGTCATAACCTTGAAGTCATTCTGTATTCTCAACTTCGGACTATGCAAAAGCGGTGTAAATCAAGGTTTACTAACTCTCCATAGAGTTCAGAAAGGACGTAATTCCACCTTCATTCACTGGATCACTGCAGGGCCAGGCCACTGGGTCTACATATTGTGATGCGTACGTCATGACCGTACATGATCATTCAATGGGGGTGGCATGTGGTCGAATACTACGTCATGTACGTTGTGAACGTAACCATCACAATATGTGGATCCAGTGGCCCGGCCACTTTCATATTATATAACGTTACAATAATCAGAACAAATGACAATTCAGCAAATGTAATGCTTATTTATCTTTCAAATTGTCTTTGTTCACCCTTTAACCGCCAAATTATTCAATCTGAATTTTCACCCCCTTGCAGTTGTGTCTCGCTGACGCGATCCACAACTTCAAGTGAGTGAAAATTATTCAGATTTGACAAAATGGAGGTCAACTGTTTTTCAAATATTGTTGATTGATGTCCCATTTTATCTTTGACATGTTAAAAAGATGGTACTTAATGTGCTAATAAAAAATGAAAATTTGAATATATGCGGCACCGGCGGTTATCACGGTTATAGGGTTAAACTACTAATAAAAGTCTCAAAATAGCTGTGGACGTGGTTAGCTCTTTGGCAATCATCTCACCATCCTTAGAAGGTTCTCCTGGCCCAGTTTAGCCTATATGTGCACAAAGGTGGCCTAAAGCCCGATTCATTTCATTTCATTTAGCTCTTTGGCGGTTAAATGGTCCGCTCATACGGACTTGGGTGTGAAAGGGTAACAACCTGAAGCAGTGGGGCTCTTTAATAGTAATGTGACCTTCACCTTACCGTCTTCTGTCCAATATTTCCTGCAGATCGTCACGTGACAATTCTGCGCATGTCTGGTAGGGAGGGTGGCGAGGCATTTACATATATTGGCAGTTTTCTAGATTGGCTGTGTCATTTAGTGTCGTTAGTGTCCCAGCAAGACGAGATGTTGACCCAATGTTGTTTTAATGTTGGGCCGACGTCGAAGACGGAGGGAGAACATTAAAACAGCATTGGGTCAACATATCGTGTTTACTGGAATCGGACAAGCCCATATACCACCAAGCACATTAGTCCAATTCTATTCCTTATTATTTGATTGCGTTATTTCTCAAAATCCCCATGGATTTCTTCGAGTTTTTGTTAACAGATTGATAAGTTGCACCACATTTGGAAATGAATACATCCATAAATTCAACTTGTCCCAACATGTAGCAGAAGCCTCTAAATAACGTTTCTTCCTCCTTAAGTAAAATAACGGTACCTGATTAGCTAAATGATGTAATGAACTATTGTTTTTGTGAACAAGCATTTTAGTTTAGAAGCATTAACAGATTAATTCCACATTCCGTTCGTAGTTTATTTGAAAAAAAATTGAAATAAAATTAATTGACGCTCGCACCTATAGGATGTTAATAATTATGTTAAAATTATATAAACACAACATCCGCACGCACCATGTGCGAATACCATGACTTTATACAAGTTAATTTTATTTGCACTTATGGCCTCAACAATTACAGTGTTTCACTGGCGTGACTTTGTTTCATTTGTGAATTATTGGCATATTTCATATCAATAAGTTATTGATCTCTCTCTGTGATATATTTGTTCATCCCCCCTGTATAAGACATTTGACAGACATTCAACAATATTACGTCTCTATATTATTTCCCTGTTGCTTGTACAAGAGATCATTTTCTACTGTGGCTTAACACACAATACCATATTATCATGTAATGGATTAATTATTTCAAATAAGCACGAATATATTTTGCTCATGATGTTCATGACGCACGCATTGCAAACAAGGATTGTGACAGAAACAAATTTGCGAATCATTCAAGGAAGTGTTCCCCTTTGTCTGGACTATAGTTTCGGGGACATGGTAAATTACAAGAAAAGACAAAGTATGCAATAACACAGCTCGTTGTCAAGGTCCCGGTATAGTGCCACCTCAGTGGTCCGACAGATTGTCAACGCCGTTGGTACAACGCCGGCTTAACGTCAGCCGATGTTGACCCGGCGTTGTAAGAAGGGCTTGTGTTTTGAATATTAATTTTAATTTTCTTGTGTTTTCAAGCACTATGGTAAAATCTGCCATGGAAACACAAGGGCATCAACTGTTCCCTTTTCGAGTGAACTGTCTTTTGGCCTTGCGCAGCGGAGTTGCTAAGCTCAGTGATTTACTTGTGCTATGGAAGTCAGTCGTTGACCAAATAGCCGTTGGAAGGTGGCACAACGTCTATATCATTTATCCTGGAATTGAGGCGACGGTGATGCAATGCACTGTACCGGTTTGCAAGAAAGCTCATCCACAACTCAATATTAACCTGGAATTGGATGAATAAATAAATGCGGATAAATGCTACTTTTTGCACATACAGACTAACCTGAGCCATGATCTAGAGCTGCAAGCCCAAAGTAGGCGAAATGACAATTACATGAAAGCTCAACAATCATGTTTATCTCTCACCTAAGCAGCAGGCGATATTAATCAGTTATTATATTACTAGTATTAATATAATAATTTCCATAATTATCAACTCAAATCAATATTTATTGCTGGTACAAAACAATTGATTCATAGTAATCATTCATTTCTATATTAAGTCAGAGTATTACACTAGTAATAATAGTTTAACTTACGTATAGGCTAAACATTCCTGAATTGGAGGCATTTTTTTAGATCGTACAAACGAAACAAAAAATGTGTGTTTATTTATAATGCAGCATACTATTTCGTAGGTAATATAATATTATCCTATTTGAAGAGTAATATTAATCCGGTCACAGACTAATAACCCTTTAACCGCCGGTGCCGCATATATTCGGGTTTTATTTTTTATTAGCACATTGAGTACCATATTTTAAATATGTTAAAGATAAAATGTGACATCAACCAGCAAGATTTGAAAAGAGTTGACCTCCATTTTGTCAAGTCTGAATAATTTTCACTCACTTGAAGTTGTGGATCGCGTCAGCGAGACACAACTTCAAGTAGGTGAAAATTCAAAATAAATAAATTGGCGGTTAAAGGGTTCCCTCGGTGCAGCTTCATAATTTTTTTACATAAACTATGTAATTTCAAATTGTGAGATATTTGTGGCGACTATCAGAAATTAGATATCTTATGTCATGAAATTAAACATTTTTATGTTTGCTTAATATTGAATGGCCTACTACGACGCTGGTCCAGCATTAAATCAACATCACATAAGCAGCCGTGAGGCATTGTGGCAGCGTTCGAATCCATATCTTGGTAGGACTTTACTGTGTAGCATACTATCTAACGATACTAACTCGCCAAGCTATCGGACCTCGTACAGTCTGGGCTGATTGCTATTTTGATTGGCAGAGCTTAGGGTCAGACTCAAGGTCACCATCACGGGTCACTGTGACCTCACACGCTCATAAATCCGGTGTCACTCTGACCTCACAAATAGGTCTCACAAATTGAAAACCACTGTCACAGAATGAACATGTGCGGCTGCAGCTCCTATCTGAAAGCCAAACGGCAGTAACTGCTTACTTAACAAGTAAGCAGTTATTACCGTTTGGCTTTGCACGACAGAGCTAGGCTAAATGAGGTAGCAGCAAACAATTTTTTCGTAGCCAGGCTCGATATTTCCAATAGTTTTGATCGTTGTCATCTGATTTATGATGATTGCAATATTCACCAATTAAATGCCGAAAATAAAAGTCAAGCGAATGTAGATAACTGTTACGTACTCAGAATCGAACCCAACACAGCATGGCTATGCTTATACACTAGCAAGAATGAATCAGACATAAATTATCCTATCAATTCTTGATACTACATTTATGTTTAGCAGCCTTCGTAATTAATATTTAGCGCCTCAACAAACGCGGGATGCTCACTCAATGACGGCTAGATGTTGTCCCGCAGTCTGTAACTCCGGCACAACATCAAGCTAGCACTGAGATGATTTCCAAGAAAAACAAAACTTCGAACCAAGGCTGGTTTAATGCTAGTCTACCATGAAACACACATTGGTTCAGTGTTTGCTGGGTTGTTTCAATGCCAGTCACTTGTAGATCCTGCTTTGTGGATCTCATAGAAATAGCCATTGTGAATGAATGACTGACTGAATGAATAAATAAATGGATGAATGAATGAATAAAAGAATGAATAAATGAATGAATGAATGAATGAATGAATGAATGAATGAATGAATGAATGAATTAATTAATTAATTAATTAATTAATTAATGAATGAATGATTAAATTAAATAATTAAATAACTTATTAATGGATGAATGATTGAATAAAAGAATGAATTTGTGAATAAATGAATAAATAAATAAATGGATGGATAGATAAATAAATAAATGGATGAATAAATGTTAGAAGAAATAAATAAAATAGTTAATTAATTAATTAATTAATTAATTAATAACAGAATGAATAAATGAATGAATGGATGAATGGATGGATAAATAAATGAATAAATGCATGAATGAATGAATGAATGAATGAATGAATAAATGAATGAATGAATGAATGAATGAATGAATGAATGAATGAATGAATGAATGAATGAATGAATGAATGAATGAATAAATGAATATATGAATAAATGAATGAATGAATGAATGAATGAATGAATGAATGCAAAAGGAATAAATTAATTAATGAATGAGTGAATGAATTACTGAATTAATTTCTTTTTGAATGAATGAATTTCTGTCATGAATGAATGAATGAATGAATGAATGAATTAATGAAGGAATGAATGAATGAATGAATGAATGAATGAATGAATGAATGAATGAATGTACATATTGTGTACATATTGTACATACATTCTAAACTGCATGGACCAGAAGAACCAATTATGATAATAATGTGATATTGTCCTCCAGAAACAGAAATTGTATTTTAAATCTTGACAGACTGCGATCAAACACATCAGGTCCTACTTTTTGGTTACACGGACTGAGATGAGTGCATTTAACCGTACCACGTGGCGATCATATTAGTACACCGTGTCACCGACTTTACTTTTTAAGACGCACGTTCAGTTACTCGTAGGCTATACGTCTCTGCACCCTGTTTACCCCAGATACAAGATAAATCAGTAATGTAACCGAGCAGGAAAAAAACGTTTGTTTAACGTTGGGCTGGCCGCATTGTCCGCACCGCGTGTCCCCAGCACTGGCCAACGCGTGAGATGCTGGGCAAACATTGCTGAGATGCTGGATATACGACTCATGAGGCGTTGGTCAGGATAGTACACACGACATCAAATATTCAGAGGTGTGTCCATTTGCGGGAGAACGCACCCTGATGACCGGTGGGCTGACCAGTGGTCAAGAAGTAATCGTGTCCGGTCGACAGAGCCACGCTCTGCCATGAGATGCTTTACGTCATACCCCGGATTACACATTGTGGACAGAATGCGATACCTCCTGGTATTGCTTAAACAAAAATAAAGGTAAACGTTCCGCGTGATGCAGAGTGTATTATTTAAAATGCACCAGTGAGGTCAGTCTATTGTTAAAGCTTTATACTCCGCTCTACGCATTTACTTTTTCTTTGCTCACGAATCCACAATAATTATTGCTCATACTGGCCAAGTTGACCACGGTATTGAGGTTTAGACAATCATGTTGATAGTGAAGTACGAATTGTCTGTTTAATCTTCGAGCCATGCATTTACATATTATTTGTATTTTAAGTCGAAGAAATAACATTAGAATAGTTACAATAGATTCATTAATCTGAATATACTCGGCGTTGCGCGCCTCCTATATTCTGAATCTGATTCATAAATCTATCGAATTTAGTTCTTTCTCTTTTACATTATGGACGTTCTTAAGCTCAAGGGAACCAATCCACAACATTATGTACCCCATGTAGGCAGGTCAGATCACAGTGTTGTATTGTGCTCTCCAGGGTTGCGGCCTGCATATGAACCCCCAAGCATCAATACCATATCCAGCAGGCGACAGGGACCTCAGCAGAGACAAAAACTTCTCGAGGCTTTATTACCGATCTCTTGGGAACCTCTGTACCGAGCATCGACGTGTGAGGAGCAGTATGCTATGTTTGATTCCATAATGACCAGATTGATAAATACCCACTTGCCTGTTCAACAGAAAAGGCGCTGCACTACAGACCGACCATGAGTCACTGATCATTTCAAAGACCTGCTCAGAAAGAGACAGAGTGCTTTTAAATCGGGTAACGCAACTGTGTATAACTTCTACAGGAATAAAGTCAATCGCCTATCAAAATATCTGCAGAGGGAACATTACAATACAAAAATTGACTCATTGTGTTCAAACTCTGGTCAGTGGTGGAAAGACATCAAACAGATTGCAGGCTTAAAATCAGGGGGCGACAACCTACAGTGTCTGGCCAACAGTAAATGCGGTGGTGACATGGCTGCTCTTGCCAGCAAAATAAACGATTTTCTCCAGTCAGTTACATCAGACTTTGTACCCATCTCACAACAGGATGATTTCACCAATGGCTCTTCACCATCTGTTCCTGACAACAGGATTATATCAGTGGCTGATGTACAAACCAAACTTAATAAGATTAACATCAAGAAAGCCACCGGTCCAGATAACATCCCAGACTGGATATTACGAGATGGCGCATGCAGTCTAGCGGGCCCTACGTGTGCTTTATTTAACAGCAGTATGCGAGAAGAATATGTTCCTCAGATATGGGAATCTGCTAACATCTTCCCACTAGCTAAGGTGAACCCGCCTTCCATCCTCGAGAAGCACATACGCCCTATTTCTCTAACACCTACTTAGGCCAAAATGATGGAATCATTCATGTGTAACTGGGTCACGGAGGAAGTGTCTGAATCTATCGATCCAAAATAGTACGGCTCAGTGAAGGACAGCTCCACAGTTCACGCCCTTGTTGAGCTGATACATCTTTGGCAAAAAGCTCTGGACAACCCTGGTAAGGTTCTGAGGGTGCTCTTGTTGGACTACAGCAAAGCGTTTGACTGTGTGGACCACTCGCCACTACTCACGAAGCTCGCTAACATGGGAGTTCATGATTGTGGAGTAAAGTGGTTCACTTCTTTCCTCTGTGATAGGAAACAACGGACTAAAATCGGGGATGATATCTCGGAGTGGTGTACCATCAACGCAGGAGCTCCACAGGGCACTTTATTTGGTCCAGTAGGATTTATTGTCCACATAAACGACCTGCGGACTAGACTACCACTTTATAAATATGTGGATGATAGCACCGCGTGGAAAGTATGTTCTCCATCAGCAGTTGACAGCCAGATTCAGCAGGCTGCAACTGAAGCAGTTGAATGGTCAGATGACAACTTAATGTGTGTGAATTGTGATAAAACCAAAGAGCTGCTGGTGTTTTTCGGGCGTACCCCTCCCGATATTCCATCTATAACCATCAAAGGGAAAGCCATTGAAAGTGTCACTTGGTGCTACTTGGTGTGATTATAAGCGATGACTTGGCGTGGGGTCCTCACATAACGATGATACACGGCAAGGCATCACAAAGACTTTACTTTTTGCGTCTTTTGAAGCGGGCAGGTGTGGCAAGCATTCATATTGTAAGGATATACGTCTCACTTGTCCGCTCGCTGTTGGAATATGCCTGCCAAGTGTGGCACACGGGTCTTACTGTGTCAGATTCTGACCGACTAGAAGGGATACAGAAGAGGGCAATGAAGATCGCATTCCCAGAGCTGCCATACGAGTGCGCCCTCACCCGTGCCAACATCAACACCCTACACTCCCGACGTGAAGACCTGTCTCGCCGTTTTTAGAGGTATGTTGTCCCCCACACATAAACTTCACCATCTACTGCCTCCTCCGCGTTTGATGTCTCATAATTTCAGGAAGAAGACACAATTTCCTGCACCAAGAACCAGAACAACGAGATACCAACGTACGCTTATACCTTATGGCCTGGTCCACTGGCAATAACTGCATAAAAATAAATTATGGTTTCAAACTATTTATATTATAAACATGTCTAATTTATTACACTTTTACACTGCTTATGTTTTAATATTACGTCAATCATATTAATATTAACTATTACTATTTATTACTATTTTAATATTAACTATTACTATTTATTACTACTTATATTAACTTTTACTATCGCATGCTATGCTGTAATGTAAGTCAACTTTTAGTTGCCAATAAATGTTATTATTATTATTATTGTTGATGGGAGTCGGAAGAATCAAGAAAAGGTTATAATTTGAGCTGAATTTACCATCGTTTACGGTATGACTCACTCACGACACTCAGTGAACAAAATGAACATTATTATTAACTTGAATCATGAGGGGATTCAACCTGACTAGAAGGTATCCACTTCAACAGATGTTTAAGATGTGTGACTCCAAATACAGTCTCACACAAACATAAATATTTCACAAAATAATGTTTTAAATATTTAAAATGTTTAAAAGTCACCGAACGCCAAAAGGACATTGTAAGTTAACCAGATGCATGTCACCTTTTCAATTTGTAACGCAATTTCCAATCTCAAATGTTTAAAATTTAACAATTCAATGGGTTAAGGTAAAGGACGCACACTGAGAGATATCTTCACTTTACATTTATGTTTGTTATTTACCTGTTTCAGAGTTTTTGATCTGCTTTACTTGCACAAAAAGTATCGACCAATTAATGTGAAGGCGCAGATTCTAAGGAATAATTCAATTTTAAATAATATATCGATGTAGGGCCACTTTTTCTACCACTTGAAGTTGATATTTATTGCTTTAGCAATACCAGCTTCAAATGATAGAAAATGCCAAGGAGTGGCACAGCGTTTATTGAGTACAAATCGTGTAGTCCTCCAGTGGAAAGAGTGTTAACCCTTTAACCGTCGGTGCAGCATGTATTCGGGTTTTTATTTTTTATCAGCACATTAAGTACCACATTTTAAATATTTTGAAGATAAAATGGTGACATCAACCAGCAAGGTTTGAAAAGAGTCGACCTTCATTTTGTCAAATCTGAATAATTTTCACTCACTTGGAGTTGTGAATCGCGTCAGCAAGAAACAACTTCAAGTGGGTGAAAATTCAAATTGAATAATTTGGCGGTTAAAGGGTTAACACTTACAGCGCTGATATATTTTTGTATAAAACATGGAGACCAAATGCTTTTTTCAATTTGAAATAATTCTCATATGACTTAGTTAGCACTTTCTAATTCATTTGAATACATATGTTATGGGTCTAGGACCATTTTAAATATTTTAATTGTTCAGTTGGGGACCGTCTTTGTACGTCAGAATCTGACGTCTGTAGACCGTCTTTATACGTCAGAATCTGACGTCCACAGTCGTCAGATTCTGACGTATAAGAACGATCCCCGCGCTGAAAGGGTAAACGTAAGCTGACCTCACCATTGAGAGCCGTTTAACACATTAGGGACCGGAGGACGGTCCCTGATAGAACCGATTAACACGTGTTAAATCCCACGGGCCACTTTATAGGAGGGCGTCGTCGTCATCAAGGCCAGGACCGGTCACAACCGATCAAGTGAGACTTCACAAATCCATGTCGTTATCACCGTAGACTGCAAATGACCAGCGCCACACCAAGTGGATTTAGTCCGAGTTAGATGAAACCACACGGTTTAACACTCCGCCGGTTCCGAATACATTCGTTTTTTTTCATTTTTTGCTAAGTACTACCTTTAAAACACGATATTTAAAGGGACATGCCCAGGTCTAAAATCATAAAAATATCGGTGATTTTATTTTAGCCTAATAGTATGACCATATCATGTAAACAGGTTTATAGACTAGAACTGCAAACGTTCTTTAATTTTTGGGCTGCGCATTCACCAGTTAGGCTAGATATAGAGATGAAATTCCTGATTTCTAATTATTGACAACCATGTCAAAAATAAGAAACACGGGCATTTCGTTTATATATCTAGCCTAACTGGTAAGTGCGCAGCACAAAAATTTAAAAACTTTTGCAGTTCTAGTCTATGGACATGTTTACATATTGTTTGATGACAGAACATCTCAGCCTTTCATGGTGATCTTAAAGTGTAGCAAGCGAAAGTGAAATATATTGTTATACATTTGTAAAGATGTTGTTACAACACTGCTCTGCAAAGCCAAATACAACGGTATCTGTTTACTTGTAAACTAAGCATAATGCCCTTTGGGCTTTGCACCTCAGAATACTCATCTACTTTGAGTACCCTGACGTCAACGTTTCGTTACAGTTCTATAGATTTTGTAACAATACTCACCATTATCCCATTCTTATTGGGCCTGAGCTCGATATAATTTTCCATCTAGCTTGCAGATCTGATTCAGACACAACATGTTGTTGAAATAGATTACGAATACAGCATTGTATTAAGTGTTTCGCTAGCTTGAATAGATATGCATATATTCGATTATCAGAGATTTACATCTAAAAAAATAAATATTGTTGCTCCATGCAAATCTCATTAATCATTTCTCATCTATCGTGTCTATTCTTGGCGGCTGAACAAAAGTCAACTAGCACATGTATTTCTTCGCGTGTTGTATTTTTATCTCCGCTAATGAGTGTCCTACATGTATGAAAGGAATAAAAAAATACAACGAAGACCACAAAAAGATCTATTGTGGCAAGTTGTAATGGATATTAGGCTCGACAGTAGTATTAATGAAGTCGAGAAAAATACGATTTTTGAAGGTAAAGTAGTCAGAGGTACAAGACGAAATGCGGAAAAAATTGTAATAATTAACCACACTAAAGCTGTATTAGCTGTAGTGACAGGCATATGTAATTCATCAAAATATACAAATACAGTTTGCAACATGGGCTAAACTGGGCTAGATAAGCTATTGCGGAAGATAAAACGATATGGTCCAAACATTGTTCTTTAACACCTGACAGATGATTTATGTGACGGTTTAAGTGACGGAGATTCTACATTACTGGCCTCTGATTTGACAAGTGCAAACTATTTTCACGTATAGGCTACTTGTGAGGTTGTGGGTCGCGTCAGCGAGACACAACTTCCAGTGGAAATATCACTCCGATACGTTGTGATTTAATGGACAATAAATCGCGTGGCAGCACCAGCTAATCTCCTGCAGTCATTCATTTGTTATTTAAATGTGATAGAAACAAAATGTTTGAGTATATGATTTTTAGCTCATTTAATTTGCCACATTGCGTGACCTCCCATACGCTGAAAATGACTGAGTCGTTATTTTGTGTTTTGTTCTCTGTTGCAGCGATACCCAACCCGATTAACAAAGATACACTGTGCTACGACAAATCCCTGAAGAGAGAAATCTGGCCTTGGATAGGTGAGTTTTCTTTAATCATCATCCTGCTGATAACGACTATTGGCAGCTTTAACCCTTTAACCGTTGCCGCATAATTATATTTGGTTTAGCATTTTTATTAGCACATTAAGTACCACCTTTTAAACATGTTAAAGATAAAATGTGGCATCAATCAGTAATATTTGAAAACAGTTGACCTCCATTTTGTCAAATCTGAATAATTTTCACTCCCTTGAAGTTGTGGATCGCGTCAGCGAGACACAACTTCAGGTGGGTGAAAATTCAGATTGGATAATTTGGAGGTTAAAGGGTTAATTAGGTTTATTTGTTGATCAATTCACTGGAATTGGGAATAAAATGTGTATTTAAACATTGGGATTTGAAAAAGATAGAATGATCTCAAATTAAACAAATATGAGTATTTTTCACCTACTTGAAGTTGTGGGTCGCGGGAGCGAGACACAGCTTCAAGTGGGTGAAAAATTATATAAATTAACTTAGAAGAATAAGAGTTTATTTCCCCCTAGAAATTAAAGGGACGGCTTTGTACAGTTGATACAACCTTTCAGTTCCAAGGATACTATATCGTCACCTCCAGATTAAAACCCTGTTCACGTTATCTTTAAGAGGCAGGATATGTGACAATACAAACATTACGTCACTTTTTTACAACTCATGCTTTGCTTTATTTTGCTACCATTCGCATAAAAAACGAGGCATCGGCTCGAGGCCTGTTTAATGTTGGGCCAACGTCACAGACTGTGGTCCAACATTTATTTCGCATAGGGTCTATGTTTCGTGTTTGTTGGGCTTGCTATACTCAAATTTGTTTTGTTGTTCTGTTTTTCCTCCAATTCTGTTGTCTTTTTTGTGGTTTGATTTTTCTTTCGTGTCTTGTTTTCGTGGTCCATCATGTATGGTGTTTATCCCTTTTTAAATAACAACGAAATTACGGGCGATGATTAGAGTTACGGGCCAAGCAGCTTAATATGTTCAAATGTTAGTTGTAACTCATGAGACGTTAATTAATTCAGAAGGGCACACGTGGAGATATTAGAGTATTGACACTGATACATCTAAACAGATGTTGAATCAATGACCCAATGCTGTTAATGTTTTACCGGCCTCATTAATGATGAGAGAAACCTTTTATCAATATTATGTCAACGTATTCAGTTGTAATAAAGCTCATAATCAAATATATATAATATTATCTTGACGTAAATATGTACATAGGATCCGCTTGGAGTATAAGCCTACTGTAAATTGATGTCGCTATTTGTCTCTAGAAATTAAAGAGTCATTTCTGCTACAATAACAAGTAAAGGGAAAGACCCTTTTCTTCTCAATGAGAATCATTTTGTTCAATTTGAAAGTCGGGATTAAAAATAAAAAGTATGTATTATATTCGTACAATGCACTATGTAAAAATACTACGCAAACTCAAAATGTAGGTGGACAAGTGATCTGCATTTAAAATTCAGAATTAAACCATTTAATTTGTCCTCAGCATGCGTGTCTGGTTGTGGGCCCATCTCATGAATAAACCGCTGTAGAGAGGATTGATATGCATGCTAATGTTATGATTAGGGGCAAATAATATAGAACATCATTTTGATATTTCTCAAAGTCATGTTGTTGCACACGTTTTAAAGTTGCCTTTTTATTTTACAGCTGAGCCACTGACCGACTGGAATTTCTGTTTGCTAAATGGTGGCTACGATTTCCGAGCTTACGCTGGTCAAGACAGGCAGGTTGGTTAACTGTTGTGTATAATTATAATATTCGTCCTCTTTTATATGAACGGGCGTATCTGCCACTTTGACAGATATAGTCTTTAATATAAAAGGAAGCGTTTATTAGGGAGACAATGTTATTTGTATTTCGCGACATGGCCCTACAAGGCCTGCTGAAAGTAACGCGGTGGTTGAAATCCAAGTTATAGCTGTCGCAATGCAAGTTGGTGTCAGTGGAATACAATTGTTTTTTTCCGAAATACAAGTTAAATTTATGTTCTTTTTCAACAAGTCTAACATGAATTTCAACAAGTTAAAATGTGATTCGACAACATTAACTTATATTTCTCCAGGTCTAACTTGTATCGCGACAACAATAACTTGTATTTCGACTACGTGTAACATGTAGGCCCCCTGATTGTGGGGGCCCCCAAAACCACCGTGGTTATCAGGTTACCAGTTTTGCGGTAAAAATGACAGCACGGCACTACAGGTCCCCCCAGCGCCTGGCACTATGTAGACGGTCATCTGCAACATAAACATTTATATAACATTTGTACAATGTTGGGCCAACGTCAAAGACGTTGGGCCAACGTTGTACAAATGAGATACAAATGTTTTGTGTCTGCCGGGACAATACATGGAACTTTAAAGGATGCCCAACATTGACTTATGCGGGAATAACTCTTTTAAGTAAACAATCTCGGCTCCCTTTTTCGTTTTAAATTATTCATAGGCATTTCAAAGACGAAGTCTGCACTGTTGTGCAAGACCAAAATACGGTAACTGCTTACTTTCTAAGTCAGTGTAGTTACTGCCTTTTGTTTTTTGTAGAGCAGTATGCCTCTCATGCATTGCAAATGATGAATGAGTAGGGATTTAGGACGCAAAAACGCCAAAAATTATCAATCTTTTACTTTGTAAGTAAGCAGTTATTGCCTTTTGGCTTTACGACTGATTTTTTCAGGGAATTTTCGCAGAACGTTACACAGCCTAGACTGGAAGCTTTAATGTTGTAATCAGAAGACAAACTAGTTGCGTTTAGACATAACAAGGGACTAAGCCACAGTTCGTCAAACCAGGATTTGATTGTTTTCACATACACTAAAAAAATGCATCCAGATACATTCATGGATTCGAACCCAGGCATTACTTATTGGGTTTATTTTACCTGAGTTTGTGTCCTATTTAGGGGAAAGACGGGGTGCTGTCTGTGGGAAACGGTTGATATTTATGTACACCAGCCCTTATGAACGTTTGAGGTCGCTAGGTCAGACAGTTGCGTTTTAAAAAGTGTTAAGAAAAAAAAATATTCACGATTATATTTGTAATTGGCGCTTAAAGGGTTTTGGTTGGGATAATGTTGGCTCAGCGTCGCAGGCGGTGTTCTATCATTACATCAGCATTGGGGCAATGTATATTGTGTTATCTGGGAAGTGGCGTCTGGCGTCGGGGTAAGAAAGCGTCATCCGCATTGGCAGTACCCCAGCAAACACGGGACAATCAACGTTATTTCAATGTTGAGCAAGCGTCGAAGGCTGTAGCTCAGCATTGAAATAGCATTGCAAGGTGAATGGGATGTGTTTGCTGATGTGCTGGCGCAAACTATACAGCAGACCCAGTGGTAGATTAGTGTTGGTCCAGCATCGTAGACGATTGACCGGCTTTTAACCAGCGATGGGCTGCGACACTGGGCCAGAATTGAACCGGAATAGTATTATGTGGGTACGGCTACATAGTGTGTACGTGTGTAGAGACATGCGACAGTCCGATTCACTGGCAACACAAGACCTATTGAATAGATGTTGGCCAGCATTTGCGATGGTGGTGGAAGGAATACACGTTGAATATATATTTTAACCTGGTTCTTTTATTTATTATATACTGGGCGTTTAGGCCCATGAGTTAGACCAATACAGTTATATACAATACAAAATATTAAGCTAATTTTGTGTCTATATCACTCAAACAGAATAAAGCCGAGCGTCGGAGTTCGGGAACTCCTGTTCTAGTTTTTTTTATTTTTGGGACTAATGTTCAAGGTTTTCAAATATCCCTGCGATCATGTGACAAATTCCCGACCCGTCATTCAGTTATATTACGTAACAGAAAGATTTTAAAACATAGGCGGGCTAAACGATTACACTTTTGTTGCATCATTGCATCTGAATATAGATATATAAATCATTTTAATTATAATATAGCTTGAAACAACATTCACTTATGGATTTGCTTTAGGATTCACGGGTATTCTGATGCACGTACAAAGCTAACGACAGCTGGGATTATGATTGGACTCGAGTTGGAGTGAAGGCACGTTGCTTTTCGTATTCCAGCAGACACAAGCCATTGACCCAATGCTGGATCAATGTTTGCCCAGAGTCGTAGACTGTGTGCCAATATTGATTCATAGCTAGTGCTACTGTACCAGACTTCACATACCAAGATGGTTGATACCTAATTATCGGATAACTTACAATAACTCTTCCCATGCTCAGCTTCTACATACCACAGACAACTAGCTACAATGTATATTTGTAGACAAATTGTCAATTTTTGCCCGCTGTTTGTTGCTTCCTTGTCCCAATATAAAGACCCTCCCCCCTCCCCCAGATTGGATTATACACGGATATAGGCTGGATTTTGCCCTAGGTATATTCTGGGAGCTCCCAGACTATACTGCACATGCTCAAACAATAGGCCTACTGTACTACATTCAGAGTGGGGTATTGTCTGGAGATATGGAGTATAGTCTGGGCATTTTTGTATGGTTTACACTTGATTTTAAAGCAGCTCCTTGGGATGACATCAATTTTCGTTTTTAATTCAGTACTGAAGTAGTGTATCCCACGGATCATGTTTTTATTTTTTTCAGAATTTTCATATTTTTACAAATATTTTTAATCAACATTGCTATGAAACCAGAAGTAACCCAAACAAGCTATTTGTATACCTGGGGGACGATTGAATGTTTTCACAGCATTGGGCCACATGCTGATGGCATCGTCCCAGCGTTGGGTAGACAGACAATCAGTGCTGCAGGTGTGTCTTCCCGTGTCCTGACTATAAGACACCAATTAGCGGCGACTGCTCTGATCTTACCGTCTGATACGTGGGAATATGTGATTTAAAGTGCTGAATATTGCTGACTTGTTTTGTTTACATGGCAATATACGACCTGCATTACAATGATTTCACTCTTTTTCGGTGCTTTAAAATTGTTTTTTCACTTTTTCGTATTTTCAGTTAAGATTAGTAGGCTATATAGCTTCATATAAATTAAACTTTCAAAATTGACAACATTGAAAATGTCTCATCCCAAGGGGTCCCTTTAATTGTAATATTTGGTCCTTATCTCGCATTACCATGATATGATTTTAAATTTGTAGCATTGTGCTGCCATATTGCTTGTGATACACTGAGCGGTAGGGGGTATAGTCTGGGCTGATATAATAATTTATATACAGAATAAACATTATCACGCACAGTCGATATGTTTTCATGGTAAACTGAAAAATAACGTACTCCCTTATTTCGGGGTATACCCCCCCCCCCCCCCCCGCCGCCCTACATCTCTGGATATCCATCCGACCAGACTGATATCGCCCCGCTCTATATACATCTGATCCGCAAGGGAAGCTGATCGGCATCCACAGATATTATGGGTTTGTCACATCGATCCGGCGGCGGCGGTCCAGACTAAATTGACCGGGTGAGTGATGACAGAGATGGTCAACTGGTTAAAAACGGCAGAACACTGGCTCATTGCTGGGTCAACGTCTGCGACGTTGCCCCACCATTGAGCCAACGTTCTGCTTGCGTCCCCTCTTTCTCCGGGGGTGGGGGTGACACTGAGCATATCTGAGTCCCATCATGGCTAATCTGGTTTTCGCTGTTCGGCTAGTTTGCTGGGGTACTGACTGAGCCGAGTTGCCCTCCATATATCTATACCATAGAGTTAATATAAAATCTATGATCTATACGGAATAATCAGGTTTCTTAGATCAGGAGCCCTGTTTCGATGAAATAAGAGCACGTTGAAATGTAGGCCCCTATATTTTTTTTTTAAAGTTGTAAATCGATAATAACGTGCTGAGACATTTGAGCAGTTATTGGAGTGATCTAATTTCCATGAATTCTTTACGTTTTTTAAATTGCAATGATAAAGTCATTGACCATAATAATTATATAGATATATACAGACGAAATGCATAAGATCGAAAGTAATCTATGTAACGTTTCTATGTCGACCTCTTGCAGCCAGAGTGTCCAACCACATCTGCATTTCTTCAGAATTGTAAAGTGAACTGAAAAACATTTCGTGATGACAGTAAATTAAAACTGTACTCGAGGAACACAATTATCTCCTGCTCAGCCACATTATTGGTAGTAGATTCCCAGCAAACACGAGAAATCGGCTCAATGTTGTTTCAATGTTGATCCAGCGCCGTAGGCGGTGGGCCAACATTGAAACAACATTGGGTCAAGTCCTCGTGTTTGTTGTGCTATTCCCTTTGGTGTTTTCACTGTCTAATGGCGGACGCATGGGTCTTGGGTGGCTGTTTTAGTTGCGATATTTTCACAATATTCAGACAGTTCATCACGTATCGCGATAAAAACATTTAAGTGATCATAATCGAAAAAATTCCTGCCTTACGCAGTCGTTTCTGTCAAGTAATCGTTCTGAAACATTTTATTAAATGAAGGCTCATTGGAAAAACGAGTCTAAGTCACATTGCTTAGTGTATTACTTAGACTCGTTTTTCCACTGAGCCCTTCAAATACATTTATAGTTCCCCATAGCGTGACCAATATCAGATGTAAAGTACAATAATGTAGTATCTATGAGATGCCCCGGCCACACCAGGCCACGTTCCCACCACGTTCCCACCACGTCCATAAATAAGCGACAGGACGCAGTAAGCAGAAGGTCACAAAGAAAATGATTTAGATGTATACAAAATTGTTAAATTATATTTCCCTAATAATAACCCCCATAATCATTAATTGCTTACAAAGCAAGCAACAGAGTAAAATAATTAACATTACACATGACAGAAAATGTACTTAAAGGGACTGGCTCAGGCTGAAATTATAAAAAAATCGGTGATTTTATTTTGGCTTTTTAATATGACCATATGATGTAAACACGTCCATAGACTAGAACTGCAAAAGTTAGGCTAGACATGGAGACGAATTCCCGTATTTCTTTTTTTTGACATGGTTGTCCAAAATAAGAAATCAGGAATTTCGTCTCTATGGACATGTTTAGATCATAATTATGGTCATATTAACCCTTTAACTGCCGGTGTCTCATATATTCGGGTTTTCAATTTGTATTAGAACATTAAGTACCACCTTTTAAACATGTGACAAAGATAAAATGTGACATAAATCAATAATATTTGAAAACAGTTGACTATTCATTTTGTTAAATTTGAATAATTTTCACTCTTTTGAAATTTTGCATCGTATCAGCGAGACACAATTTCAAGTGGGTAAAAATTCAGATTGAATAATTTGGCGGTTAAAGGGTTGAAAAGCCAAAATAAAATCACCGATTTTTTATGATTTTAGCCTGAGCCAGTCCCTTTAATGCATAATTTTAAAATAATACAATTATATTCTTTCCACAAACCACATTTTTAAACAGAGCAGACGTAAACATACGACCCGCACTATTTGTTGCCACATCATCACGTATCAATGCGCCACCTATCACGTGACCCAGTAAACAGAGGTTGCTTCACTGACCCCGCACTAGGGCGCCTCTAGTGACGACAGAAGGCCCAGACAGCGTGTCAATGCTTCTCCAGCACACACAAGACATTCACCCAATAGTGGGCCAAATCCAAAAGGCAGTAACTGCTTACTTGGAAAGTAAGCAGCTACTACCTTCTGTCTTTGCAGAGCAGTGCACTGCCCTGCAAAGCCAAAACTTGAAAAAACTTTAAAAGTCTTGAAAAGTAAGCATATACTGCCTTTGGCTTTCTACTGCAGTTTAGTGTTTATGAATATTTTGGTAATTCTGTCCATAAAAGCCGAGGCAATTTTCAGGGAAGATGGCCACATAAAAGGTGCGTAGTCTTTCACCAGGATACCCAGTTAAACAAAACATTTGCATAGCATTTGTAGAATGTTATACCAACGTCGAAGATGTTGGGCCGACGTTGTGCAAATGTCATACAATTTTTTTTGTATTTGCTGGATGAGTCAGACAATAATCAAACATCGTTGTCTCAGCGTTAAAGCCATCGGTTGAATACTTGGGAGACACGCAGACTGTCTTTGACCATAGATCACAGCCTCCCAGAAGATGGCACGGCTTATGGCAGCGTCTTTCATGTTTCCCGACTGTAAAGATAGGTTCCCAGCCAACAGGAGTCATTCACCCAATATTGTTTTAATGTTGCGCAAGCGTCGCGGACGTTGGACAAATGATGTAATTGACAATGGGCAAATGCATCACGTTGACTGATTGCCCAGCAAGCACGACCAATGTTGGCCCACCGTCTACGACTTCGGCCCAACATTGGTCAAATACGATGTCTATGTGTCGTGCTTGGTGGCTGTGTCCGTGAGTGCCAAGTGACGTTATCAACTAGAGTGATCTCTCATTTCTGATTAGAATTTTTTTAATTAAATACGATAACAGTTTTATAAAGTGTTTCTGTACATTGAGAAGGACGTTGCCCTATGGTTAGAGCGCTTTGCAAATGCCGCTGCCTGTCGTGTGGATGCTCAGCTAAATATCTTGTTTCTTCCCTCCCAACGTTGGGATATTGCCTCGATGTTTGTGTCTTTGAGCAAAGCATTTTACCCTCACATGTTTAACTCAGGTGTAAATGACTACCTTGTAGGAAATAGAAGGCAATGTACACGATAAGTTTGATGCGCTGATGGCTGCAGGACTGTATGCTCTACGTGGAGTTAAAATGACACACGAATGAACATGTCCAATAACCAGGGAGTAAATGGTAAAGTCGGCTGATAAGTCTTCAGACTTTATATCACATTATAATCCCGCACCTTTACCTTTTTTGTACTAAATACACATTCCCATTTTAGACGTGACTATTACATAATGTGTTTGTCTTTGTTTACATTTCAGTGCCAATCTTGAATGAATAGTATTTTATGAATATTCTCATATGGTCTCACCACCCCAAATGCCAGTCCCATTGAAACACATGTATAATGCCAACATTCCAAGGGCCGAAATCACCACTTTCGTCCCTAGCTGCCCCCCTATGTGACACACCATAATAAAGCCTAAGCTGTCCTTTTTCAAAAACTGTTTCGAAAATGGTATGCTAACTTCCTGCGTTTTGAGCTACGCTCCAATGTTGAAAAAATGGTCCGTTTTGCCCAGATCTCCCGAAATATTCTTGCGCCCATTCCCAGAAAAGACACAAATCCTTCTCACCCCATGTGTCCATCCGAAAATCTCACATAACAGTTATACCTCATATCACAGATAGCGAAAACAGTGTGTGCTTACAATTTATCCACATAATTACAACATTCCTGTATTTTTCTTAATTCACCAGAAGCGGAAACAACCATTTAAAGCAGTAATTTGGGTAGGGATTCTCTAGTCAGTAGCCACCCCCCTTGGATTTCGGCTCATTTAGGGTGGTGAGACCATATATAAAAATAAAATTATTTTTGTTTTATTTTTTTCAAACAAGGATGGAGCAGCAAGTTGTTCTGATCAATATATTTTTGAAATTTTTCGAATACTTCGAATGATGTTGCTTAGGGAGCTCTTTTATTAGGCACTGATATTGTGAAAATCAGCTCTTTTCCGTAATTTTGCACTGCGGGAAACGTGGTTAGATGAAGTTGCAGTTCCTACTCTTATTTAATCACAATAGGTAGTCATGGTGACTATTTATTATTTAGAATTATGAAGAAAAAGAATATATCAATTGGGATAAATGGTATAATGATATTACAAAGGATTAAACTTCCCGTATTTTTCTATGTATTTGTACCCATACAACAAGTCAAAGTAGCAAAAGAAAGCATGTTATCTACGAATTACCAACCAAAACACGCCATCTTGGGCCTATCTTCCAGTTGTCACATCCATCCATTAATTATATGTCTTTTATTCGAAATTTTACAGCCTAATTTGTTGCATCGACTATCAGAATACATTTAAACACCATTTGAATACTTTTTCTTCCAATTCAACAGCAGAAACATTATAATATATAATCCTAACCCTGCTTCAATGCCCTATACACACATGGTCTCACCACCCCAAATGCCAGTCCCATTGAAACACATGTATAATGCCAACATTCCAAGGGCCGAAATCACCACTTTCGTCCCTAGCTGCCCCCCTATGTGACACACCATAATAAAGCCTAAGCTGTCCTTTTTCAAAAACTGTTTCGAAAATGGTATGCTAACTTCCTGCGTTTTGAGCTACGCTCCAATGTTGAAAAAATGGTCCGTTTTGCCCAGATCTCCCGAAATATTCTTGCGCCCATTCCCAGAAAAGACACAAATCCTTCTCACCCCATGTGTCCATCCGAAAATCTCACATAACAGTTATACCTCATATCACAGATAGCGAAAACAGTGTGTGCTTACAATTTATCCACATAATTACAACATTCCTGTATTTTTCTTAATTCACCAGAAGCGGAAACAACCATTTAAAGCAGTAATTTGGGTAGGGATTCTCTAGTCAGTAGCCACCCCCCTTGGATTTCGGCTCATTTAGGGTGGTGAGACCATATATAAAAATAAAATTATTTTTGTTTTATTTTTTTCAAACAAGGATGGAGCAGCAAGTTGTTCTGATCAATATATTTTTGAAATTTTTCGAATACTTCGAATGATGTTGCTTAGGGAGCTCTTTTATTAGGCACTGATATTGTGAAAATCAGCTCTTTTCCGTAATTTTGCACTGCGGGAAACGTGGTTAGATGAAGTTGCAGTTCCTACTCTTATTTAATCACAATAGGTAGTCATGGTGACTATTTATTATTTAGAATTATGAAGAAAAAGAATATATCAATTGGGATAAATGGTATAATGATATTACAAAGGATTAAACTTCCCGTATTTTTCTATGTATTTGTACCCATACAACAAGTCAAAGTAGCAAAAGAAAGCATGTTATCTACGAATTACCAACCAAAACACGCCATCTTGGGCCTATCTTCCAGTTGTCACATCCATCCATTAATTATATGTCTTTTATTCGAAATTTTACAGCCTAATTTGTTGCATCGACTATCAGAATACATTTAAACACCATTTGAATACTTTTTCTTCCAATTCAACAGCAGAAACATTATAATATATAATCCTAACCCTGCTTCAATGCCCTATACACACATGGTCTCACCACCCCAAATGCCAGTCCCATTGAAACACATGTATAATGCCAACATTCCAAGGGCCGAAATCACCACTTTCGTCCCTAGCTGCCCCCCTATGTGACACACCATAATAAAGCCTAAGCTGTCCTTTTTCAAAAACTGTTTCGAAAATGGTATGCTAACTTCCTGCGTTTTGAGCTACGCTCCAATGTTGAAAAAATGGTCCGTTTTGCCCAGATCTCCCGAAATATTCTTGCGCCCATTCCCAGAAAAGACACAAATCCTTCTCACCCCATGTGTCCATCCGAAAATCTCACATAACAGTTATACCTCATATCACAGATAGCGGAAACAGTGTGTGCTTACAATTTATCCACATAATTACAACATTCCTGTATTTTTCTTAATTCACCAGAAGCGGAAACAACCATTTAAAGCAGTAATTTGGGTAGGGATTCTCTAGTCAGTAGCCACCCCCCTTGGATTTCGGCTCATTTAGGGTGGTGAGACCATATGTGAATTTTTTTACTACGTCATAATATATTTGACAATAATTAATACTAGTCTACCTTCCATTTGACAAATCTCAATAATATTGTTAAGGATTTACAGGGTTAACATGTTGACTGTCATTCACCACTGCAATGGTTAAAATCATTATTTAGGAGCACTTTAAACAGGATATTATCACATTGGAAACCAATTAGTTTTAAATCGTGACGATCGAAGAAGACACATTGTTCACAACCAAGACGCGTGACAAGTGAGATTAACCCTATAACCGCCAAATTATTCAATCTGAATTTTCACCCACTTGAAGTTGTGTCTCGCTGACGCGATCCACAACTTCAAGTAAGTGAAAATTATTCAGATTTGACAAAACTGTTTTCATATTCTGCTGATTGATGTCACATTTTATCTTTAACATGTTTAAAATGTGGTACTGAATGTGCTAATAAAGATGAAAACCCGAAGATATGCGGCACCGGCGGTTAAAGGGTTAAAAGCGACCACAGTCGTGATTTACTCCTAACATATCTTTGAGCTTCACACGAGGCCAAACTTATTGAGGTGCATTTGTAGCCCATGCCTTTCGCTGATTTCTCAGTCAATTATAATCAACCGACTTTTATGAAATGATTCAAACGGTATGTATGGGATAAAGCCCGTGGAACTCATTGTTAGCTTTGAAAAGGGCCAAGGCCGAAGGCCGAGGCCTTTTTCAAAGTTAAGAATGTAGAGCGCCAGGGATACATCAACGAAACCATGCGCTACTGGATAACTCTGACCTAGAGCAGGATCAATTTAAATTTTCAGCCACCTGAAGCTGTGTCTCGCTATCGCGATCCACAGTTCAAGTGATTAAAAATTACTCAGATTGCATATTAGCTCGTACATTAGCTTCACAGATTTAATTTTTTTACTATTGAAACTGTTTTTTCTGACTACACGAGTGCGATAAGAACCACCGGAATAGCATTTTAGTCGACATATAAGTGCCACGGGGATTAAAAGGTTTGAAATGTGGTTTCGTTAACCCTTACCACGCTGAAATATTTTAAAATAGACCATGGAGACCGAAAGTTTTTTTCTTTCAATTTGAAATCATCATAAATGTCTTAGTTAGTTTTTTCCGCTTCATTTGAGGTCCTATGTTATGGGTCTACTGCCATTATAAATATGTTTGTCGTTCAATGCGCGGATCGACTTTAGACGTCAGAATCTGACGTCCATGATGGATGTCAGTTTCTGATGCCTAAAGTCAATCCCTGTGCTGTAAGGGTTAAAGCAGCTCCTTGGGATGACATCCATTTTCGTTTTTAATTCCGTACTAAAGTAGTGTATCCCACGGATCATGTTTTTATTTTTTTCAGAATTTTCATATTTTTACAAATATTTTTAATCAACATTTCTATGAAACCAGAAGTAACCCAAACAAACTATTTGTATACCTGAGGGACGATTGAATGTTTTCACAGCATTGGGCCACATGTTGATGGCATCGTCCCAGCGTTGGGTAGACAGACAATCAGTGTTACAGGTGTGTCTTCCCGTGTCCTGACTATAAGACACCAATTAGCGGCGATTGCTCTGATCTTACCGTCTGATACGTGGGAATATGTGATTTAAAGTGCTGAATATTGCTGACTTGTTTTGTTTACATGGCAATATACGACCTGCAAAATATTTCACTCTTTTTCGGGGCTTTTAAATTGTTTTTTGACTTTATCGTATTTTCAGTTAAGATCAGTAGGCTATATAGCTTCATATAAATTATTTTTTCAAAATTGACGACATTGAAAATGTCTTATCCCAAGGGGTCCCTTTAATATACTTTTAAGAGTTTTGATAGAAATTACATAAAATCCAGTAAATACAATATCGCCGATACAAATAGTTTTAAGTGGAACGTCCAAGTAAAATTAAACGTTTGACATTATCAATATTCACCAATCCCCTGCTGAAACAATATAAACTTTCTATTTCACATTTAGGTGTCTAGACATAATATAATAACATTCCGTAGTGATTGCTTGTGAAATTTAAACCCGCTCGGTTCACTGTACTGTAGGTTTTTTTGAAGTGATCATTTTGCTGACATTATACATGATATGAGCTGCCTGTCGTGTTCATGATAATGCTGGCATATATTGAATTCAAATCTCAATTTTTAAATGTTTTGTCATGAACTCCTCTCGTTGCAATAATATAACTTGTGTTTGTGTTTTATATTAAATTTTCAGCAACATAACAGTGTCGCATAGTGTCGCAAAGCCAAAAGGCAGTAACCGCCTGAAGATAAACTGAGCAGTTATTGCATTTGGGTTTTGATTGCACACATATATTTTACCAATCCTATTTTGTGGAGCCAAAAGGCAGTAACTGCTTACTTAAACACTAAGCATCAGCAACCTTTTGGTTTTGCATGGTAAAACATCGGGATGTATTACGAAGGCCGAAATCTAAAATTGAGATCAATTGAGGTCATTGTCATGATTAGGCCACCCACCAATCCCCCAGTTTGTGTAAACAAGAAACCATGGAACAAATAATTGTATCCTAGCAAACACAAGACGTTGAACCAATGTTGCTTCAATGCTTGTCCATCGTCATAGACGTTGGACCAGCATTGAAGCAACATTGGTTCAACGTCTTGTGTTTACTGGGATGAAATACGTTTTTGTCACTGAGCTATCTATTAGTCTTTTTCGGTGTAAAATGGAGGCGTGCAGTGTGGGAGCGCAGTTTCGTCAAAATATGGGCATCGTATAGAATGCGCGGGTATTTCCTATCATATAAACAAAACTTAGCTACATGACATTACACCCACTGAGAAAGCGTAGAATTAGACGGGGGGTCGGGTATGTGGCTTACGAATGATGTAGCACAATCATATAACGTGCAACATTGCAGAACAAGGACTTTTCCGGAGTATTCCGGGCACGAAGGATTCGTGGTGTAATAATGGGACATTCCTCTTATCTGTCAGATGACATATTGCCTAATCTCGCATATCACGGGACGCCGGATGGGATCAAATTGGCACCGGATCCACGGGGCCGGGGTGTGGTCAGGTGGGCCGCCATTACCGCTTGACCATTGTCGTCTGTCATCATGACGCGCCGCCTAGCGAATGAGTGGCGAGGCGCCCTCCAGGAGGCGATGACGAGAGCGCATCACTCACGTCATCGCTGATTTGTCTTCAAGTCTTCTCCAAGTGGAACCGGATGGTGGTACAAACGTTGGGTCAGCATTGGTTCAACGCTTGTAGCGTTGGACCAATGCTGATCCAATGTGCTCGCCGGGTCTGCATACTCTATGTGTTTGTGTCGTCATTTTGGCCACAATATATCTGGACGACTTAGCCTATATGATTGTGTTTAACGTGGCCAGAACCCGAGCAGACACTTTTAGGCCCTATTTTTTATCATACATCCGTACATATTTTCGTGTAGTCTGCTAATTATCGTGTCTGCTGTTTTGTATATTGAGATTCGCGTTGATGTAGCTGTAATGACAAACCAGCCTTATAGTCTTGCTATAACTATAGGCATTGATGATAGCAAGCTCTTTTCAAAACACCCCTGACTTGAGAGTTTGGACTGTGACTATTTGAGTCTGAGATTAAAACTTATAATAAGTCGCGGCTGAGATAGGTACATCTAAGTGAAAGGAATATCAATACAGTAGTTTTGTTTGTCATCAAAAACTGTGTCTGAAACATTGAGTTCTGGGTACAATAGAGGCTTATTGTAAGCCTACATAACTATATTATATTGAAAAAACTATGTGTACAGGTAAACATGGTAAATATATATATGTGCATGTCAATATTAACCACAAAGGACGACGTACTGCATAAGCAAATATTCCTTGACGGGACCTACTAAGATTTGTAGACTGAATTTTTTGAAACCACGTGACGACTTCCATTTTATTAGGGGGGAGGTGGGGTTCTGAATTGTATAATCCAACATAGCAATAGGCATACTCTTAAAGCTTGGTGTTATCACTGAAAATGCTGATATGACATAAGAAGACAAAATCTTTGATAAATTTATATCGTCCCACATAACAGACCAGCCTCGTTGCATTTTCCCGCGGTCCATGTAGCGTTCCAGGGACACATGTATATAATATACTATGCATATTTCGCTGCATGGCAGACCATATTATTGTGATGCCCAGTTACATTATCTTACATAAACAAATAATATAGTACTCACTCTAGTTTAAGACATGGTTGTAATTATGCAGGATCATAATAAAGTGTATTGTAAGCTAAAAATACCCGGTGCAATGAATTTAAAAGCCTAATTAAATAACTATTTTAAACTAATGAAATAATAATAAAAATGTAATGCTTTATTCACAATGAGAGAAAAGAGACTAGTTACAAACCCGGTGAATGTGTGCTCTTCGATGTGCCCTACACACAGGACTGCGATGGCTGGAAGGCTTTTGTTTGATATAAAGTGTTGTTTATGGGGCCAGATAAGGCGAGAATCGATGTCGTGTGTTAGGGACTAGCTGATGTTTGATGCTGTGGCACGGGATTTTACGCAGTGCCTTCCTTGTCTTTTGGTTTCCAGTCGAAATAGGACTCCAATCCCGCGTCGGTTTAATCCCAGTCCAGCGTCTGTGACGCTGGACTGGCATTAACCCAACGCGGAGTCCACCGGGATACACAGGCCCTATCGTTATTACGCAAGCTCGCCTGGTTCATTGGACTAATACACCCTCATCGGCGGCCCGCCGCGGCGACTCGCAATGGCCCCGTGGCCGCATCGCCGCTTGACCACCCAGGCCAATTTGTGGTGTGCAAGCGGCTGCGGACAAAGGGTAATGATGCTTGTATGCCTGGCTGGACGGGATCCCGACCCGAGACAGAGAGGGGGATCTCCGGGACACACACACAGATCCCGGCTACTCGTAGCTCCGGCTTGTAAGGTTAAACAGGTCGCGATTGAACGCGGAGTTATGGAGTTAATATGAACTTTATATTGGGACTTTGGAGGTGCGAAAAGTCACAAAGTATAGATTCAGACATTGTCCACGTAATTATGTTGGAGCGTGGTTCGCCAGGTTTTCTATAAGAGTTTGCAGATGTCTGGAGGTCGGTGCCTTTGTTCGTTTGCTCGTTTGTCTGGCATGCTAAGTTATATACTTATATGGCATTGGATCGGCTAGCTTTTGTTGATCAATAGGGTACATGGTCCATCAATTTGATTGATTTGCAGGCTCGTTAGTTCTCGGACTGAGTGAGGGCAGGGGCCGTATTCTCGTACAAGTTACGATATATCGTAGGCTTCTGATTGGTCGAGATGGCCATCTCGACCAATCAGAAGCCTACGATATAGCGTAACTTGTACGAGAATACGGGCTCAGGGGCCTTGGCGCAGTGGTTAAAGCTGCCTGCTTGGAAACTTGGGGATCGTGGGTTCCAACCCCACTCTGGCCTTCAAGTTTCTTACCCGCTCACTCGTCAAAATTCAATATTGTGGGGAACCTCCGTGACCGAGAGGTAGCGTACTCGACCTCAGACCGCCAGGGTGCGAATTTTGAGTCCTGTGTCTGGAGGGCAGTGTCATTCATTTCACTATCCTCAGGAGGTTCTCCTGGCTCAGTTTAGCATATATGTGCACAATGGTGGCATACAACCCCATTTTTTTATTTCTTAGACCGAGTGGTCGGATTTTTTCGGTCAGTTCATGTAGGTTGGATGTTTGGTTTAGGTCAAAGGTAAATAATTTTGGTAAGAACGTGAATGTTCAGCCTTAACCTTTTCACTACCATACATGATGGAAATTTCCGTCGTCATTCGTCAATGAACGTAACCATAAAATGACACAAATTTTCGTCAAATATATACTACATTTATGTATTTTTCGTCATTTGAAGCTGGAAATTGCGTTAGCAATTCCAGCTTCAAATGACGAAAAATAGAACTCCTACACTAGTATATCTGGATCCTGACATGCACCCCGGCCTGGAAGTCAAAGGGTTAAATTACAGTTCAGCCACCACCTTGAACGACGGAACATTAATAAAATACACACAAAAATGGACGTTTTGGTTCAAAAATATAATTTGTCTTATTATTCATTCAAATTTCCGAACATCTCCCGCTCACATGATTTTCAACAGCGCGCTAACTGGCCTGAATATCTATGCATAATTTAATACATTAAAACATTCAAACAAATTAATCAAGTTAATTATAAGGTAATAAATGTCAAACAGATTAATCATTTAACTTTGTAACAGCATAACCCCAGTTTAGCCTTATAGTAAGTACTGCGCACGCTGGTTGCAAACCTGCCTGCCATCCCCTGTCTGCCTCTGCCTGCCTGCCTGCCTCGATGGGAGAATGCTGAGCAGGCAATCAAGATAAATTAGATCTCTTTGCATTAAGATTAACCTGCTTTTTCCCGCTTACACTTGAGAGACCTCACACGTGATGTATTGTCCTCAAGACGGACCAGCTCACGGCTGACTGCCACTGGCCTTTAAAAAATCGAAGAGTAATCAAGACGACATCACTAATATTTCGGTTAAATTAACTCAAATTTAAAAGAGCTTTGCCAATTACCAGTTTAATTATTTAGTCGTCTCTGGGGGTAAATATTATTGATTACTGTGAATGCTTCAAATTTCACCGAATAGGCCTACGTAACTGCAGTCAAAAGACAGCAACTTCTTACTTTACTAGTAAGCAGTTACTGCTTTTGGATCGTCACTGAATGCAGTGTTATGTATAATTAAGCGTATTTTGCACAATATAAATAGAATGGCTTAGAGGTAAAGTGATCCAAGTCCGCATTTTCCCATTTTCCTATTGAAGGCTTTAAAGTTAAAATCAATTTGAAAAAATATTTATTTCGTTTAAATTCAACATTGTCACGTTCATAATTATAAATGTATGGGAAGTTTTGCGTTGGTGTTTATTATTCTTTTCTACTCGCAGGTATATAGTTATCAATGTCGTAAAACTCATTTCTGGCAATGTTTATTTTATTTTATTTTATAAATAAACTTTTGAAACCAAAAAATATTAATTTATTTTTAAAGTGACAAATTAGTATAGAAGCTGCCTAGTGTCTCATCATCTTACTAAAGTAAAAATTTGGTAATGATTGGAAAAGCATAATCTGAAAGGGTGTTTTATAACATTTCAGCAGCAGTTTTACGTATGTCTCAGTAGTAAACTGATCCAAGTCAAAATGTATCTAACAGAAGAACTTGGATCACTTTACCATTGACGAAGCGTATCAATTATTTTGAAAGTGAAAAAATATATGTCGATTAAAAAGTCTTGCAATTTGAAACGAATGGCTTAGATATTTTAGTATGATATGTCCTATATAATTATCTAACTTTCCAATAATGACATAAACAGGAAAAAATCTAATTTAGGACTTGGATCACTTTACCTCTGAGCCATTCAATTTATTTACGGTATTTTGCAGTTGAATCTCCTCTCATGACCACGTATCCAACATACTGCGACAAAGGAATATCATTTAACTGATGTGCTTATTTTCTTATAGTATATCTCAGCAAATGCAGGACGTTAGGGCCAACATGAACCTAACATCAAATCAGCGTCGAATGTTTGCTAGAATAAAACCACAGACTGAATGTGTAAGATAGGAGAGATTCAACAGTGTTCAATCTGTGTTACTTTAATGTTGGGTCGACGTCACAGATTGTGGCTCAAAATAAAATATAGTGAATTCGTCGTGCTCGTTAGGTATGAAGCCTATAATGACATTGCATAGTCGTAGATCCGTTGATTGTACTTGCAAATGTTGATAATACAATGAAATAAATACCGGCCAAAATACAGCTACGTTGAAGAAGAAAAAAATTATTGGCTATATACTCCCCATTATATTAAAATATAAATATTGATATACACTCTACGGGAAAATAGTCTTCGGCTTTTATTGTTGTATGCTATATTTAGGCTTAATAATTTATGTAGGGCCTAAACAAGTTCCGACATTTGAGAATTTTAACACATCTCGTTTCAGAAAACTGTTTTATTTATCTGATATACGGCAATTTTCTTTTATTTTTCACACACCTTAAGGCGCCTTCATTCACTACAAGTTGACAATTGCGACAGCACTTGTAGTGGATGAAGATTTAATTATTGTGAATTCAGATTTGATTCAGTGCGCTTCTATTTGTGTTTGTAGGAGGTGTGTGGCAAGGCCTGGCGACCTTCTCGCATAGAGGGAGAGTGTATGCTGGGAGAGGGCATCATATTCTACTTCCCAGAAGATCAGTGCAGTCCTTTCAGGGACAAAACGCTAGGTAAGTCTCTGTCTAACGGATACATTCTGAAAATTCTCAATTGATTTGCAAAAAAACATCAACATCTCCCAAGATTATTTTCTTTTCGTCGAATTAAGCACAGTATTAATGATACATGTTTACAATGAGCAGTGGACAGATTAAAAATGCGTGACGAATTGCGATCATTTTTACGTCGCGTGCATTTGTTTATGATTTGCTTTGATTTACTAGTTAATTTTAACTGCTCATTGTCTATCACTCCATACACTTCAGAGATAACGAGTGTTCATTTTTATTTGGGGAGAAAATAATAGTCAGATTCACATTATTATTGTAATTCTTAACCCTTACAACGCTAAATATATTTGTATAAACTATGAAGAACAAAATTTTTTTCAATTTGAAATCATCATAAATATTTTAGTTGCCTCTTTTCGAATCAAGTATTCTTGTGACAAACGTTTATGAGGCGCCAAATATATTCGACGAAAACCAGCACCAACACCTAGAGAGAATAGACTGTTTAATGGGATAGCCACTGTCGCAGATAGTGGGCAATCATGCAAAACACACCAACACGAACGCGAGAGAGCAAAGCACACCAACGCGAGCGTGAGCGCGATTTTGCACGGGACGAGTGACGCGACAAAAGACGCAAAAATCGCATGACTGTCCACAAACCAACGCTCAGTCCAAAGCGATAAACAACGCGACATTTGAGGCGCGAAAACCGGAGCGACGCGCGACAAAAGTCTAAGTTTTGAAAATTATCGCGTTGGCTATCGCGCTCACGTACGTCGTCGCATTGGTATGTTTGGGCAATGATCAATACTGCTCTGCAAAGCCAAAAGGCAGTATCTGCTTACTTGTAAAGTAAGCAGATACTGCCTTTTGACTTTGCACGACAGAATAGTGCACATTGTTCGATAACCATTGTTCGATTACGCGACACTGAGTTGTCGTCTCGTTCGTGTACATACTCTTGTATCTGAATGGTGTACAAACTATACATATTTGTTTACATGACGTATACGTACGTAGTCCGTGATAACAGACTATGTGGGCGATATCGAGTCTGTATAGTCATTGCAATTGCCATACGTAAAAAAATGTGCCCCAAAAAATCCAGTGCGCGGACGATCGATCGCGTTATAAATTAATGCGTCATTGTTAGGTGAATGATTTCTATTTTATTTTATAATGACAGGTTTACATCTCATTGGAATAATGAGGTTGGGATTTAAATGTCATACTTTATAGATGAATTTGTCATTTGAATAGGGCTACCCTCACATATATCATGAAATTGTTGATCTCAGCCCACACTGTCTGCCAAGCATACAAAACCACAGCTTTTGCTATGCTATCACTGACGCCAATCCATGCGTCAAACACGGACTAGTACACATAGGATATCAATGTAATCTCTTCTTTTTTGCGGTTGGGTTTTCATTCAAGAGATGTGAAAGCAAACAACAAAAACATCCGACGATTATATATTATAATTAAGAAAGAATCAGATAAATATAAACATAATCGAACATGCCTCCCTAAACAAAAGCTGGTTCGTTTAATGACGTATTTGAGTTTGTTGGAGAAAAAGGGTACTTATCAAAAGAATGTGCCCTCTTTTTCTTATGCCCCCCACCAATAAAAAATGATTTATCTATCGATTTCATGCCATTAAAAATATGCAGTTCCTGCTTTTTGCCTTTGCAGGGCAGTATGCTTATTTGCATGGCCGTGTGCTTATTATTATTAACAAATAAAAATAGATGATGATTGTCCAAGTAGCTTCTATAACAGTGCTTTTATTTATCTTGATAATTGCAGTCATATACCGGTGACTGTGACTGTCATGATAGCTCGTTTACGTATCTAATATTAATTGACCATTTTATATGTAGATTACGTCATCTTGTTTCATTGCCTTCACAAGAGGTGCCACTTTTATGCTCCACCAATTCTCCTCTTTATTCTGATTGCACAATTTATATCTTTGGTTTTTGGTGATATTCTTTACCATTAGCGTGTTCTGTGTTGATTAAGCGTTGAACCAACGTTTCTATAGTTGTTTTAACGCTCAATCAACACCAAACACGCTAGTACGGAGTGGTGTCACCGTTTGTTTCTTTCTGTACTATCAAACTACCGTCCAATATCAAACTACCGTCCAATCTCACTCCTTCCCTCAATTTCTAAAATTTTGGAGAAACTAATTTTCAAACAATTGAGTACATATTTAAATGAGCATAAACTTTTATATGACAATCAGTATGGTTTCAGGGCTGGTCATTCTACTGAGTTAGCATCGATTGAACTAATTGATAGAATCACTCAAGATACCGATATCCATTCTCTTAGATCTCTCAAAGGCATTCGACACTCTTGATCACGTTATTTCACTTCAGAAATTAAATTATTATGGTATAAAGTCAGTAGAGTTGAAACTTTTTCAAGACTATTTACAAAATAGAACCCAATATGTTTCTTATGATAAAACTAATTCTGATATGTATCGTATATCCACTGATGTGCCTCAAGGGTCTATATTGGGCCCTCTTCTATTTATCATATATATTAATGATTTATGCAACGCCAGTAAACTGTTCGAGATGATTATTTATGCTGATGATACTACTTTATACTCCACATTAGATGTTTTTGGTTATTATATTTCCAAAAATTTAAATTTAGAATTGACAAAAGTTGCAGACTGGTTAAAGTTGAACAAATTATCAATCAATATAAAAAAATCTAAATTCATGGTATTTCATATGCCTCAAAAACAAGTGAATATACCAAATATAGAGATTGAAAATATCAAAATAGAATTTGCTGATGAATTTAATTTTTTAGGGCTAACAATACACAAGCATTTAAAATGGGATTCACACATAAACAAAATAGCTTCTAAAATTTTAAATATTATGTACCGGCTTAAACACATGGTTCCTTCTGAAATTCTTTTAACCATATATAATAGGCTGATTAAACCACATATACTTTATAGTCTTAAGTGCTGGGGTTTCAACCAGGAAAGAATTTTAAAATTACAGAAGAAAGCCATGCGAATTATATGTTCGAGTGGTTACCTCTCTCACAGCGAGCCCCTCTTTAAGAAGCTAAATGTGCTTAAAATTGATGGTATGTTTAAGCTTCAACTGTTAACGTTTTGTTTTGACCTGATAAATAACAATTTACCTGCATATTTCATTAACATGTCTTCACTTTTACAACCAGTAATCTACCATCATAACATTAGACAAAAAAGAAACTACTCAGTTGCACGAGTAAAACATGTATTTGTTCAAAAATGTATGCGTTTTTGTATTCCGGATATTTTAAATAAATCAAGCAGCCTTATAACAGATAAAATAAAAACTCATAGTCGAAAAGGATTTTCAGTATATCTGAAAGGTTTTCTTGTAAATGCATACAACTCAATATGTTTATTACCAAACTGCTATATCTGTTCAAAAATTGCTGTTTCGTAATACACGGTGCACTTTGGACGCTGGCCCTCTTTGGCCCTATTTTTGGCCAAGGTGAAGGTTGTTATATAAGATCGTATTATTATATTTTATATCCATGCAGTCTGCTAATTTTAACGTTCTTAATATATTTAATTTGTGTCTCTGTTTTTGCGTTGATACATAGACTTCACTCGTATTTGTCTGCATCTCCCTCCGCATTAATGTTACTATTTTATTATTGGCCGTATTTTTGTCTCTCCGTCTTCCCCGCGACGTATGCAGTTTTTCAGAAACTATATATATTACTTTATTGAAGGGTGGCCTGCATGGAAGCGGCTTATCATAAGCCTTTCGCAGGTCTCCTTTGCATTTTTATAATTATTTGCATGTATGTATGTTTCAAGCATAAATAAACAAACTGAATTGAATTGAATTGAATTGTACTAGATATAGTTGAAACCCAGTTTGCAACAGAAAAAAAAATTCTTAAAAATAACTGTAGGGCTATAATACTGAATATATCATCATTTATGGCAGACTATTACTATCTTGACAGACTAGGGCCCACCTCCTGCTATTTAACAAAAATAAATCTCATTATGTATTTTTTTACTGTCTACATCCATTTTATTATTTTTGTATTATTACAGAAAGTATACATAAATTATTTACGCGGTCCTTCCAATCAATGCAGCGCTCTCGCAAGCCATAACAAGTTTAATTGCTCAAATTTCGAGCTGCTGTTAACAAAAATATATCTCAGTATGTATTTTTACCTCTAAATCCATTGTTACTACTTTGGAAATGGGTTAGTCAATAAAAAGTATGTATATACACCGTATATTGTTCACGTGATCTTTCCAATCAATGCAGCGCTCTCGTAAGCCCCATTAACAAGTCTGACTGCTCAAATTTTGCTAAAAAAATTACATTGTCCGAGCAAGCACGAGACATTAATTCATTGTTGATTTAATGTTGGGCCAGCGTCGCAGACCAGTATTCAATCGACGTCTCATGCTTGCTGGGATGTTACATAGTGTTTATAGTCACCAGGTGGAGTTGTTGTTTGTGTCAGCAGTTCGTCACATGAGGTGCTGGGCGAGCTGGCGAGAGGAGGACTTCAGCTTCATCATGCTGGCGGATCCAGGGGGACTCCCCAGGTACACTCTGGTAAGTCTGCATTAATCCACGGTGCAAACAGAGGTAACTAGTTCTTTGAAAAGTTACTGTCACTGCTTTTTGTCGTTGTATTTGTACGTCAGAATACCCTAATGTAAAGGCAATCAGCAATACTGTTTGTTTGTAGGCTATACATTTACCCATCTATAAGGGTTTTCCAGTTGGAAATCATCGTAAATGTCTTAGTTAGCTCCTTCTGCTTCATTTGAATGCCTATGTTTTTACTCTTTCAGTGCGGGGATTTGACTTTAGACGTCAGAATCTGACGTCTACAGACGTCAGATTCTGACGACTAAAGTCTATCCCCGTGCTGTAAGGGTTAAATTGTGTTGTATCTCGCTACCTCGATCTGCAACTTATATATATAATATTTAATTATGTTAGTGCGGGATCGTCTTTGGACGTCAGAATCTAACGTCTAAAGACTGTCCCCGGGCTAAAAGGGTCAACCCTTACATCACTGATGAAATGGGCGTTTAAATATCAAGATTTGCATATGTCTTTCAAATTGTCTTTCAAATTAAACAATTATGCGTAATGTTCACCCATTTGAAGTTGTGGGTCGCAGTCGCGAGACACATCTTGTAGTGGGTGTAAATTCAGGTTAGCACAGCAGAGAAGTAACTCCTTACTTGAAAAGTAAGCTGTTACTGCTGTTTGTTTTTAGTATGCCTCCTTCTTTAGGACATTAAACTCCACTCACGATTAAAATCATTTTCATTGGCACCTTTTGAAGAAATCAGCAAGATTTGAAAATACTGACTTTAAATTTTTGAATGTGTTTCATCCAATTGAAGTTGTGAATCTCGTCAGCGAGACAACTGTCGGTGGGTGCAAATTTCAATTGAATGACTTGTCGAATGGATGATTGAACGTTATATCCGCGATTTTACGCTCGAGATTAGTATTTAATCTGATCACCATCCTCGGGGGGTTATCTTAGTCCAGTTTAGCCTATATGTGCACAATGGTTGCCTAAAACCCCCTAGATTCATTCATTCATTCATTCATTCATTCATTCATTCATTTATTCATTCATTCATTCATTCATTCATTCATTCATTCATTCATCCATTAGTTTATTCACACATTCATTTTCAACCATAAAGTGCGAAATTACACTAATATTCCTCTATAATTAAACAGAGAAAAATCCCACTCCAGCCAATCACAGATCGTAATTTAGTCACCTTACAGTCTTTGACATGACCCCAGCTGACATTCAAGGTCAAACTTTGAGTGGTAACAGCGCTGCATACAATCTTCACGATCGATGGATCAAAATGAACGTTATTGCTGGCCATTTCTACCTGGAATGTTATCTACACTTTTAAGACGTCTTCTGGCTGATTGGCATAGCGTCAATAATGAGATAGTGGGTGGTTTGGAGCAATGACTAATGGTAGTCTCTTGTTTGGATTAGAGTATACCCATGAAACTGTTTTTTGATATCAATCCCCGGCTGCAGTGCAGGGCTTCTGGCAGCAACGATTACTATTGGTCCATAACCGGCTAAATAAACTGCTGATTTGACTCACAATCCAGACCAGTCTCCACGCAGAGCCCCGCCTCCGGCAATTCCTGGAAGCATCCCGGAAACGTCAATAAGGGAACTATTTCCAAAGACATGCATTTTGAAATGAGAGAGTAGTATGTCATTGTTAGTCTAGTTTATGTCAAGATCAATTCTAATACTAGCCACTAAACTTTTACGGCATTATTCTCATTTGCGCAGTTTATCGATATGCTTTTCCTGGTACCTTCACATATTAACCCTTTAACCACCGGTGCCGCATATATTCGGGTTTTCATTTTTTATTAGCACATTAAGTACTACCTTTTAAACATGTTAAATATATAATGTGACATCAATCAGCAATATTTCAAAACAGTTGACCTCCATTTTGTCAAATCCGAATAATTTTCACCCACTTGAAGCTGTGGATCGCGTCAGCGAGACACAACTTCAAGTGGGTGAAAATTCAGATTGAATAATTTGGCGGTTAATGGGTTAAATATAAAATATATATAATGTTGCCGATCACCGGTACAATAAACTATTATATAACCACTTCATTTTTAGAAATGAAAAATAATACAGGCTAAATATTTTATATGATATATTATATTTATGGGTCATCCATGTTTTGAGGGATTTTATCAGTTTTTAGAAATATTTTATTTCAAGTTATATTTCACATGCATATGGTGCACATGCATGTACGAGTAAAGGTGCTGAAATTGTGAACCGACGATAACTCGAATGTAAGCAGACAAGATGCATTGAGCCAATGTCGGGCCGACATCGCAGACGGTGGGCCAATATCAAACCGGAAATGGCTCGACATCTTGTGTGAATACCACTGGGGATGCCTCGCCTCGGGGGATTCTCGCATCCATCCAAAGGGCAGGGTCAATAGGAAAAATGTCACCTAGGGAAATATTTTCACAATGGCTAGCTAATTATTGACTTGAACCACACAAGTGCACTATTGTCCGCTATTATCCCCCGCCCACGAAGTAGGGGCGGGGGATATTGTCATCACCATGTCTGGCCGTGCGGCCGTGCGTCCGTGTTTCGTTTCCGGACGATATCTCTGAAACCGTTAGCCGGATTGCTTTCATATTGCATACACACATCCCTAAGGGGGTGTATATGTGCCTTTTAGGGGTTATGACCTTTGACCTAATTTTTACCTTTGATTTTGAGGCGATTATTGACTTTATCTGATTTTGGATGATAACTTCAGTTTCCGGACGATATCCCACGAAGCGTTTGCTGGATTGTTTTCATACTGCACACACACATCCCTCAGGGGGTGTAGATGTGCCTTTCGGGGGTTTTGACCTAATTATTGACCTTCAATTTGAGGCCATTATTGACTTTAATTGATGGAGGAAGATAAGTTCAGTTTCCGGATGATAGCTCGGAAAGCGTTTGCTGGATTCATATTGCCACACACATCCCTTAGGGGGTGTAGATGTGCTTTTTGGGGGCCTGTGACCTTTGACCTACTTTTTAACCTTTGACTCTAATGGCCATTATTGACTTTAATAAATGGCGGAGGATATCGTTAGCGTCAGCGCTCTTGTATCGACATTGTCATCTCTTTACGTCAGCGAGGGATTCTCAATCATTCAATTACGCATGTCCTCCTTAAATTTGTTTCAATATTAGTGAGGCTAACATTAGTTTGGTTGTCACTAAGGCTATACTATTGTTGACTCGTGTTTGAAAGTATGCAGCTGTAGAAAAGCACCTGTGACTTCTGAACGTTAAACGATTCCGACTAAAGACTATACCTTTTCCTATATATACTTATACCATAACATGTCGCAGATACCGTTATGAGCTAGGACCTTGAAGTCATTCCAGAAGAATAGGGTATGATCCACGTCGGGTTTCCCTTCTGTCACGACACAGAAAGCGACGTAAGACAATATCTCAATGAGAATGGTGGGATGAATGAGATGACACTGCCCTCCAGACATAGGATTCGAAATTCGATCCGTGGCGGTCTGAGACCGAGCACGCTATACCAATATCAACTCACTCAGGTTTACGAAGAAATGGCACCCTTATCAAAAATGATTCAAATCACACGTGAATTTTCAAAATTTAAAAATTTGAAGAAAACCATTTCTCAGAACCCATATTAATAGCTGTACCAGATAGTACCACCATCACAGTCTAGTAGGTCGATCGGATACCTGATACTGCTAATAAGATCATTCCACAACATTATTAGAAACTATGCAGTATTCATGACTTGCGTGCATGGGCAATTATTTACTAAGTTGATGGTGGCAATTGTTGAGAATTTAGATGATTCAGCATCCCGATATTCAGGGGAACATCGGTGAGTGAAGATGTTATTGGGAAAATGAAGATAGCAAACTTTGAAAAGTATAGGAGAGGAAGCGGAGTTAGACAGATCGCCTCACTGAATAACTCCATCGCTGTCCGAACAAACTAAATAACTAACATCCCGGCGTGCCATTGGCCAATTACTCATTCGTAACAGCCAATAAAAGGCGTCCGCACTTCGCCGTATATCCACTTCCCCTGCGAGAATCACCCGCAATTCTCGGTATATTCTCTTCCCCTGCGAGAATCATCGGCGTTTATCTTGGGCGTTATTGGGCCTAACATAATAGCACGGGGTCAGATGTGCCGGCGTGGCTGTCCACCAACATGTGAGAGACACTGAGCGACGCTGGCCCAACATTAAACCAGTGTTGGATTTTTTGTCCTCGCTGTGATGTGCGCCCGTGTAACGTGATGACACGGGTCATCTTCGGGGATTTATGTTCGTGGGAAGTAATAAACATGTGGCGCAAGCCGCCAAACACTTATGCGCCTCGCAGAAACCAAGTACTGTAAATACCTATGTTAGCAAGGGAATATTATTTTGCAAAATTTCACACAAAATAGTTTGTTACTGAAAATCTAAGTAGGCCTTTTATACTGTACTATATACTATTATGTCAGATATGACATTTTCGTACTGTGACATTTTTATGAAGCAACTATATATTGTTGCAAAACACACCTAAAAACATAGTGAAGATTTTTAACAAATTAAGTGAATGCGATTTTTTTCAATTTAGCAAAAATACACACACGATATTGATTTAAATCGATCTAAATAACTATCATTTTTCATTAATGCCATTTTCGCGTGGTGACAGTTTTGTGATGCATTTATTGTCGCAAAATTAGCAAAAAAACCATTATGGCAAAAAAACGCTTCAGCAAGTGAATATTTTGCTCCGAATTTGGCAAAAATTTGAACAGGGGTATGTCTAAACGCGATCGAAATAATAACTCAAGTCACTTAAAGCAGCGGGGTCGCTTTGTTTCACTGATCAATAATAATAACTCTCGATGGACCTCACAGCGTTGACATAGAAGTTGACGAATCGTGACGACTCAGCTACGTTACATAAAATGTCATTTTTGCGTTGTGTCTTTTTCACGAAGCATGTATTGTCGATACATTCGCGAGAGTAAATGCACTGCGAAAATTCGGATGATATACGGCAGCGCAACAGAAGACATTATCTCTGGAAGCAGAGGTGCATGCCTGGAGGCAGGGTTGCGTGGCCCTCGGTGTCACGTGACTGTTTTTATCCGGGATCTTCGCGGAGGAATAACAGTCCTCAATCAGAAGGGTCCTCTCACCGCCATCGCCATCCGCCGGCAAGTCAGGTGACCCTCTGCGCCCTGCAGACGGGGAGTGGGTGATATTTCATTCGTGCTCCAAAATCCGTGTAGTCTGAAACTAGCACGCATTGTGGCTTCCGAAGTAATGTTTTGAGAATAATTGTTTTCATTGCTTCGACCTATGAACACTAATGTACAATGCCACACAAATCACTGTTCAGCATTATCCTGTTTTTATCGCAATAAACACCCTTTAGGTCTAGGGGCCACAGATAGTGACCTGACATTTATCAGAGCCAATGACTTCCAAATATCACCGAAGCGTTTCTCAACCTTGTTTTCCGGCGCTTTGGTACAAGGTTGGGACAGCGTCTGCGACGCCGTCCCAACCTTGAACCAAAGCTGCTGCAGCGTCAATGTCTTTCCGCCCCCTCAGGCATTGATCGGGCTAATCCGCCGATCAATGGGGGCGGTTCGGGCCAGAGTTTTACCGGTAAATCTAGGCGTTTCCATTCAGTCGTCGAGACGGGCCGGGAGTTTAGGGTTCATTTCGCCGGCGGGGTCCCGGGCAGAGGATCATTTACATCCGCGGATCCACCCGGCAACAGTTGGTCGTATCCCCACATAGGATGAGCCCCTGCCCTCCCCCTCCCACCTCACCAACCTGCTCTCATCTGCAAGCCAATGGCAGCAGCTGCTTACTTGAAAAGAAAGCAGTTCAATTCTGCCTTGGAGCTTAGGGATGTTGAAAAATTAAAAAATCAAAACATCAAAAAAAATGGAAGTGGGTGGGTGATCCCAGGGCCATTTTGGATAGAAAATAGAAAATCTTCATAGATCGTGCCGAAGATTGGTTTCCAAAAAAAAAATTGGATAGGGGGGCTGGCGCGTGGGGTGAGCTCTATCCAATTTTTTTTTGATGTATGGTTTTTTTTTAACTTTGCCCCTTAGCACGACACTTAAAAAGCAAACTGCTGCTGTCTTTTCGTGCAAAGTCTCAAGCCTTATGTTTTTTATACGGCACCCAAGGTATCACAAACACGTCGTTATAACATTATTCACAAAGATTCAACAACCCAGCAAACACATAACATAGCATTTGTACAATGTCGGACCAACCTCGATGTTATACAACGCGTCTGATGTGGAAGCATGACGTTGTTGCGACGTTGAATCAATGTCATTGACGTTGATTCAACGTCGCAATAAAGTCGTGTGCCCAGTGGTTCAGTATTGCATTGTCTTCAGATGCCATTTCATTTCACAGATAACAATCAAAATTTCTAGCACGAGGATGTTTACTAACACATATCGTTAGAAATTAAACTGATTCTCAATCACTCACATAAAGTTAACCCCTTAACCGCGGGTGCCGCATATATTTGTTTTTTATATGTTTTATTAACACATTACATATCAGCTTTTAAACCTGTTAAAGATAAAAAGTGACATTAATCAGCAAGATTTGAAATTTGTTGACCTCAACATCAAGTGGGTGAAAATTCGAATTGAATAATTTGGCGGTTAAATGGTTAAAGCCGTAACAATAGGTTTAATGCAAATGAGAGGAAATTGAAGTTTCTGCTATTTCTTGTTGGGATATTGGCTAAAAACCCCACCACTTACAGTCTCAAAGAAGAAATAATGTGTTGTTGACTGTGCAACCTTTTATAACCATGATTAACTATTTCTGTATTGAGTTGACAAGTGTGAATATGTTTGGTTTACATTTCAATTGACATTATAGCTTTTTTGCAGCCTATATCAATATTTATAAATGTCAACTGACAGCTAGTTAATCATGTAGTTGGTGTCGACTTGCTAGTATTAATTCCGACATGTATGTATATATCTAAGTGAAAGCAATTGATAGAGTTAGATAAAATAGAGGAAACGATATGGTATACTCGTATTTAAATCCACACTAATTAATAGGAAATCTTTGGATACAAACACTTATTTTTGAAAGATTATCTCATACTGAAAATCCTTTTTATTGGACAATATCAGAATGAACATGTTTAGTATTTTATATATCTTGTAGTACAAAGAACCGGGACAGAGAAGCAGTGTCGGTCATACAATTCGAGGTCAATACCAAAGACGATTCATTTTATCTGATTGATCAGTCTCATATCTTTAAAACATTTAATTTAAATCCACAAATTATATGATCTATTATAGCATTGGCTCAACATCAGATCCATGTCTTGCGTTTTAGGGATCATCATTAGGTGCAAATCTAGCTGCTTAGACGAGTGATATAATATTTTTTCATACGCGTTTATTTACGCCATGTAAACTAGGCTTATTTAAGTATACTTAAATAAGCCTAGTTTACATGGCGTAACGAAGCGCGAATAATTCATTCAGTGGAATAATTTAACTACAGCGCACTAACTCGATAGCCTCAAGTTATTATGGAGAAAAGTGTAACAGAAAACACAAATCTGGTCATTTTACAAATAACCACCTTGCTTGAGCAACGCATTTGTAGGTCTGCATCATCTCATCTTTTTTTATGTCAATATATTATCACGTTTTAGACACATTCGATGACAGATGGTTCTTATGAAACTGAAAAAAAATATTTTTAGAGATCGCGTGCTCAGATTTTTTTTAAATATTACTAGCTGAATTGTAGTTTGTCGAGTTGAAATCGGTGAAAATTACTTTTAAATAATTTGAGACTAATCATTTTTAAATCTTGATGTATAAACTCACATTTCGTGCCCGATAACAGCGATTTAATCGGCTGATAAATAACTAAAAAATAGATTTAAAAAATTAAATATAAGGCACTTGGTATGTCGATAAATTAGTTCAAATTGGTTCAAGACATAAACAGTGCTCCAAACTGTTCAAACGCCTGAAATGTGTAGTGTTATATAAATAACCCAACTTTGGAAGTGTTATATGTGACAATAAGAATAATTATTATGGTCACACAAAGCAATCTTCACTCAGTCACCTGTCATATTTTGTTTTTCATAGCGCCTGCCGCTGAACGCCAATATTTACGATGAGATGCTTGGACATCTCTACTTGGAGGGGGTCATTCCGGACAACAACTACGACCTGCCGGACGATGTCAAGTTCTGGGAGCTCAACATGCTCAGAAGTGGTAAGTTAAAAGTCCTCATCTGCAAAGCCGAAATGCGGTAACTGCCTTTAACTGTCTTTTGAAGCGCAGAATTATTTTTTATATAAACAATGGAAATCAAATGTTTTCTTCGAATTGAAATCATCATAAATGTCTTACTTAGCTCTTTCCGCCTCATTTGAATGCCTATGTTATGGGTCTACGACAATTAGAACTATTTTAATTCTTATAGTGCGGGGACCGTCTTTGTACGTCAGAATCTGCCGTCTACAGATGTCAGATTCTGACGTATAAAGACGGCCCCGCACTGTAAAGGTGTAATTTTGTGTGGTAGTATAAAACTACGTGGTAGCCTAAGCATGTATGTATAGAACTCTACTCCATGTAAGTGTAAACAAAAGGGCGACAGCTGGCTAGTAATTCGGTGAAGCTTTCAATTTTGTGGATTTCCACTCCAATGTCATTATTGGCACAAAGATACTCTTTCATTTTCTAGCTGTTGTGCCAGCCTATTTTATGTTTTATTTGCCTGTTAATTAAAATTCAATGTATTCATTTAACAATTAATTATAATATTCCATGTTATTCATTATTTTACAAAGAGCTGGTATATGGCAAACTGTTTTACTTATGAGAAAAATCTTTTAATTGTGTTTTAAAGTTCATACGCACCAAACGCGAGACAAACGTTGGTGTAATATTAATTCAGCTGGTCCAACATTAAACCCACACTGGGGCCGCGTGCCGTGTTTTCTGCACAACGTGTGGTTTTTCAAAGTGCTAATATGGATGTTTTTATAATTATATATTAACTTTATTTTCTATATTTACCACTTGAATATGACAATTAATTCAACTAACACACCAACACTTAGATACATGTGACTAAATTGACTCAATTGCTGTCTGCAGAGCCAGGTGTATGCTATGACGAGAGCGAGCAGTGCCGGCGACAGGCTTCAGAAGGTAAATGTAGCAGCGACGCATTGCACCAGTATGCCAACTACTGCAAGAAGGCATGCAATCTATGTGGTGGGTCACTATGCACTTCCCTAGTCGGTCTAGCCGAAATTTTTTTACACCATTTCTTTTCTTTTGCTATTCTTTACATTATTAAGCTCACCTTTTGGGTCCCAAACAACCGCCTTTTTTTCAGAATCAAGTGGCTCTAATCTCAACTGAATTATAATCGCTTTGTATCTGGCTTAACCGCCGGTGCCGCATATATTCGGGTTTACATTTTTTATTAGCACATTAAGTACCACAATTTAAATATGGTAAAGATAAAATGTGACACCAACCACCAAGATTTGAAAAGAGTTGACCCCCATTTTGTCAAATCTGAATAATTTCTACTCACTTGAAGTTGTGGATCGCGTAAGCGAGACACAACTTCAAGTGGGTGAAAATTCAAATTGAATAATTTGGCGGTTAAAGGGTTTAAATAATCACATGCCAATAACATAATAAACACTTCAACTAAAGCTGTAAATTCAGCTGTATATGACTGAATTATTAATCATTTGTTCCACACACGGCACACAAATTGACAATTTGTGATTATTTAAAGTGGGTGAAATTTCAAGTTTTTAAATCTATAACTTAACAATTAAAAGCCCAGCAAACGCAAGACGTTCACCCAAGGTCGGTTCACTTCTGGCCCATCGTCTGATTGATTCAGCATCGGGTGAACATCTGATGTTTGCTGGGAGTCCATCCTCCCATCTTGTAGCACGTGGGATCCAAAAGGTCAGTGGCGCCGCGTCTTGTTTTTTCACACTTATTTCTTATTCACTTTCATTCTTTCATATTTCTATTTTTTCTAGTTATTCACTTAATAATCGAGCATGCAATCATATGTGATAGATAAGGAAATGTCAAAAAATAATGTAATTTTAGGGTAAGAAGTTTGGCTTTAATCAAATCCGATTTTAAGTAATAGAACAAGCGCTTGCAAATCTCATAATTTATGACAAAAATAATATTTCCTGAATGGTCCTTTGTATCCCCTATTTACATATAATAATTTTAATCTGACTTATTATGTGACATTTTTCAAATATTAGAAAAAACGAATACATTATACTGCCGTGCAAAGCCAAAAAGGAAGTACCTGCTTACTTTACAAGTAAGCAGATACTGCATTTGGCTTTGCAGAACAGTATACATCCCATGCCCTTTTAGTTGTTTTCTATTGGTATAAGATCATGCTCTGCTATCATCACGACTGAGAAGATTCGCAACCAAAATGTGGTAAGGTTTATATCATTTTTTAATAGAATTTGATACATAATATAAATACGAGACATTGCTTGATGATAAATTTTAATTGTATATCCTTGAAAAGAATTGGGGGGATTTTGACTATAATCATGATAACATCATAAGCGGTATAATTAAGCAGACGAATGTACAATATTCCATTCTGAAAAGTTATACAACTCTTTTATATCTGAAAATAATAATACAAACGTATTGTTTTTAATGAAAAAACAATAATCAAATGTTTTTGCTTTTAATAAAAAAACATTATTTTTTTTCTACATGAGTCCTAACTAGCTTTGAACTATCGACAATTCGGACCAGATTAAAAATAGTGTTTTTTTTTTAATTTAGCATAATATTATATAAGGTTCACAGTTTTGCTATACATCAACGCAGAGGGAATGTACATCATAGTCAACTTAGCATTAACCTCTTGTAATGAGTGCAAATATGACGGTGTAAGTTGTCGTACTTTTGTCGCTCCCCTGTGCCGCAATGACGACTTAAGTCGTCATTTGTCAAGAATTTACCAATTGCACAAGTAGGCCCCCTAATTAATTTGTGTCTGCCTCAGAGTAGAGGGTGGGGAATTCCCGGGGATTCCGTTATAGCATCACATGATCACTGCCTTGATCACATGAGCACACAGCTATCACGTGACACACTTTTTCTCCTTGATATGCCTATTTGCATAAATTTAAAATGACCGCCGTCGGCCATCTTGGATTTTTAACTTTTGACAAAATGAACCTAAAAGCGTATGTAATACCTCAATCTCGACTAACTTGAATACACTGATTCCGTTGGTATGGTTATTTTTACGATCCAAGGTTATCTAGAGGTCAACACCAACATGGTTGCGGTAGTGGCCATCTTCAATGTTTAACTTTTGACAGAATAGCCCTAGAATCTTGTGTAATATCTCATTTTCTACTAATTTGAATACACTTAATTCATTCGAATGGTTATTTTTGCGTTTCAATGTCACATGGAAACTGTAAAAACGTTTTTATTCAATAATATATCTGCTTTGACTTTGCATGACCTTGCCATGACCAGTAAATGGCGACTCCAACCCAGTTATGGGTGCCTCAGGTGTGTTGTGACTTGAAGCCAATGTTCTACAAGGCTCCAATTGACCTGACCTGACCTGATTGACCTCATTTTGCACTGATTTTAGGGCTGATAGATGGTGTGATATAAGAGGGGACAGTTGATATAAGAGTGGCATATTACCCCTCCAAGCCACATATAGTCACTGCAACCCCTATTATTTTATTATATATATAATGCGTGTTGGAAGGCTTCACAGCTAGTCGGGGCTGTTAGGGATATTTTGGGGCAAATTCTGGTTGCATAGCTGCAGCCACTGATCGACGCTGGTAGTGGCTATAGCTAGTCAACAAGAGAAGGTTATTGCGCCGGCTTAAACCTATTTAAAACACTATACCTTGATAATGTCCATGATTCACTAAGGTAGCGCATTCACCTATGACGTATATAGCTGATGGCGGATTGCACTTCATGGTCATCGATGGCCGATGTTTACATACTTTAAATTGCTTGTGGTTCTAAATCTTAATTAGGGGAAGGCGATGTGTTGGAAATGTCTGACTGGGTACATTGTATTCACGATTATACTAGGTGCCCCGTAATTCAAATATTAACCATGTAGATATTAACATCACACGGCATAATGAGTGATTAAATGAGGAATTTACAGGCAAAATAGCAACTGATCTGGGCGTCACAGCATAGAAAAATGTAGTTTACGAAAATATTAAAATGTAAAATCTACCTAATAAAAATAATTCCCCCGTAGATTTTTAAAACCCAAAAAGGAAAAATTCTTAGAATAGGCAATCCTGCTAGTTTCGTCTGTATGTGCACTTTAATTAATTAATTACTTCATTCTTTCATTCATTCAATAATTTATTTTTCAAGATTTATCTTAACTTTTCTATTGGAAACAAGGCAACGTTAAGATAAATACAAATTAATGTGGCACATTACTTCGATGATTGTGTCAAAGAAAACGCATTTTACCTGCTGATTTAAAAATGGAACCCGAAATAGGGCACAAAAAACAGCCGAACTAAAAGTAATTACGTACCGAAAAAAAACCCATATATTTTTATCACATATATATGAGAGATTAGGTCAGAAACCAATCAATTTCCTGCTTGCATGTCTGGGATGGATGCCATTTTCTAGTTTGCCGTGCAGGCCAGAAGGTTGTAGCTGCTTACTATTAAACTAAGCAGTTATTGGCCTTTGCATTTGTAGGGACACATACATGAAAGGTGATAATAATTATTATGACTAAAAATGATAACATTTCACAAGTTTCTGATTGTCTGAGAAATCCAACTATTTCAAAGCAACATTTCTTTGTAATACCATGGCTTGCCCTTTCGAGCTATCCAAGCGTTCTTCGTGACTATTACTAACCAGAGCAAGATGGTATTTGATGTAGTAGTTTTCCACAAGTTTTCCATCGGGTGTTGTCTAACACACCCACTCGACCGTCACGAAAATCAGCATAGCGCTCTACAAAACCAAAATGATGTATCTGCGAGCAGATACTGCCTTTTGACTTTGCACTGCAGCACAACGCAAGGCGCATGGCATACATGTGAAGTTGATAAATAACATTTATATTCTAGCTGCCGTCGCCGTGTTGATCCATTTCATAATGGATTTGCGCAGACATCCCTGTAATAAATAAAAAATAGCTTTCAGTGGATTCCTCTTTTATCATGTTCATACAAATTGCACGTACGTTTTAATATGAGGGTATTTCATTTTGCAACAATTTGCAACAATAATGCTAATTTCTAATATTATATAACATTTTGTTTTTATCCATTTCATAATGGATTTACGTGGACATATTTGAGTAATAGATAAATAGCTTCAACATCAACGCAGGATCCGTAATGGATCGACAAATTTGCTGGCTACTTTAATTGTTGTTCAGGATTATTCTGCTTCAAACATATCTGCATCTGTTGTAATGTAGGTCATATACAGCTGTGTATTGTACTAAAGTTACTACTTTTTAAACATGACCATAATACCTATACATCACTGATGTCCCAATTAGTTCAAATATTGTATGATTATTAACATACATGTATTAGAATGCTATATTCCTATCACGCTCGCCTGCGATTGAAATATGGGACGGGGATACTTTAACCCAGCAAATACAAAATACAAAATAGGCCTTCCTACAAAATAACATTCGTGTAATATGTATACAACGTCGGCCCAACGTATTCGACGTTGGTCCAAAATTGTATAAATGTTATACCAATGCTTTGTGTTTGCTGCATGGTTTGGCCTACTGTAGGCGTTTTATACATTGGGCCGATTCTCGATTTCAGGCGAGGGTGATTATGTAATATACTATAGGGAAGAATGTATAAATCCGTGCATTATATTAAAAAATCCGTGTCGTGAATTTTACTGACGTGGTGACTTTTGTCTGATGTCTGTTATTCTACGCGCCGCCTATTTAAATAATAGTAATCTGATTATTTGTGTTTGTTTTAGATTAGAAAAAGGCCAAATCTAATGAGGGAGGCCAAATTGACATTAAAACACAAATTTAGCCCTACCTCAGAAGAAGTTATTAATGGCGGAAAAAATAAACTTTGGACCCATTCCTGCTGTTGTTGAAAATTGGCAACCACCTGATGCGCGCTGCATGGGCATAGAAAAACGTACTTTTTCGATAATGCGCAGGCTAAATTTAATGCACGCGCATGAATCTAAAATAGACAAAAATATATAGTGGCCCAACAACGGAATAACTGGCGGTGACTTGATGATTCTGACATGCGAAAGTACAGTACTATTGTCGATTGATCGGGGGTAGACTATATACTTACATGAAAATAGACTATAATAAATAAATAAATCCGGGGTCCAGAGTTTCACACGCACATCTGATACATTGTTTTAATTTTGTAGATAGTTCCCAAATCTACCCTGTCGATGTTGTTAAGTAATTTTGAGTGGGCCTTGGTGTTGCAAATACGATACCTTGACACAATGTTGGTTTAATGTTGGGCCATCGTCTCAGACGGTGGACCAGTAATCTAACATTTGTTCGATGTATAATGTTGGCTACTCTTGGTGTTGTGAATTTAAACCGGCAAACACGCTTGCCTAATTCTAAAGCAATGCTGGACTAGTGTCGCTAACATTGTGTTTGAATTGAGCCAGCGTTGAATGTTTACTGGAATAGTAGCAGTAGATGTTAGGAGAACATAAAGCAGCCCGTATTCTCGTACAAGTTACGATATATCGTAGGCTTCTGATTGGTCGACATGGCCATCTCGACCAATCAGAAGCCTACGATATATCGTAACTTGTACGAGAATACGGGCCCAGACATCTCTGTAGAAATCACTCGGATATACACGTGGTTTAACCCTTTAACCGCCGTGCCGAATTTATTTAGTTTTTCACTTAATTATTACCACATTCAGGACCGTCTTTTTAAAATCTTAAAGCCATAATGTGACATCAATCAGCATGACTTGAAAAGAGTTGATATCCATTTAATCAAATCTGCATAATTTTCACTCACATGAAGTTGTGGATCGCGTCAGCGAGACACAATGTGGGTGATAATTCCAATTGAATAATTTGGCGGTCAAAGGGTTAACCCTTATTGGCACATCAACGTTCAAACATGTTAAAGGTAAAAACGTCACATAAAATCAGCAAGATTTGAAAATAGTCTACCTCTATTTTGCCAAATCTGAATAATTTTCACCCACTTGAAGTTGTGGATCGCGTCAGCGAGACACAACTTCAAGTGAGTGAAAATTCCGATTAAATTATTTGGCGGTTAAATGGTTATATATCGATTTATATCAAATATAAATTATCCCGTGTTGCAGACATTAGGTTTAAATTCGGTGAAGTAAAAAATTATATGGTTTCTAATGGGTCTTTTTAATACGACAAGTAAAGAAAGCCATTCTTTTCTTAAATCCATACATCGAAAGAAGAATGTACACACTTATCTCTGGAAGTATATATTATGTGGTTAGGTCTACGTAAAATTCCGCGTCTAGGATAACGCTTTTTATCATTTTTCTCATGGTATAATTATTTACTGTTCTCCAGCACAAATTAAATATCTGACGGCATTCCTGTATTGATTGATTGTGGACTAATAATTTATAATCCTAGAATGTTAGAATCGGAGTGAATAATGAAATTTTTGTTATATAACTGTGCATTTCCCAGAAAACGCGATGTATTTGATCTTACGTCGGTTGAAAGCTGGGCCATCGTCTGCGATGCCGACGCACCATAGGCTCAACATTTTTTCTCTGCTGGGTTGTGTTTAAACTTCGTGCTTTGTGTCATGAAAGCGACAAAAAATGGGCAACGCATCATATTTGGGTGGAGCCCAGCTAATACGAGATGTTGACCCAATGCTGTGTTAATGTTGGGCCAGAGTCGCAGATAATGAATCAGCATTAAAACAACGTTACTTCAAAGTGCCGTGATTTCTGGGAGTGGAGCCTGTACGTAAAGACCTACCATAAAATATACAAAAGTCAAGGATAATGTCAAAATCGTGACCGCTGATGAAAAAATGAGGAACACCTTATATGACAGGGAAAGCGATATATATATACGTTTTTGTAATACATCCGCTGCCATTTAGGAACGACAGTTTTCGCAGCATCGCGCAAACGTCATAGAAAACACCTCTTAAACAACCCTCCACGGTGTTAGTTTAGAGTGCCCTTCATCTGTAGTTATTGAGAAAACTGAATAAATGAAATTGTTTTTGATTTCTAAAGATAACTTGCGAAGTCCTAGTCTGTTCTGCAAAGCCAACTAGCTGTATGTATATAATTATGCTTACTTGTCAAGTAAGCAGATACTGCCTTTTTTACTTAGACTGCTGTTTTATCCCTTTGTCGAGGGAAAAGTCTACATAATTATATTCATTTCCCGTAAGCCAGGCCTAGGCCCTACACGAAAATAAATATGTCTAATTTTATAAAATGTAATAGCGGAATATATCAAAACAAACATTTGCAACATACTTCTGCAACATACATTATTGTTGTTTAAGCCATGGAAACCAAAGAGGTTTTTACATTCAAAATCATCACAAATGGCTTAGTTAACTCTTTTGCCTAATTTGGTCATTTAGAATACTTCTAGCTCGGGGATCGTCTATTGACGTCGGATTTTGACTAACGTCTAAAGATGGTCCCCGCGCTGAAAAGGTTAATGTCATGAATTGTATCATATTTTAGAACACGACAACTTATTAAACCCTTAACCCTCCAGCTGTTATTAATCTTTTTATTTGTCCTTCAAACAGAAATATTTATAGGAGAAAATAATGAGCATTGAATTCAATTTTTATACAGTCCTATACCCAGCAAAAACAAAGCATTTGTAGAGCATTTGTACAATGTTGGACCAACGTCGGAGACGTTGGGCCGATGTTGTACAAATGTTCTCCAAATGTTTTGTGTTCGCCGGGTATAGAAGTAATTTTCACCCACTTTAATATGCGGGTCGCTGTAGCGAGACACAACTTCAAGTGGGTGAAAAATCAAATTTTGTTTGTTTTGGGGTTGAAATAATGTCGTCTGTCGCATAAATGCAGCACTATTAACTGAAAGGCTAATAGGAATGTACTCATAACTGTATATTCACAGTATGTGTGACAAAGCTCAACTAACACTCAATAGTAATACTTTATATAGACGATTTAATAAACGAATTAATTTGCAAAGTATGAATGCCCAGAATCACAAAATAATATTGAACAAATAATGTTTCTGGTCGAGATTAAATGCGATGTACACGAAATGCATTGTTCAGATTTGCTAAGCCTCTCAACTATATGATATACAAGTTACACAACATACACCATATCGATGAGAACCCATTCTATTTTCAGTAAAACATATCATTAACAAAATTGTATATACTAAACAAATATATTCCCTGAGTATATCCACCCAGCATGTGAAATGTTGTTTAGTAATAATAAAAAAAAAGCTTTTTCTAGAACATATAAATATAGTACATTTTTTCACTAAGCCATGTGAGTATTACGAGTTATTTTACATTATCTGATTATTAAAAATAATTCTGGCAACCTTCAAATAATCGCGCCCTAAAATTGTGTCTAATTATGTGTCTCAGAAGTGTCAATACTATTTAGTTCAAATTAAATAAGTACACAATTTACATTTGCTGAGTAGCTAAAAACAAACATTTTTTTTATGGTACTTTTAAATACTTTGAATCGTTTTCAAGTTTTTATTCATGTATTCCAACGTTTTTATACCATACATAAATGTGTTTTCTTTTACTTAGAGAAAAATATATTAAAAATCAGCCTTATTTAAAAAATGAATGTAACCGTTGAGTTTTCGTGGTGGTATAATAATATTGTAATGTATATATGTTGCTCCTTTTACTATGGTTACCGAATATTTTACTTAAACATTACACTATAACATAACGCTGCATCCATAGTATTTGTAAATAAATGTAATTTTTATTACTTAAAAATGGAAAATTCATCAGCAATTCCCGTTTTAAACGAATTGAAAAATAGAGAGAGAGAGAGAGAGAGCTCAGCTGTTAAATATTGATTTTATATTTATCCGAGGTTCTCTTTTGCCAAATTTATTCATGATCAATGTATTCTAAAATATATTTGTGTAATTTCTATATTCACCACGATGACTCACTTTGTCCCGAATTTTAACTTAGAAAAATAATATTATTATTATTGCTGGTGATATATAATTATATTTAATTCCAATTGATTACTTTTGAAAAGGCCTGGTGTGTAAAAAACGTTTATAATCTTTTATAATTATACTTTCTCTTTTCCATATTTAATATAATATCTCTTTTTTTTCTGATTTGTCTATTTAATTAAGGTTTGTATTATTGTAAGTACAATGCATATTCAATACCGATTGTTGTTACTCTTGTACTTTTTAAAATATTCTTTATTGTATTGCCTTTATATTGATATATTTTTTTAAATATAGAAACTCTGCTAATAAAAATACCCATCACAATGTATACTAAGATCTATTTATACATATATCTATCTATCTATCTATCTATCATATTGTACAAAAACATATGTTCATTATTTAGCATGATCATCATTATGTAAAGAAATGTTTAATTTAAAGCCAAATCTATTTTCTGTAATCTACCACTGAACTCTTTGACTGTCATACCATGATAGCCGAATTTATTATTATAGCAATAAAGATGGAAGCTACATATATTTTTAATAATCATAATGATTTTGATAATAAACATGTTAGAGGATTAGACAATTATTTTTCAAATTTATATTTATTTTCAAATATTTTTTTTATCGCATTTTACACGAATAAGTTAATCATGAATTTGTTCTAAGAAGTGACGTTGAAACAAATTTTAAAATTGTAATGTCCGATCTATTTTGCGTGTTATCCCTTCAGCGAATGTATAGCGATGCCTAATGTGCACACAACTATTTTACATTAACGCCACATTAAAAAAATACCCACTTTAAATTGTGTCTGGCTAACGCGACCCACAGCTTGAAATGGGTGAAAATTATTGTCAATCTTGATGTTGAACACCCATTTCATAAGCAATAAGAGTGATATAACCTGCAAATAAATCATATTTGAAACAACTATGGTTATGCTTATCGGTGTAATTAGGGTCAAACAAATTATATATTTCACCAGTTTTATTTTTTGCTGAAAATATCGATTTTAATGGGTACAAAACGGCAGCTGTCACTACATCTTTTAACCCTTTGCTTGCTAATCACGGTTTTGAGACACGGTTTTGGGAAAGAAAGATGTGTTTAAACATCAAAATGTGTAAAAAATTAAACACATATGAGTAATCATTCAACCACTTGAGATCACGGTAGCGAGACACAACCTCAAGTGGATAAAAATTTAAATAAATTAAATTAGCTGGATGAGGGTTTACACTCAAACCGATAAGCGTTGTTATATTCGTTTTTAAATTGTTTTATAAGCCTCTAAATCGCAGTTATTTGGAACAAAATGTGTGTTTAAATATCAAGATTTGCAAATGTCAGGTCTCAAATTAAACAAATATTATGTTTTTTTTCACTCACTTGAAGTTGTGGGTCGCGGTAGCGAGACACAACTTCAAGTGGGTGAAAAAAAAAAAAAAAATTTATCATTAAAAAAAAAGTTATAAATTTGGGTCATCTTCCGTCACCGTAATGTACTAATGTGAGATAGAGAAGATTAAATTTATAAATTTGGGTCATTTTTGTCACCATAATGTTCTAAGTTAACTTGAGCTGGAGAATAATAATATATATAATAATATATAAATCTTGGTCATTTTCCGTCACCATGATGTACTAATATGCGATGGAGAAGACCAAAGCTATACATTTGGGTCATTTTCTGTCGCTATGTTGTACTAACGTGTGTTGGAGAAAACCAAAGTTATAAATGTGCCCCATTCCCCCCCCCCCCCGTCACTATGATATACTAAAATGGTTGTATTTATCGGAGAACTATACCAAGACACTTTACCATCTTTCTGTCTGACAGAGTTCGCTCCCTCGCCCCACGCAGAGTGTCATTTCCCTCCAGATTACCAAGGCGACTGGGTGGTGTTCAATGCCGCCAACATGGATACGATCCTCATCGAGCAGAAACACATGCACATCCCCAGTCTGGGACGCTTTATCTGCAAGAGCAAGCACTGGGACGAGGATTACTTTAAAGTGCTCACCGTCTACCAAAACGGATGGTTAGTATCTCGTCTCTCTCTCCCCTGGAACCTGAAACGTCCTATATGCTACTCGCCGTGTTTTGTTGCTATACTTAATAGCTTAGTTTGTTTGGCTGGTGTAGTTTATCAGAAATGGAGTCGCGAAGCGCATTATCAAATTAATCGGCTCATTATTGTGTTATGACAAAAAAATGGTTAATATTTTTTCTTTTACCCTTAAACCCATAAGCGTGACTATATTCGTTGTTAAAATGTCTATATAGCCGTTTAAATCGCCATTTTTGAGAACGAATTTTCAGTCACTTCAAGTGACTGAAAATTACACCCGGAAGCCACGAGCCATTGATGTTTCCATGCTGTTTCAATTTTGGTCCTCCGTGTGCGACGCTGAACCAACATTACATCGAAATCGGAGCAATGTATGGTGTTTACTTGGTGATACACAGAAATACTACTGTCTTCGACATCAGATCTCTGGGGGCTAATCATCTTGGCCCCGCCGTGTCATATCTGCCACTCGGAAAATTGTTTGGCTGATTTTTGTGTGACTGAAAAATGTCTATACCTGGGGGTATTATCAAACTAACCAACCGTCATTATTGTGTTATATATCTGTTTGGCTGCGTAATATGTTTGGACATAAAGTCAAATATAGCATAGCAGTTATTATCAACACACTGTACCGTCATTATTATATTTGTCTTACTGTGAGTCTTACTCCGGGGTCTTACTGAATTGCAAATTCTTTAAGTAAGCAGTTACATGCTTCTGTCTTGGCAGAGTAGAATAGCGCCCCCCTCCCCCTCCAATATTTAGTATCGGCGTCCCAAGCTAATGCTGGGGGCAACGCTGTGTAATGATCGAACTTCCACTAATCACCAGTTACAATAAACAGCTAGTACAGTAAGACATCTGCGCTCTCTCTGCTCTGTTACTAGGTTTATGTTTTTTCTGAGACGCCCACTCTGTCGGCTTGACGAGTTAATAGATTTGTTTGATGGACAATTATTTGTTAATAGAAAACTATTTCTTTTGTATCCATGTTTCAGTCGTCCAAGATACAGTTGTTTGCACTTAACGCAGTACGAAGGAACTCTACTGAAGTATCGAGTGTGTAAGTTGTACTGTGTAAATACAAAACTATTATATGTAATAACCATTATCATAATGCTTTTGATAATGAGGCGTATACGCCAGTTTGCAAATAGGCAGGTGTGGCCCTTTATACCAAGATAACGTGGATATAAGTAGTTGTCCATTCCTTGACCTGCTGATATGTGAAGTGTTGTCACATTGCCCATTCCAAATTAAATTAAAATTACTTAATAGGCCCCCTATTGATATGCTTAACCTCTAGAGCACTGATCTATTCTATTTAATTGTTCAGTCATTTGAAGGAATTTTGTGTCTCACAGTACAAGTGTGAAACTTAACCCTTACAGCGCGGGGATCGATTTTAGTCGTCAAAATCTGACGTCCGTAGACGTCAGATTCTGACGACTAAAGTCGATCCTCGCGCACTGTAAGAGTAAAAATATTTCTAATGGTCGTAGACCCATAACATAGGTATTCAAATGAATCGGAAAGAGCTGAATAAGACATTTATGATGATATCAAATTGAAATAAACCCTTTGTTCTCCTAGGTTTTTATTGAAAAAAGGGTTTAAATCAAAACATATTTAAGTATTTCAAGATTTAAGACATATATTACTTTTAATAACTGGTTATACAGGTGCTGATAAAAACACGAAATGTCTACTGTAGTCGATATCAGTGCTCTTAAAGGTGATCTATCACCCCTTATATGGTATGAATAATTATGTCCTTATATGGGGTGATTGGCTGTCATGTGACCCTCTCAGAGGGTCACATGATAGCCAACCACCCCATATAAGGAAACACTTGTGCCCCATCTTGTGGCAACTTTGATTTATTTGTCACAAATTTATTTATACTATATAAGGGGTGATAGATCACCTTTAAGTGCTCAGTAGTTTAGACTGTCTAGGTTAGAAAATGGTCAGTAGGACTTGTTTAAATAGACTATATAATCTTCACTTTTTTATTTTTCCGCAATAGATCGAAGCTTAAAGCGTCACTTCTTCTTCTATGTTTTCAGCTGCCAGTGACTTATTGGATCACTCGTTTGAGCTGTGTAAATTCACAGACGATCCTCTACCCCTCGGGGGTAAGCTCAGAAGTGACCACATGAAGATACTATACCGTGAGTTTTCTGTCTCCACAATTTGTAAAAATAATTATGTGACACATTTAAATAGTGTGGTCCCACAGTTATCTGTTTGAAGTATCCGACAATACAGCTGTTTTAGTAGGCTACACACTTTATAAAATCGTTGCCTATGTAGTGGATAGTAAGTTAAAAAATAGTCTGCGCTATTTTGGTACATGGCACTTTTTAATTCAAAAGATATCCTATGTCTCCCTCTGTGCTTCACGTATATTACGATAACCGAATAAAAAATAACGTATTCTAGACAAACAGGATAAAGTTAGATTGGTAATCACTCAATTTTGTAGATAGAATATATTTTGTACTGAAAATCATTTAATTTGAATTTTTACTCACTTGAAGTTGTGGGTCGTGTCAGCGAAACAGGGCGGGGCCCTGGTGCCGTGGTTGAAGCTGCCTGCTTGGAAAGTCGGAAATTGCGGATTCGAACTCCACTTTGGCCTTCAAGTTTCAAAGAAACAAAATGTTTCGTCTCCGCTCACTAGTCAATATATTGTGGAGAGCCTCCGTGACCGAGAGGTAGCGTGCTCAGCATTAGACCGCTACGGCTCGAATTTCGAATCATGTGTCTGGAGAGCAGTGTCATCTCATACATATCACAATCCTCAAGACATTAACCTGGCCCAGTTTAGCCTATTCGTGCATAAAGGTGGTATAAAACCCCATTCAGTCAGCGGAACGCAACTTCATGTGAGTGAAAATTATTTAGTAAATATCCTCCCTTATTTCTACGCTTGCTCTCAAAACGGAACGCATTATTTGTAATTTACCGTAAAACACACGACTACATTATTTTCTTTTTCCGACCACTACATCTAATCCGGAAATGGTGAGTTATTGTTGACCAAGTACAGACCAATTATCGCGGTAGGCCTATGGTGCTATAATCAGTCAGGTGTGACCGAGCTCTTGATTGTGGGATTGAGGGATCCTCATTATGTTCGGATGTGTTTTATTTAAGTCAGTCAAAACCCTCGGAGCTCTACATTTTTAGCTGTAAAAAAGGCCGAGGCCGGAGGCATCGGCCTTTTCCACAGCTAAGAATGTAGGGCTCCTCGGGCTTTATCCTATACGTAGGCCTATATTGTATCACCTTCACAACAAGTCCGAATATTTCTATTTGCGGCACGATTCTCGCACTTTTGAATGCATTTCAACTGCATTCTAGAACTAATGTTTTAGTTATGTGTAAACTTTCGAGCAACATGCGACCGTATTATTGAACGTTACTCGAAATGTATGATAACTCAATTGTGACTGATTTTAAAACATTATTACATGTATCAAAATGATACAATTTTAACATGATTCAAAATAATCTGACCACTTCCTACACTTCAAATCCGAATTCCCCTTTTGAGCCGGAATGAGTCTTTTGGTATTGGGGTGAAGAAACTATTACAATACAGTGTGATAAGTTTTGGAAAACAATTAATTTGACAGCAAATAATTTCAACCTCCACCACTGGGCCCGAGTGTGTATTTATGATAGCGTCGTCCCGGTCGTCGGCTAAACTGCCGCTGCGTGACTTCAAAATCCACACAAATATTCACCACGGCAACATTTTGTTAACGAAGTTCAAGGTAATAGTTGGACGGGGTGGGGTTGAGGCATCCAAACCAAGTGAAGGAAGGATGCTCATTGACATAATAACTAAAAAAGAAATTGTTAGCCTTTTTGAGTAGGCTACCACGACATCAGTGTTTGTCACGGTATTTTTATTATTCAAGTGATACTTGTTTTCATCTCATTAATTTCTTATTATACAAATTAATTGGTCTTTGACCAAACGTGTCGTGCGTCGAATTTACCACAAAAAAATGATATTCTATGATGAAATTTACAAAAGAATCGTGCCTAAATATAAGCCTACATCTCATTTATTTTTTATTAAACAAATTAATTAGTTCTATGAAAAAAGTTGTCTTGGCGTCGAATTTACCGCTGACATTTACCACAAAAAACTTCCATGATCTTTCTATGACATTCCATGGTGTATTCTTAGACAAAATCGTGGTTCACGATAATTAAATATTGTAAGATCACATATTTCGTTAAATGTGCAGCCTCTTGTCAAATCTAATCCAGTATTCGATAGATTCAAAACGAACAATAATCAATTCAACCACACTGACTAAATTATGAAAATGCACAAAAAGTATACAATGTGCTTTGACCTTTCGCAAGTATGTTTTCCTTGATAATCCTGGGCGCTTTGATTGTCTGTCTTTGTCTTTGACAGAAACATGATTAAAAAATGAGGGGACCGTCATTATACGTCAGAATCTGACGTCTATAGACGTCAGATCCTGCACACGGTCCCCGCGCTGAAAAAACTAAAATATTGATAATGGCCTTAGACCCATAGCATAGTTATTCAAATGAAACAGAAAGAGCCAACTAAGACAAATTTTGATAATTTCAAATTGAAAAAACCTTAGGCCTCAATTAGTTTTACAAAAATATTTCAGCGTTGTTAACATATTTTGACTCACTGTGAGCTGTGAATTTATTAATACCGCAATCCCCACTTCACAGTGAATAAAATTACCCACTTTTATAAAATGTTCAGATGCAATAATTTCGGAATGAAAGCTTGTTAATCATATTAATAGAGCTTCCTCATTTTAATACGGATATTGTTGTTTGAAATATGCCCCCGTCACGCTTGCGTCGTTTGCACGTACATGTAAAGGGTTCAAGTTGGACCCCTGATGAGTAAAACGTAATGATGATACATTTATGCGACAAGGGGACAAAGAACACCGAAATCAACACTAATAATGTACGCGGATCGCCTAGCCATACACCACAACATAAACTAAACGTTACTATGACAAGGGGAAATCCTTCCATTACAGCATAGATATACGACCTATTGACGCCACAGTAAACACGTTTATTTCTTACCCTTACAGCGCGGGAATCGACTTCGGAATCTGACGTTCATAGACGTCAGATTTTGAAGTCGATCGCCGCACTGAAAGAATAAAAACAATTGCCGTAGACCCATAACATATTTATAAGGTATTAAAATGCAACGGAAAGAGATAACTTAGCCATTTATGATGATTTCAAATTGGTTTAGTGGGCAGTTACAGCTGTTAGCCCTCGCATTCCAAAGCATTTTAATTTTAAGTCTATATGTGAAAACCTCTTGCTCACAATATGTTCGCCCATCAAGAGGCGTGTCTGGTCACTTTAGTGCAGTATCCCCCGTATCGTGTTCGATTTGCCCGTTGACGTTTGTTTACCGGAGGCGCTTTCAGTAGGTTAATATGAATTTGAATCCAAATTGGCCGCCCTCTTGGTCAAAACCAATGCTCGTGCGAAATATGAAGTTGATCCATCAATGGCAGTATAGTCTGCATAACCATGACAATCATACAGTGTATATATACAGCCCAGCAAACACAAACTACCTGTATGACATTTGTATGACGTCGGCCCAATCGTCTTCGACGTTGGTCCAACATTATACAAATATCACACAAATGGTTTGTGTTTGCTGGGATGCTACATGCATAAAATACTATTCTTGATGTACAATAAAATATCTGCTGTGTTAATTTTGTTCTTTTTGTTCTTTTCCAGCCCTGACCTCCATGTATTATGCCAAGTGCGGCCTGAACGGCATGTCTGACGTCAACCTGACGTACAGCTGGGGCGCCACCTGTGGCGGTACCATGTACGACGTCAACACGGCCACATGTAGCCCCACGCTGACGCTGGGCGTCACACTTAACTCCTGCCCCCACCCCCTCAAACAAGGTGAGTGTAGCCCCACACTGACGCTGGGCGTCACGCCTTACTTCTGCCGCCATCCTCTCAAACAAGGTGAGTGAAGCCCCACGCTGACGCTGGGCGTCACACTTAACTCCTGCCCCCACCCCCTCAAACAAGGTGAGTGTAGCCCCACACTGACGCTGGGCGTCACGCCTTACTTCTACCACCATCCTCTCAAACAAGGTGAGTGAAGCCCCACGCTGACGCTGGGCGTCACACTTAACTCCTGCCCCCACCCTCTCAAACAAGGTGAGTGAAGCCCCACACTGACGCTGGGCGTCACACTTAACTCCTCCCCCCACCCCTTCAAACAAGGTGAGTGAAGCCCCACGCTGACGCTGGGCGTCACACTTAACTCCTCCCCCCACTCCTTCAAACAAGGTGAGTGAAGCCCCACGCTGACGCTGGGCGTCACACTTAACTCCTGCCCCCACCCCCTCAAACAAGGTGAGTGAAGCCCCCACACTGACGCTGGGCGTCACGCTTAACTCCACACCACCCCTTCAAACAAGGTGAGTGTAGCCTCACGCTGACGTTAGGCGTCACGCCAACTCCTGCCCCCATCCCCTGAAAAAAGGTGAGTGTAGCCCCACGCTGACGCTGAGCGTCACGCTAAACTCCTGCCCCCATCCCCTCAAACAAGGTGAGTGTAGACTCACGCTGACGTTAGGTGTCACACCAACTCCTGCCCACATCCCCTGAAAAAAGGTGAGTGTAGCCCCACGCTGACGCTTAGCGTCACGCTTAATTTCTGCCCCCCCCCCCCCTCAAACAAGGTGAGTGTAGCCCCCACACTGACGCTGGGCGTCACGCTTAACCCTTTGAACCCGAGCCTCCTGGGGATAACTGCCTCTCCCACCGAGCTTCCTGGAGCAGTAGACCCTATTGGTGATATTATTATTGACCATATTTTAACTTTCAAAGGCTCTACACAATTATCCTGACGGAATTCACAAAGTAATACTCCATTAATATTATTATAATGCTGTGGCTTGTTGAGACAATAAATTATGACGTCATAATTTTATTTATAACTTGTGTTCTATTGTGTTTTTTACCTTGATTTATTACACAATATTTAGACCTGAAATGGTTAATTTCATACAGGTATAGGTACTTCGGTATATATGACGTTACAAAAAAAATCGGTACATCTGGTCAAAAGGGTTAACTCCTGCCCCCCCCCCCCACACCCCCTCAAACAAGGTGAGTTTATCCCCACGCTGAGGCTGGGCGTCACGCTCAACTCCTGCCTCCCCCCCCCCCCCACCCCCCCTCAAAAAAGGTGAGTGTAGCCCCACGCTGACTCTAGGCGTCACGCTTAACTCCTGCCCCCACCCCCTCAAACAAGGTTAGTGTAGCCCCACGCAGACGCTGGGTGCCATGCTTTACTCTCCCCCCCCCCCCTCACCTCCTCAAACAAGGTGAGTGTATCCCCACTCTAACTACAGTATTGCTTTCTGAATTATTTAATGTTTGGACATCGTAAACAAGACTCAAACCAACATGCCTTAACAATGTTGATTTTATCTTGTCTCTGGATTTAAATTGCAATTTAATTACCGACTGCAGATCAAATTTGCAATATATTCTATTGTAAATTATTTCAGAAAATCAGAGTTGCTTTGTAAGTTTACCTCAGAGATTGCGGGTTTGTGCCTCATTCTGGCATTCAGGTTTCAAAGGAACAAATGTTTCTTCCCCGCTCACTAGTAACGATTGGAGCTTCGAATCCTTTGTCTGGAGGGCAGTGCCATCTCATTCATCTCACCATCCTTATGAGGTTCTCCTGGCCCAGTTTAGCCTGTATGTGCTCTAAGGTGCCCCGTTCATTCATTGTAAGATTACCCACAACTGAATTAAATGTACCAATACCAATAATCTAGAGATTACTCGAACAAGTTATGTACCGTTAATTTAAATAATCTTTTTAGCGTAGCTCAAATTTGTCATGCATTTTTAGGGCAATGTGATGTTGTGCCGCTTCATCATAGTTTTCTCAAATCTATCATGCCTGGTTCCAATTTTGTTGTTCTTTTCCTACAGAATTCACCTGCTTGGCCTACACCAAGCTGACCTCTGGGTCGAGCCTCCTGGTCACTGAGCCTCAGACCAAGTATGTGGTACTGGACAAACATATGTGCTGGGTAAGTAAAAGTGTGCATAAAAAATTAGTCACAATCACTAGTAATCAACTAATCACCTTTGTTTTCAAGAGACGTATCTGCCATTTTACACAAAGTGACAGATACGATCATTCAATTTCAAAGTGTCCAGGTGATAAGAGCAGATGCTTATTTTAAATATTAAGTATTTTTTTCCATTGCTTTCATGCGAGGATACTATTTCTAAAGTGTAGGTGCTGTAACCTTGAAATATCACACAAATGACACCAATCAAGCATGGCTTTCGCTTCCACAATGATGCATTTATTTTAATGTATTTAAAAAATACCTTTCATTGATTAATTACAGACATAATTTCACACTACATATTATACTTCACAGTCTCAATCATTTAAAGCGACACAACCTGAATTTAACATTGTCATCTTCATCCACTACAAGACGTGAATTGCTGTCGCAATCAATTCACGACTTATAGTGGATGCAGATGACTTGAAGTGGGTGGGAAATAAAAAAAAAACATCGTTATTAATAAATCATTTCAATGAAAAAATGCGTTCTAAAATGACTAGGTTTTAGGAGATTAAGTCATTCTTCGTAGAAAATGATATTTAAATGCATCGTGAGGGTTTAACCCTTGCAGCGCGGGGATCCACTTTAGTCGTCAGAATCTAACGTCTGTAGACGTCAGATTCTGACGTCTAAAAGTCGATCCCTGCACTATAAGAGTAAAATTATTTCTAATCGCCGTAGACCCATTACATAGGTATTCAAATAAAGCGGAAAAATCTAACTAAGACATATATGGCGATTTCAAATTAAAAAACCCTTTGGTCTTTATGATTTGCATAAAAGTATTTCAGCGCTTTAAGGGTTAAAGAGTTGAAACTTTCGCCTTTTAATGATTGTAAACAATATTGAACGGACTTCACGCACAGTTAATCAGCCACAAATTAGGACGAATTCTAAAATTGATTGATTTCACACTTGGATGGCATCATACACAAGTGGGCTAACCCATATTAAAAAAACAATGAAAATGTATGTTTTGATGGCAACAACTTGATCAATATACGAGTTTCACATTCAGGGTTAGACCATTTGGTCACTGATTTTGTTACCTTTTTGTGTTAATTTGTATTTATTCGTTTTATCCTGTACTTCATGTTGCAGCGCGATTTTTTCTCAAAATCATCAAAATGTGGGTTAGACCACTTGTGCATGATGCCATCTACTTATGTCTTTCGTCTCTATTGCATCTCAAATAAACAAAAAACAGTAAGCACAATACGTTGACCCAATGGTGGTTTAATGTTGGTCCAGCGTCGTAGACGATGGGCCAATATAAAACCAGCATTGGTTCGACGTACTTTGTTTGCTGGAACTGACCCGATTCTATCAAACACCTGATGGGCAGGGGCACTAGGGCAGTGGTTAGCACCGCTGCCTTTCACGATAAAGTTTGGGGTTGGGTTCCCGGTCTCGGCGGTTTGAAAGAAACAAAAATGTTTCTTCCCATCCACGTGTGAAACTCAGTATTGTGGGGAGCCTCCGTGACCGAGAGGTAGCGTGCTCGGTCTCAGACCGCCAGGGCTTGAATTTTGAATCATGTGTCTGGAAGACAGTGTCATCTCATCCATCTCACCATCCTCATGATCCTCAGGAGGTTCTCCTGACCCAGTTTAGCCTATATGTTTACAAAGGTGGCTTAAAGCCGGATTCATTTCATTTTCTATCAAACACCTGATGACACATGTAAATCAAATGAAAGCTCAGATCTGCCCCTCAACATGTGGATGGAAGATGCCTTTTTTAATCAATGAATTCCAACCATAATACACAATGTGGTGCATACATGTAAATGCAACATAGGTGCTCAAAGGGTTAAATAATGTATTTCTTAACTCTTAAGGCGATGAAATATTTTTACATAAACCAAGAGACCAAAGTTGTTTTTCTAATTAAAATCATCGCAAATGTTTTAGTCAGCTCGTTCCGCTTCATTTGAATACCTATGTTATGGGTCTACGACCATAGTAAATATTTTACTCTTTCAGTGCCGGGGTTGACATTAGACGTCAGAATCTGACATTCACAGCCGTCAGATTCTGACGTCTAAAGTCGGTCCCCGCGCTGGATGGGTCGATGCTAACGGTTTCTCATTTATTGTATTTAATCTGTTTGTTTGATTGTGTTGCAGTTGATCAGCAGGTCGGTCAGTAAGTCCACGTGGCAGGGCGGGTTGACGTATCAGAGGGTGGCCTGTGACAGCGGTCTGGTCTACTACCCCAGTCCATACAAAGACTCACTAGTACAAATGCAAACCAAACTTGGTAAAGTCACTATAGGTTCTTTCTTTTTTTTAGATGAGCGTGCGCATTAGATTAGGGCCAAAAAAAACTAAAATAAAAACATTTATCCAGCTATGTTTTTCCCGTTTTTGTCATCGCCCTTCTCGTTAATTTAAAAAAAAATAGGTCATTTTTTGTCATCCTCATTAACTTTTGCAGGATTTTGTCCAATGTTAATTTGTCGCCCATTAATTTATCCGGAAATAAGGGTTTTCGCCCTCCCTCTTTAGATTTTTGTTTTTCTCTTATCTAAAACAGAAAAAAACATAGTGGCCTAATTAAAGTCAACAATATTACCGAGAATACGATGTATTGACCAAATGTTATCATGATCGGATTATGTACCATATGTTTTAACAATAGCTGGATACTAAAAGCCGGACTGTGGTATGCTCCGCCCATTTAACTGACACATACCTCGCTTCAGCTGCTTGCTCGGGAATCTAGTGCTTCTCACCTTTTGTTTACAAATAATTCATATGTATGAGAAGGCATAAGTAGGGTTGTAATTTACTTCTATTTATCCCTGTCAGTTGAACCCTGCCTTTCAGGTATAGGCCTACGTGGTGTGTGCCAATTCAACATTTCGCTAATAATAGTAGGGTTGATAGCCCTATATCATATTTATTTGATCACTATCTCCGTTAACGGAAAAATGAATCCAGCAATAGGACCAATCAACGCTATTGTATTACAGGCCTACATATTTTTAAAACAATTTTGTTTTTTCTCAGATTCACCTGAGGATCCTTGTGGAAAGATACGCGATCAGCCTCCCAGGGAGAACAAGGGAGATAACGGGGAGCGGCCGGGCAGGCCCGGGGGAAGCCAGCCCTGGAAGGGTCGACCCGGCGGCGGAGGGGATTCCCCCACCGCGTCATCAGTGACGTCACCTCACGTGACTAGGAGGACAGACGGCGTGGTGGTGACGCCGGGGCTACAGTGGCCGTACGAGGTGAAGACGCTCACCACCACCACCAGGACTAAAAACCAGGAGTACGTGGGCGACCAGACGCGGGGTCGAGCCTGCCACCCCGCGCTCAGCTTGCTGCTCCACCTGTTGGCGTTATTGGTCTGCTGGCTCGTGACGTCATAGCCCTGAAAGCTACCGTCTGGTAGCCTCCAATCAACTGAGAGTGTCAGTGCGCCAGTGAACCCAAGACGTAGACCTATGTTGGCTCAATGCTGAGCCGACGTCACAGACGGCGGCCCAGCATTGAACCAACATCAGGGCAACGCCGCGTAGTGTTAGCCAGAGTGACAGGCGCAGACGGTCTACCTCCGATCGAGCACTAAGTCATATGCCGGAACAAGATAACAAAACAAAAACCCATGCCCTGTAATCTCGCCATGATTGCTGCCAACAGACTGTCAAGATATGCTGTTATCAAGCTAGATTTGCGGAAGATGTATAAAAATTATTATTTTTTTTTTATATCCCGAATAGGCCTAATATGATCCCGGTAAAAATAAACAGATCATTGAGGTGGTTCCCTTGTAAATGATAGAAATATTATATTACATTATATTGACGACAATGGAGACCGTATTGTAGGGACTACTCTCACTTCACAAAGTACGATTATAGTGAGTTTATAAAGTAGCGTTGTTATTATTGTTCCAAACTAAGCACTTTAAATACATGTGTGTCCGATTCGTGATATTATATTGTATTCCAAATTTCATAGCACGAAAATCGTTCACGAATCTGCTGAATGAAATATTTTAGGATTCAAGTTATATAGTCCAAGTAGTGTCATTCACTTGATGTTCCATCTAACGTAACACAATGTGACACAACTTCAAGGTGATGAAACTTCAAACACCTACCTTTGAGCTTTAATGATAGAGGGCCTGTTATGCTGGGAGCTGAGGTTAAGAAACTTAATGTATTATATTATGCTGTGCCACAAAGTTTACAGGTTCCACCAGATAGTCCCTCGAAGAAAGTGTCCTGCTGACCACACACCAGTTGGTGCATCAGTATTTCGCCAGGTGGCGCTAGCGCAGCCAATAATTTTAACCACGTGATCACGATGTGTACATTTACTGTGTGACTGTAAACGGGTAAAACAGCCCTCTACGTTGATAAATGAGCAAAGATAATCAAAGCTGCAATATTATAAACCTCTTGTGTTAATACTGCGAAGTTCGCGGTTAAGCCATAAAGCCTGGCAGTTGATTGGACGATAAACAATAAACGATAACGACAAACGATAAACATTCCTTGAGAGAACTCTGCGACGGTGGGCCAACAACAGGCCGATATTGGGTCAATGACTTATACTGCACCTCAGACGCGCAAACAAGATGTTCATCAAATTGTGGTTTAAAGCTGGACCACCGTCACAGGCGGTTCCCTGCAAACACGAGACATTGAACCAATGCTGGACTGATGCATGCCCAACGTCTGCGACGCTGGCCCAACATCAGCCCAGCACTGTTTCAATGTCTCGTACTTGCCGGGTATCCCCCAAAATCCAGCACCCGGTCGAAGTCTCCTACCCAGCAAACACGAGACATTGAACCAATGATGGGTTAATGTTGGGCCGACGTCGCAGACGGCGGCCCAACATTGAACCAGCATTGGTTCGATGTCTCGTGTTTGCTGGGTATTTACTGCTGCTTAATTAACACTTTCAAGCCTGAATTCACCATTGTCATTTTCATCCACTACAAGCCGTGATTTGCTGTCGCAATGCTCGACTTGTAATGGATGAAGATGATTTGAAGTGGGTGAAAAATTATAGAAAATTACCATGTATTAGTAAACCAGTTTCATGGAAATTTGTATTCTAAAACCCTTAGGAGTAGAGAAATTGAGTGTGTTTTCAGGGATGTAAAATGATGCTTCAATGCATCTTGAGGGCTTAAAGGGTTAATGGATGGGCTCAGAATTCGTAATCGCAGCGTTTAAACCCTTGTCCTGCTAGGTCCAAGTAATACGTTTTCAAAGAAGTGTCATGCCAAATAAAATTTGGGTCAAATTACGTAATCAATTCAAGTTTCAAATGGAATATACCCACCAACAAACGCGAAGCGTTTCCCCAATGCTGGCTTTATGTTGTACCATCATCTACGGCCAACATTAAGCCAGCATTGGTGAAATAATAGCGTATTATATTTACTTGGTACTGACAGCTGAGCTGGACACACGCTGCTCTGCAAAGCCAAACGGCAGTAACTGCTCACTTTATAATCAGACAGTTACTGCCTTTTGGCTTTGTACGTTAAAAGAGTTGCTAACTGGTTAAAATGTGACATTTATGATAAATGAATGTTTCAAATAGGCCTATCTGTGTCCTAGCATGTATTGAATAATAAGAAGTATTATACATAAATTTTCAATCACTTGAAGTTGTGTGTCGCGGTAGCGAGACACAATTTCAAGTGATTAAAAATTTAAATTGAATTGAATTGAATGGAATTGAATTGAGTATTATAATGCTCGACGAGATCAGCTGATTTGTCATGCATATCGTACAAATTAAAATCAAGGAGCTGCTCAGTGAGCAGCTACATTTCTTTCGGCATTGCAGAGCAGAGCTGGCGTGCTCTTTATAAATCCGTACGCGGAGATTGTGTTGTACATAGTAATTATATGCAACTGTGCCAATTTTTGGTTTTCTCTTTATTTTTACTTGCTGAAATCATGCCCGTGGATGTTCTATTTGATACATGTGACAGTTGTTCTTTGTCTCATTCGCATAGCTAGTTATATTTGTACTTTTTTGATTTTGTAATTTATTCAAGCAATGTGAAGTTTTACATTATTTTGTTTTATTTCAAAATTCCACACACGCCGTATTTAAATTAATGATTCAATAAATTATTAGGACATTTTTCTGTCAAATTGAGGTTATACCTCTATTGCCGAAAAATACGTTGAGCCAATGCTGAGTTATTGCTGAGTTAATGCTGGACCACTGCATGCGACGCTGGTCCAACATTACCCAGCACAGACTGTGCGAATGGGATGTTATCATGGCAGTGGTTAACATCCATAGTGAGGAGACGTGGAGACCAAAGGGTGTTTCCAATTTAAAATATCATCATAAATGTCTTAAATTTACGAAACTAATCTATGTTACGCAGATTGATTGAACTTCTTCTATTTATTCTTGTAGATTAGACAGAACACACGTTTATTTAAAATAAGTAATAATATTACTACTTGACTATAATTTTAAACCATTCAACGATAGATTTTTACGTGGCATATTTTTACGTTTTTTTCTAGAAAACCATCTTGCAGTGCCATGGCAAGCTTTCCAAGTAGTTTGCCTTTGCAGAACAGCCTCGTATTCTCGTACAAGTTACGATATGTCTTAGGCTTCGGATTAGTCGGGATGGCCATCCGAATCCTACGATATATCGTAATTTGTACGCGAATATGGGGCCTGCAGGATGCATCTTAGAGTGCTACGTCTAGCACCCTCTTGAGCGCCACGTATGATAAATACATGCGCAAGTATAAATACTACCACTATAAATATATACATAGTAATGGTGAATATACTGCCACTGTGTATATTCTGTGTACAATGTTGCGTATATTGCGTATATTTTTATTATACGTCAAGTATATTACCTGCGAAAAAACTGACTTCACATAGAAAGTAATGTGCATTGAGAGATGTGTTGTAGATAGCTGTCCATTGCAATTGCGCCATTATTATTGAAGCTGATACATTGAAAAATCCAATATAACTCTGTTACCTATAATCATGACTAAAATATTTTTTTGTCCGTCGTATAGTAAGTTTAATCACTGTTATTGTGAATGTAATAAGTGTTCAAACATCAAGATTAGTAAATGTTTGGTCTCAAATGAAACACTTATGAGTAATTTTCACCCACTTGAAATTGTGGGTCGCGATAGCGAGACACAACTTCAAGTGGGTGAAAATTTAATCAGGATACCTTGGCGGGGAAAAAAATACAATATTACCCTATTTAAGTTATGTCTCGCTGCATCAACCTGTATGCAGCATCGAGTGGGTAAAATAGTTCAGTCCAATGATGAAGTTTTCGGAGCTAGATGACTCATACTGACTATGGACAATGATAGTATTGTACGTCCAATGGCTCTGAAGAAAACGACCAAAACAAGTCACTTAATTTTATAGGTGCTACTTTACCACTGAAAACCAAGTAAAAGGCAGCATCTGTTTACTTTACAAGTAAGCAGATACTTGTTGATTTTACAGAACAGTACTTAGAGAAGCAGCACGATAATTTAGGCGGCGTCCGTTTCAAAATGCACACTAAGCCAGTTGATGATCTGAAAAGGTTGAATGCCTGGACGGGATATTTGTTTTCCCTCGCAGTTAAATGGTTTCATCTGCCACTCTAATGAGTGGCAGATGGAACCCTTTATGTATTATTTATTTCAAGCTATTTTTTTTATGATATGAGCGAATGGCTTTGACAACATATACCTCTGTGTTTGTAATCACAGCTACCTAATTCATTCTCATGTTATTCACTCTTTGAATAAAGTACAGCGAGTACGTGTAGGATAATTGTCCGGTGCAGAAATATCAGCAGGGGCTGTATGCCATCGCTATTGTTAAGGGCCTTAATAACTATTCGGGCCCATTAGTTAACATGATTGTTTTAGTATTCGACGGGTCGACCGAGTGAGAATAAATTGTGTGCCAGTCTGTTTTTGTTATGAAATAATGTATGTTAATAATTTATTATTATGATGGAATGATTAATGATAATTTGTGATCAATTATTGGGGTGTGTACATGTAAGGTTGAATATAGAGCAGACTGATTGTGTAATGTTTGTTGAGAACACGCTCACCTAGCAGAAGACGTTGGTCCAACGTTTTTTTAACGATGGGTCAACGTCTCCGATAATGACCCATCGTTGAAACAGCGTTGGGACATGGTATCCAGTTAGGTGGGCTATTTCACATCTGTGATAAACGTGAAAGTTCGCTGTATAATGTACACTGTATTACTGTACACTGTATTACTGTACACGTTGAGCTGTACACTGTACATACGAGCAGAGTCTTAGCTGTATTATTCACCATGTGTACACTCCGGTGTCCTCTGCGGTGTACAGTGCTGACAAATAAACAACATTTCACAAAACCGTTACTTCTTGTTATTTATGTGAATTGCACAGGCTAAAGATCTGCAAGTCAAATAATTTATGAACCTTTACACTGCTATTCAGTTATTGAATTTAATTTTTCACCCACTTGAAGTTGTGTCTCGCTACCGCGACTCACAACTTCAAGTGGGTGAAAGTTACTCATATTTTATTTTATTTGAGACCAGAGATCTGTAAATCTTGATGTTTGGACACGCTTTAATTGTCCAAAAATACGATTTAACCTGCTAACAAACCAGATTAAAAACGAATGTGGTAGTGCTTATAGCGGTGCAAGGTTAAAGGGACTCAACCAGGCTAAAAATCATTTTAAAAATCGGTGATTTTATTTTGGCTTATTAATATGATTATATGATGTAAACATGTCCATAGACTGGAACTGCAAAAGTTTTTAAATTCTTGTGCTGCGAATTTACCAGTTAGGTTAGATATAGAGACGAAATTTTCGATTTCTTATTTCGGACATGCATGTTCAAAATAAAAAATACGGGAATTTCGTCTATATATCTAGCCTAAGTAGTAAATGCGCAGCACAATGTTTACATCATATGGTCATATTAAGAAGCCAAAATAAAATCACCGATTTTTAAATGACTTTGGCCTGATTGAGTCCCTTTAATTATGTACTGTCCCTGATGACGACCATGCTTATTTCCCTCGAACCTTCTTTGGAATTTGAAAAGGATCGATTGCGCCTCTGAGCTCGGCCCTCCGAGGAGTTTGGCGATATAGAAGTTTTCATTTCACTCATTCATGGTGCTACAAGTGCCTGTGTAGGGTTTGTTCTCTCCGGTGTCAAGACATGGATCAAACTGGACCACACGGACTGAGTGCATTCAGTTTATGACCTGTATCGAAACACAAGTCCAACTTTGTGAAAGTATCAATTTTCAAATTATTGTCCTCGCTGTAAACATGGTACGAAAGACAACCGACAATATTCTATGGTGCGATTCAACACGAATCATAGAAACTGCTTGGATACCCAGTAAACACAAAATGTTTTGTATAACATCTGTGCAATGTAGGGACAACATCGAAGACGTTGGGCCGACGTTGTACAAATGTTATCATACAAATGTTTTGTGCTTACTGTGAAGAGTTATAGAGTTAACCTTTTCACCACTAATCACCACTTATAATCGTTTTAATCCGTTGTATCAGCTGGTTAAATCACAGGTACTGGGAATGTCTAAACATCAAGATTTAGTGACAAATTAAACAAAAAAAATTCACGCACTTTAAGTTGTAGGTCGCTTAGCGAGACACCACATTACTTTAAGTGGGGGAAAACATAAATGAGATGACATGGCGTGTAATCGGTTAATCTAGTAACCATTGGTCTTACCATGCTTATTGTGCAGCTAGCGCAGGTTATACGCGATACGCATGATGAACAGAGAGAAGTCAAAACGATCTGATCGAAACGAAATAATACTATTAATGATACGTAGATTAGCCTCGCATGTGCTTTGTGCGACTGTCAGGCTAAATGCTCCTTTTACAGTAGCCACACACGGTAGTTTTTAGACCTACAAGCAAGCCGCTAGATACCTTTCACGATATCAACATATTATATCGGTATTGCAAAGAATGTGACCGGTATAAATTATAGGGATTATTTTTTTACATAATTCATTCCTTTTTTAACGTAATAATATAACAGTTTACTGTTAGTTTAGTAGAAGCGGAATTATATATGTTGTATATTGCAGAATGTCTGTAGATCTATCTCTTGTCACAAATTAAAGGCAGTCATATTTATGTCACCTATCCCTACCGTACGTTCCCTCGCTCTGAACATGAGGAAGACGGTTTTGCTCCGGGAATGCATGCTGACTCTGAATATGTTGTCGAGGTGTGTGTGTCGTCATGTTTCGGGGAATAACTTTGTGGGCTCACAATGCAATGGCCCGCATGCGCACCATGGACAACCTTTCATAAGTGGGGTCGTCCGCAATTTCCAGCTTCAAATGACGAAACAAAAATAATATTTGTATTTTGTTTTTCGAAGCTGGAATTGCTGAGAAATAACGAAACAAAAATAATATGTGTATTCTGTTATTCGAAGCTGGAATTGCTGACAAATAACGAAACAAAAATAATATTTGTATTTTGTTATTCAAAGCTGGAATTGCTGACAAATAACAAAACAAAAATAATATGTGTATTTTGTTATTCGAAGCTGGAATTGCTGACAAATAACGAAACAAAGATAATTTTTGTATTTTATTATTCGAAGCTGGAATTGCTGACACATAACGAAACAAAAATAATATTTGTATTTTGTTATTTGAAGCTGGAATTGCTGACAAATAACGAAACAAAAATAATATTTTTTTCGGTATTTGAAGCTGGACATTTCCAGCTTCAAATAACGAAACAAAAATAATATTATTTTTATGAAATATAGACATCTCTCAAATGGAATTATTTTATTAATTGAGCATCCACCACAACATATTAACTTTCAGTGTCATGTTAACCCTTTGCCCGTTAAGTTCTAAGATGTCACCAACCTGAAGTTGCGTCTCGCTAGCGCGATCAACGACTTCAAGTGGGTGACAATTATTCATATTTGAACATCAATTGATTTCACAAAGTGCGATATGTGATATGCTAAAACTATCTTGAAAACGTATATAGTTGTGATTAGCGCTTGAAGGGTTAATATATTCAAAAATTACTGGAAAACTTAATGAAATTAAATATCTAGTGTGATACTGTACTATCAGCTGATGCTTTGGACGTCCTGAAATGTATGGATTGTGTTTTTTTTCTTAAATTGATGCTACAAACAAAGCCATATGACGCACATATACATATAGTCAATTTAACTCCCCAATTGATTCGCACATACTCAAATGATTCTGGAGCATAGTGTAGAAGCTAAAGGCAAATCTATTCTGTTTAAGACTGATCCGTAGCAAAAACGGAATAGCGACAAAAAACTACCAATGATAAATACTTGATTTGAAAACGAGTTGAAAAGAAATAGCACAATAGACAAAACTGACACTCCACAAATAGACGAAACTGACACTCAAGAAAATGCAACACTTCAATTCAAAGTTGTTCCAACGTCAAATAAACTTCTCTGACGTTGCTATAACGGTGGGACAACGCTGCGACAGCGCCGTGACCTTGAATAAAGGGGCCAGCATAACGTTACCCAGCACATGTCATGTGACATTGGTCCCCTGAATGCCTGATGAGTTGACGAGCTGAGCCGCACAGGGATCACTGCGGATTTCACTGAATCCCTTGTCAAGTCAGACACTGGGATCAACCCTTAGCGGACCGGGGCCGCATAAATCTCTATACTACTATACGGAAAAAGACTGTTATTTGTTATTTTTTAATTTTATTTTGTAATAGTTCAGTGTTTGAGTATTCCTGGTGTGTGTCCTGGTGCAGTGGTTAAAGCTACCTACTGTCACGTCAGCGGTGGGATTGGTTCACCAATCGCGGTATTCAGGTTTCAAAGAAATATAACGTTTCTTCCCCGACCCCTGTCAAAATAATAACATTGCTGGGAGCCCCTTTGAACGCCAGGGTTCATAGCTCGGTAGATTTATTAGAAGGTCACTAAACCATAACTATCGCTAAGCCATAACTGTCACTAAAGCCATAACTTATGTCGATCCCCACACTGAAAGAGTAAAATAATAAATATTGTTCGTAGATTCATAACATATGTATTTAAATGAAGCGGGAAGAGCTAATTAAGGCATTTATGATGATTTTAAATTAAAAAAAATGGATCTCTTGGTTTATATAAAAACAATTTCAGTGCTTTAAAGGTTAAGTAATGATTCAAATATTGTGCAATCAGCGATTTCAAGGAGCTCCGGTATAAATCAATTTATTGTAGTTGATAGATAAATAATGACCTAAACTGTTCTGATTGCAACACACACATTAGAAAAAACAAGGCGATGTTGACATACAGGAACGAATAATTGTACTCTGTCATTGGCCTTTACATTGAGACGCTATGGTACCATTTTAAAATAATATAATTAGCACAACATGAACAAAATATTAATGTTTTATATACACGATACAAATATTTAAACCACAAATATGTGAATCACCAAATATCATTAGATAGCGTCAGTTTCTTCATTTGAACCTGGTAATTCATGTTGTTATGTCCACCTTAAAGTGAGGAATAAAAACAGTTTTATTTTAAAGAATTCACATTTACACGTATTTGCAATCAATTGAAGGGACTAGCCCATCATTAGTTTTAGTGGTGATTGTCACAAAGTCAACCCCTGCCAGGTGTATCAACGGTATTAAATTGAATTTGCATTATTTGAATTTTTTCACCAACATTAGTAAAACTAGGCAGTAGGCCCTTTAATTGTACAATATAATGTGCATATATTTATCATGCACGTTTTCTGAATGGTGCTGTCAGTCTATGTTTAACTCATAACTATAATACATCAGTGGTGGGAGGGGGTTACAATAAAACAACCCTCACAACGCGGGAGATAAGTCAAGAAGTGGAGCAGATCCATGATAATTTACCCATTATGAAACCATCACGTGATATTTTGAAGGAGTCCTGCTAAAACGAGAAAGAAAAGCAAGCGGAAATATTTATGATTTAGACATTACTTTACAACGAGTGGAGCAGGAAACAACTTACTACCAGATATAATTCAGCAGAAATCAGCACCGTTTTTTATTTATATTTCCGAATATTAGAGAAAATATATTCAGCAGCAATTGACTGTGAAATCGAGGATTGGTCAAGTCAGGTAGCAGGACTGTGGAATTCGTACAATCACGGAGCTGGTCGAATTCACAGAGGACTCTCAGAAGGTGACATCAATGCCCGTGAAATTAAGTGAATTATTTCATACCTGTAAATTAAATATATAACGTAGATTTGAATTGATGTTTCAAAGTAGGTTATTACAACATTTACAAGGTAAGAGCTACAAGACGTGGACCCTTTCAGTTAGAAGTGATCCACTAATTGTGGTTGCTATCTTGTGTCATGTACACGATTAATGTAACATACAGTCTAAGTGCAGGCTTTGTGTGTGTAAAGATATATTTCTCTGTAATTTTCAACAGAGGTTAAAAGTACCCACATTGCTAACACAATTTTTAGCATGTTTTCTTTGCTTAGTAAAGATTCTATAGCACTTTATTTATAAATGTTGTAAACAAAATATCAGCATAATACATCACAGATCCAGCCCATACGTTTTACCATGAATGAACCTTTGTGTAAATATATTGTGACGAAACCTGTGACGATCAACACAAAAACGCCTCTATTTACACAACTGTTATTCACAATTAGAGAGAAATTAATATAATATTTAAAAAAACTAAATTTAAACATGTTTGAAACAAAACAATCAAGTTTAAACTGTTTTAATCTGTAGAGTAGCACAAGAAAAAACATATAATGTTTCTAATGTGGGTACTCTTAAAGGAATGCAACACTGCCAGCTGGCCGTCAATACAAAATCAAATCAATAGTGTATTTAATTGAGTGCTAATACTACTAAAATATCAGTCTAGTAATCGATCTAAATTTCTGTAAGTATAAACTCCACCCAGATTGGCATCCAACAGTGCTGCCATTCAAACCAAACAATTCGATACACAAAAAAGTAGAAGAACACTGTAACGATCCACAAAAAACTGTGGAAGCTTGTGAAACCTTCAGGCACATCCAAATAATCCAAGTATATGGCTTCAAATGTGAGCTGTCGAGCTGCTAACTACACTACAAGCTGGAAGAAAACAAATAACTTTTCTTTTTATGAAATTCCCCCGTCAGATAAACAGCGAGATTTCTGAGAGACGGAACTGAGAAACTGACCTATTCTCTGGCACACAGGTTTAATTAATCCATCACTGCTAGAATATTCCCAGATAAATTGAAACATACAAGAAATGTCCCACTTTACAAAAAAAGTAGTAATTACAGACCAGTGTCTATCCTGCGTATTACTTCTGAGATATGTAAAAACAGTATAAAACATCCAGTTAGTTCTTTTGGCTCTAAAATAAATATTTAGCATGACTTTTAGTCCGGGTTTTATCAAGAAAATTCTGCCGATACATGTCTAACCCTTCTGAAAGCTTTCGACACAGTGACTACAACATTGTATCTGATAAATTTGAGATTATTGGTTTTAACACTAATTCTGAAAAGTGGGCCCACTCTTACTTGGCAAATAAATTTCAGCAGGTTGAGGGACATTCATCCTCCATCTCTCGTGATATCCCCCCAGAGATCCATTCTAGAACCCTATTTTTCATTTATTTATGTCAACGATATAAGTTTGCACATTTCTCAAAAATTGTTATTATATGCTGATGAATCCGCATGTTTTCGCTCAAGACTAGCATAGAAATTAAAATTGTATTAAGATCAAAATTTACATCATTTTATCACGGGCTATTTTCTCATAATTAATTAAGCTTAAGTTATCTTACTTATGAGCCCACAGGGCGATACCTCGCTGTATCGAGCATTGGGTGTTCAACAATTTTAAACAGCGATATACCTTGAATGTTGCGCGCGCTGCGTCTCAAGACTGGCCAATCAGATAGCAATTGACAGCTGCCTGAGAGCAAAGCTTGTTTGTTTCCGTTGATATGATAGATATAGAAAAGTTTGGAATCTCACGCTGATGTCATCGTGTACTGAACTCCCTCATGGCGGTCACTATTATGATTACTGGATTTGGTACACCTCACTGTCCAAAATGTGAAACGCTCAACTTGTTTATATAATACATCTAGCAATGGAAACAGGTAACTGTGATGAGAGCTGAACAAGAGGTCAATTCTTCGCGATCCAAAATAAATCTGAAACATTCAATGATGTTTGAATCTAAGACACCCCCCCCCCTCCAAAAATAATAATAATCCACATATATACAGATATAGTAGGCCTTCTGTGGTAGCACTCGCGTGAGACTGGCCAAAGAAAGATCGGTGATAGTAGAGGCAACATTTCATAGAACTGCAATGATCATGACCATTGCTTGGAACAGTCTGTCAGTAACTCATTATACTACACGACAATTATCTTTCTTCAGGTCAGGCCTCAGAAATATATTTAGAAAATAAAAGACCTGCATATTTTGTATTTGTCTGATCCCAAATTTCTTAGTAACCCCTATTGACTATTAAAGCTAACAACATTGTTTTGCTACACCATCTTGATTGCCTCGCTTTGTAGACCACAGTCGAACATTAACTTGACATTAACTTTCTATGATATCCTCGATGTATATTTAATAGTGATGTGTATTAATTTTATTAGTTATTGTATTTATTTAAATAGCTGTTTACTTGGAAAAGTAAGCGATTATATTCTGGCTTTGCGCTGAAGAGTGGTAGTCAATACGAGGTTTTATATTCACTTTTATAATCAACATTTGCAAAGAAAGACACGTCCATGAAAAGTAGTTGAACATTATTGTATATATCACAAGCATATTTGTACTTAACAGTTTGGACAGATAATATCAAAATACGCCCGTGATGATGAACGCGAGAAGTGGATACCAGTCTGAGCGACACCTGGTGAATATCGTTGTTATTGTCTTCGCCTTGATCTTCACAGCTTCTGCCCAAGGTATTAACCTTTCCAAGTTAACAATTAAAACTCGAGGTATTGCCCACAGTAGATTTTCAATATTGGGTATCACGACTCAAATTCTATGACAGGTTGGTAAGAGAATAATATATACATGTTAAAAGACAAAAATCACGAATCTAATCATGTCTTCAGTTCAATAATAAATCATAATATTATTTCTTTACTATAACATTTTATTAGTGTCAGCAATATAATTTGACTTTCAACAGAGACATTGTGATTTTGCCGTCTTGAATTTTTCCGGATCTTTACAAGTGGTTTCACTTTATTTTTTTACCCTGAGACCATAGGTGTAGACACCAAAATTATGACTCTATGTCCATTAGAACTGGAGATATTGTCCAAATTATATTTTCGTGACGTCAAATTAAAAAATGGCCGAAAACCCAAATGAAGCCAATTTTTTTTTCCTGGTACCATCGCTAATATCATCCCCAGGAGTCCCCTGATAAAAATGGTACCACTCATGGAGAGTAGTTGGGGAGCACGATGACAATAATGGTCCATGTACCAGCTGTGTCAATTTTGAATCAATATATCAATAAAAATAAAATTTGCCGAAGCAGAATGGTGCTCGAAGCAGAATGGTGAATTTCGCTTGATAATTATTTCATGTAATTTTAAAACCCTTTTCAATCGATTCAGCACCCCCAAAAAACCCATACTGGACATTTTAATAATCAAAATTGGTCAAATGCTGCAAAAGATAGGCCCTACTATAGCTATTATTATAGGTTTTTCACAATGGCTTCAGGCTGCGAGTTTGAAAATCGTTTTCCTCGAGTTGCAACCATGATCCAGCATGTCTGCCAGGTTTTTCTTATTCCTGGGGTAGTCCAGTAGATTTTTAATATTGGGTATCACGACTCAAATTCTATGACAGGTTGGTTAGAGAGTAATATATACATGTTAAAAGACACGAATGAGTGTTATCTAATCATGTCTTCCCTGGGGCCGTATTCTCGTGAAGATCACCTAACTTTAGGATTTTTCCGCAACTTTAAAATGCGGAAGTCCGTAACTGCAGAATTCCGTAAATCGCTATTCTTAAGCTATTTGCGAAAAACTGTAGTTGCTTAGTTCCGCATCCTAACTTTTATGCAAAACACGCCATTTTTCCCTAGAATTTAGGGCATCCAAATTCTTTCTGTAACTTTTACCCAAAACTTAAGTGAGTTCCGCATCGTAAAATCAACGAGAATAGCACTTACGGAAAAAAACCAAAGATGAGGAAATATTTGAGGAAATTCCAAAAATCTACGATGCGGAGCTTCGTAAATGGTCACGAGAATACGGCCCCTAGTTCAATAACAAATCATAATATTATTTCTTCACTATAACATTTTATTAGTGTCAGCAATAGAATTTGACTTTCAGCATAGACATTGTGCTTTTGCCATATTTTTTTTTGCCGGAGGCTGTCTTTGATTTTTTCCGGATCTATACAAGTGGTTTCACTTTTTTTTACCCTGAGACCATAGGTGTAGACACCAACATTATGACTCTATGTCCATTAGAACTGGAGATATTGTCCAAATTATATTTTCGTGACGTCAAATTAAAAAATGGGCGAAAACTCAAATCAAGCCCCAATGTTTTTCCTGGTAACATAGCTAATATCAGCCCCAGGAGTCCCATGATAAAAATGGTACCACTCATGGAGAGTAGTGGGGGAGCACGATGACAATAATGGCCCATGTACCAGCTGTGTCAATTTTAAATCAATATATCAATAAAAAAAAAAATCCGAAGCAGAATGGTGCTCGAAGCAGAATGGTGAATTTCGCTTGATAATTATTTCATGTAATTTTAAAACCCTTTTCAAGCGATTCAACACCCCCCCCCCCCAAAAAAAAACATACTGGACATTTTAATGATCAAAATTGGTCAACTGCTGTAAAAGATATCGACATAGGCCCTACTATTATAGGTTTTTCAGAATGGCTTGCGGCTGCCAGTTTGAAAATCGTTTTCCTCGAGTTGCCACCATGATCAAGCATGTCTGCAAGGTTTTTCTTATTCCTGGGGTGGTCCCCTAAAATAATTTGTTGAGTAACTTAAGGAACCTAACAGTGCACAGAGGACCCAAAGTAATTGGATTACATACAATCGCCTCAGAAAAGGTAAAACTAAAAAAGAGGCTGACATCACCAACGCTTTAGTAACAGCAAATTACATATACGTAGGGTGTTCACATATTTGTTAGGCTCATAGGATATATAATGTTTGTACAAACGGCTGCAATATTTACCCTTCACACCCTAAGTAACACACAAGGTCCGTCCAATATTGAGGCTGGTCAAATAAAAACAGAAGATCAGATTCGGAGGTACACGTCACTGGCTGAACTGAAGCAATTAAAACATAAATCAATAATGTGAAGATATTATAATTATCGGGCAGTCAATTTGTGTAACTCTTAAAGTGCTGAGTTATATAATCTGTATTTATCCCATTTGAAGTTCTCGCTACGCGATCTCCAGCTTCAAAAAATACTTAAATATGTCCATTCGGAATCCAACACATGCCGACCTGGCAAATTTAATGGTCAGTTCTGCTTCAAATTGTGCTGTTTAAAGAATACATAAAAAGGCTGAAAAGATCAGAACTTCATGGGTGATAATACAAATGTTCGCAAGCAGTCATTAAAATGAATGTACGTTATTTCTATATTTACAGGTAGTTGTTGGCCTGGTTGTTTTAACGGTGGCACATGTGTCCTTGGAACATGCGTGTGTCAACCCGGTTTCTCTGGTACACGTTGTGAACAAGGTGGGTGAAACTACATTACATTAACACCCCAGCAAACATAATACGTTGACCCAAAATTGCGTTGATGTTGGCCCACCGTTTACGAAGTATCATGATGAAGAAGTAAAAGTCAACATTATTTGTTATATTACAACTTAAGATGTTGAAGGATATAAATAATAAATAACTAGACATGAATAGTGACTTTTCAAGTAACAATAATATTAAGGCCGGGTTTTTGTTGTGGCCATTTTGAATTTGGTTGGGTTATTTTTTTTATATGACACATTGATTGGAATTTCGCGTATGAGTTTTTTTGGCAGCCATTCTGAACTGTAATTTTAGACTTCGGACTTCAGGCTTCAAATTTCAGAAGTCCCCACTGAGCTTTTGCAATTTTAAATAGATATATATTTGTTTGTCAAGTGGAATCGCATTCAGGGTGGACAGTGCACTAGTTGGCTTAAATTGGGGTCTGGGTCACAAATGACTCGCATTGGTTACGACTAAAACTTACGACCTCGAGATTAGCATCTACCTCGAATGCAACTGCTTTCATGAGCAGGTAGATCAGTTTTTCATTATCAGGGTTATTTCTTTCATTATTAGAAATGCTTCACAGATATGCTCTTTATCTTCTGAATATGCTGAGGTCTGGTCTCTCTGTCAAAGAGTTAGACTACACACTCACCAAAAACATTTGAATGATCACTAATGTCAGACAATTTAGATTCGCTACCCCCCCCCCCCCCTGTCCTGCAAAATATTTTGCAATGCTTGAGGCACAGACTGTGGTGTACCCTTCAATCAGTCATTATTACTGTCTCACTGACCAGAGTTAATAATTTTTGACACTGCAATAATAATTAAAATTTCTGCGACGGCGAGTGGGGAACTCACTCTTTCGTAATTCGTAGAGCTAATATCAGATGTCCAAGGGTGGTGGGTGACAGGGTGATATTATATGTTATTTGAACAGTAACTGACCTCAACAGTTTATTCATTTATTCCAACAGCTACACCTACACTCACACAAGACATGAGGCAAGAGCAAACGATAAAATAATTTTATAAGCCTCATTTCAGCCCCAGTTGAAAACAACCTATAATGGCAGCCAATCAGATACATGTCAGCATGCTAGGCTAATCCTACTCTGGTTCCAAGAGCCACACCACTTATCGTGGCCGAGCTTCATGTAGCCTCTGGTATGCCCCAGTGGCGAATGTTTGTGACTTGTTGCTATTTTTAGATGAAAATAGGGTAATCCCCGAATTCAGGCATTTTTGAAAGGTCACTTCCCCGGATGAAGAGTTGTTTACAGTATTGTATTTCCCCTCTGACGCATTTCCTATGACTTGACCCAAAAAATTATTCACAGGCCTCAATAGCACAGGCATGATGGTCACGTGACTAAGAACCTTGGCCAATACCCGGCCATAAATGAAATTGGCCGGGCTCGCCAGGCAAGGCTAATCCTCGGAAGCTGAATCCCATTGGCCGTCAGAGCATACAAATCTAGTCACAGATGTATGAATCACAGAGCGTGAAGAACTGAGGACAGTGGTCCAATGGTGGTGAGGCACCAACTAAAGCACACAGCGTTGACTCAACATTCTGCCAATCACCAAGTTGTCCTTGAACGCCTTCTCCCTGGCACGGAAATGCAGAGCTTTCTACGCACAGTATACAACCACTGGAAGGCACAACTGTGTACACCCAAGACTTAGCCTACCACATTAAAGAATCATTCAGCTTCAAAACGCGCATGCCTGGGACGGTCAAGTGTAGGCCAACAGTAGCCTATTGAGTACAGATTGACGGCATTAATATAGCCACTGAACTGATTACAAGATACTACTCAAACGAGACATTGAACCAATGCTGTTTTAATGTTAGGCCAACGTCTGCGACGCTGGCCCAACATTGAACCAACATTAGATAAATGTACAATGTTTGAGAGAAAGTCCTCCTGCCCAGCAAACGCAAGACATTTGTATGACATTTATGCAATGTCGGCTCAACGTCTTCGACGTTGGTCCAACATTGCATAAAGTCATACAAATGTTTTGTTTACTGGGTGACAATACAAACATGGGGGTCAAGCAGTTTCCAAATCCCCGCAGTAATACAGTCAGTTTGTTTGCAAGTAGGCGACCAAGTAGGGGCAAAAGACAAGGGCTTTGAATTATTACCTCATAGATGTCGCTCAAGTATATATGAACTTGCTGTGATTTGAGAACTTGTTCTTAATGAGGCTTTGGGTATGAAACGCATATTTAGTATTATTATGGAATAGGGCCTTGGCTTACCGACGGGCACTATTGCCTTCTGGGGGACCCTTGGCCCGCGAATTTTGACAGTTGACTACACCTTTAAACGTCGGCTTTGTTTGGCCAAGATTCTACGAGCTACTGTTATTTTGTTTGCTTACATACCGGTTGATGTTGTCTGCTGCAAAATCGTGATCGGTAGTTTTAACAACATGCATCCCCCCTTGTTATTAATTTCGTTTACAGTGTGATAGATATTATAATTTCACAAATTGAGTGCCCTGGGACATCAACATTAGCCCAGGTACTTTTTTTCACCCCTACTAGTTTATTACTTATATCATTCTTATATATTACTAAATATTGTATTGCTATGTAGATTGTCTGTAGCTTGAGGATAAGAAGAAACACTTTAAACGCTACTTAAAAATTCACAATATTACAATGGTTAATATACCTGTCCAGGTCAAAAAGTAACTTTCAATGTCCTTGAGGGTAAATGTTACGTTTAATGTTTGGTTAATGTTGGACCACCGCTTGCGACGCTGTCACTTTGATTCTGGAGAAGATTCCAATGACAGTCATATTTTATTGTGTAAGTCTGCTACAAAAGTACTATTACACAGACAATGCTGAAATCGGAAACAAATTATAATAATTATATTGGCGATACATCTGCACCAACTCTAGTGTATCAATGCTCTGAATCAAACTATTATAGTAATGGAGAGCACATTATGATACTAATTACCACAACTGTCACCTACTCTTTTCTGCAAAGTCAAACTGCTCATTTGGAGCATTTTTGCTTTCAACGGCAGTAAATCCCTCTCACAAGACATATAATGATTTCTGACACAGCTCTCACCTGCTCCCAGCCCTGCGAGAACGGGGGCATATGTACAGCTCAGGGCACCTGCCTGTGCCCACCTGGCGCCTCTGGTGAATTCTGTGAAAATGGTTAGTGACATTGAATCTACTTGTGGTACGAGTGCAAAACCTTGCAACCTAGGCTAAATGACCTCTTTGCACGAGTTTGCGCGTGAACATTAATCTCAACAAAACAGTTCAGCTTTAGTCACTGTGTGGCGTGTTGTTATTGAAAAGTGTGTAACATTAGTCTGAACCAAACAGTTCAGCTTTGGTCACTGTGTGGCGTGTTGTTATCGAAAATGGTGTATTACCACCCTGAAATCGTTATTCGAATTCGCACACCCCCCTTAGTAGTATCCCATTAATCTAATAGGAATTTACAAATTCATTTTATCCAATTAAAATTGTCATCCACCTGTAGTTGTGTCTCGCTGACGCAATTAATCCACAACTTCAAGCGGGTGAAAATTATAGAGATCTTGTCAAATTGGAGGACAATCATTTAAAAATACAAATGACTGAAGCTATGTTACACCTTTAACATGTAGCCTTGGCCTTACTAATGATAGCGCCAATAACAAGTATTACGAATATTTTTTGGTGTGATTACTGTTCAAAGGATTAATAAGAATTACGGCAGATACGACACTTTAATACTAATGTTGAGAACCACATATTAGAAATATCAAATGAAGCAGATTTCGTTTTAATTGTGTACTCCGCATCCAAATTAAAGTTTAATTGTATTTTATTTCAACACATTAAGTTACGAGGTTTGATCCTTGTCGTCGTATCAGTGTATTTAGTGACAGGTAGCCCGGTAACTTATATTGATGGTGCACAAATTATATAGATCGACATATAGATGGTGAAAGTGACCTTCACATTAATATCGTATGATTCAATCCAATAAACATTCAGGTTTAGCCTGCTATTGAAACCTCATTTTGTAGTTTTTTTGTAGTTTAGTTGTGATAACACATCTTTAAAAAGAGCTATTAGTTAGCATTGTAAATACAAACTCTAGCTACTTGTGATTTAAAATTGAATTTCCAAGAGTCATGTATAGAAATGTAGATATATGGATTTTTTAGATGGTTATTATATCAATGACATTCCTGCTCTGCTGAATTGCTAGTTCAAAGTACATCTTCAAATTAGGACAAATATGTCTACTTACACTGTTAATTATATAAATATATGTAGATCTATCGTTTAAAAGTTAATTATTTGGTTCAATGAGTACATGTCTGTAGCAAAGTAGTTATCAATTTCATTTGATTGTTTGGCACTCACCGGAAGACTTGTACAGGCTTAACAGACTGCTGGACATGAGTCATCCTTTAAAGTGGATAACTAAATTTTGTACCCACTTGAAGTTGTGTCTCGCCACCGCGACCCACCACTTCAAATGAATGAAAATTACTCATATCTATATTGCTTTCTGAACAACACACACTTCGTTCCCAATAACTGTGATTTAGTCGGCCAATAAAATGTATTGAAAACGACTATTATTGCGCTTAGCGCTGGGTTGATGGTATGGCATGATTTTTACCGAGCCTGTCCATTTCTACTTGCTCAAGCAGGCACATTTTGTGAAACCTCTGAGGAAAAATAAAAATGTTTTTAATATGTTTTTATTCAGCGGCAACGTCAAATGCACAAAAATAAAAAAACCTCTGATTGTATGACCCGAATGTTGTTACATGTTGTATATTGATAGGAACAAATTTCATGTGGCGTCTATGAGGTCTCACAACCCTAAGTAAGCCGAAGACACGGCAGGTGTATACTAATCATGGAATCATCACACAAAATATTTTCAATGCAATTGCTCCAGCAACTTGTGAAACAAAATAAAATACAGAGAAGTTATACTTTGGTGAATATTTAATAAGCGCGCGTTATCTCCATCGTAAAGAATATCAGGTATAACCGTTTCATGATGATCTCGCAGGGATACAGTGGGTTGAACTGTGTCTGGTCTGTAAAAGAGGGTACGGACTTTAGCCCAGTTTGAGCTGTGCTGATATTTTTTCACGCTAGGGGCGTAGCTCAAAATCTGTCTGGTCAGCATACCTATAGCGGTCCTGTTTTCGAACAAAGACATGTCAGGCTTATCCTGATATGATACACTATATGGCTGATAGAGCTGAAAATAGTGAAATCGGCCTGCGGAATTGAGTCAGTTTACATGTGTTTCAATGAGACTGGCATTTGGGGTGGTGAGACCATGAATAACAGCAGATAGTTAGTGTGTATTTTTAGAAACAGATGTACATAAGGACACTGTGTTTTATTTCTCTGTTTTAAATCAGAAAAAATCTAATGAGGGAGGGCGGTAAAAAAACATTTTAGAAATAAAAACATTCAACCTATTTTCGGAAAAGTTATTGAGGGCGACCAAATGAAAAAACATTGGACAGATTTTTGGAAAAGTTAATGAGGGCGACAAAATAAAAAAAAATACTTATTTTAAATAAAGTTATTAAGGGCGACGGAAAAAACAAGCTAAAAAAAACATAGCTGGAAAAAAGTTTATTTATTTATCTGAAATGAAGTTGTTGTTTTTTCGCAGAAATTAAATGGTTTTTTTAAATCGTCAACAATTCAATGCACGCACTGGGCAGAACAAAAACACATGTTTTTTTTTGGTGATGCGCGGCCTAAATCTAATGCGCGCGCTCATCTAAAACAGAGAGAAAAACATAGTGGCCTAAAACGACATAAACACGCGCATATCAACAATGGTGTAATTGGAGTAATGGTCGTTTTTTAAGAAATTAAACTGATGTATAATCAGCAGTTAATTACAAATGTTTGGTCTCTTTGAAAAATAATGTGTATTTTTGTAATTCAAGCGGGTAAACTGTATTATTTTTTAAAGTAGACTCTTGAATTAATGCAGCTTCCAGTTGATTTGTTGAAATGAATACGTGCACGAGTATAACTAACCCTAGCAGCTCACTTGTAAAAAGGTATATGAATGGTGCACATGTGTGTTGTCTTGCATGTACATGTATATTATAATATGTAAAGTGTTGTGGTTTGTTGTGCTCACATATAAAAATTGCCATGGTAGCTTGTTTTCTTCTGGATGACTATAATTTTTACAGATACTCAAAATTGTATAATATTTATTTATGTCGGTAAACTGATAAATAAATAAGGTCATATTGCCTTGACAAAATTTGATTTTATTTAAAAAAATATATTTTTAATTTTTATGTACTTATGCATTTGAATAACTATGTACCTATGTACTTTAACGTAAATCTTAAGCAATGATGTTGAATTTCATGTTAGTTTGAATAAAAAGCTGGTCTTTTTGGTAGTTTTCTATTGAATGAAAACCCTCTCAAAGAGATCCATACGATGTAAGAAGATTAAAATATATATTTGAGTGTTTTTTTAGCCAGCTGTCCATCTCCTTGTCAAAACGGTGGAGTTTGCATGAATGGCGGCACGTGTCTTTGTCCTCCTGGATTTACTGGACTCACATGTGAGACATGTAAGTATCTGAAGCAAACATTCAAATATTGTTTTTATATACTTCATACTCCGATATTTTGATTGTTATGTTAAATGTATTGTTATTCGACTTTTTTATTAGTAAAGTAGAAGGTCTTTCGATTAGTGCAATTAGCATCTTTTTTGACAAATGTGATCTAAATAATTGTCGCTCACTTGAATCTCGCGTATTAAGTTGTACATTGCCTCAGTCATTCGAGCTTTAAATGAAATATAACAGTTGATAATTAGGGCCTACGGTAGGGCAAGGCTTATACCTTCAGCATACTTAAGTTAAAGTTATCTATTTTGTTTTGGACAGCGAGCTGCGACCCACCATGTGCAAACGGAGGACAGTGTGATAACACTGCTACATGTGTTTGTCTGCCTGGATATGTGGGAGATGCCTGTGAAATATGTTAGTTAACCCTTTCAGTGCGGGGCCCGGCTTTATGCGTCAGAATCTGACGTCTAAAGACGTCAGATTCTGACGTATAAAGACGGTCCCCGCACTGAAAGAATTAAAACATTTATAATGGCCGTAGACCTCTAACATACATTGTAGGTATTCATATAGAGCGGAAAGTGCTAACTAAGACATTTATAATGGTATAAAAAACATAATTGGTCTCCAAGGTTTATACAAAATATCTCAGCGCTTTAACGGTTAATTTCAATAATATTATTATACTCATATATGTCGATTGAAGGAATTATAAATATTTTAGACTTTGCATATTACTTTTTTTTATAACTAAATCAGGAATACATTTAAAGTCTACATGTATTATTTTACTTTAGGTTGTGCCATGAAATAAAAAAGACAAAATGTATGAAACCAATGGTATCGTCCAACTGTTGAGGTTGTAAAACATGTTTCAATGACGTTTTCATAAAATCCGCACCGACACTCCCTCCAGAACTTTATCTATATAATGTGGATTTTTTGTACTTTTAGCTCTCTGTTCGCCGGTGTGCCAGAATGGCGGGCAGTGTGATAACACTGGTACCTGTTTGTGTCCTCCTGGGTTTTCGGGTGAAGCTTGTGAACAACGTAAATATCATATAATCTGATGCATACAATATTCAGGCATGACAATTACAGCTTTATTGATTAGAAAATACATACAGTTTCGTTTTGCACAGCAGTATATGCTACAAATGCTAGAAAAAAATCTACAAATAATATTATGGGATCTCGATCAAGCTGTAGGCCTATGATTTTTTGCAGGCGATAAAACGTACAAAAACAGTATTTACATTTCCTGTCCATTTTATTTTATTTGTATATGGAATATATTACCATACCATATTTTCTATAAATTATTGCCTGTCTTTATTTAATAATGTTTTGTTTCATTTTGCTTGCTATATTTTGTAAACATTTGTAGTGGATTTGGCTAGTAGGACCATTTCAGATCAAAATGAGCTCCTGTGTACCTCTCAAAAATGCCGGGAAAATTTTCAAAATCGACTTTTTTCAAAATGGCCGCCGTCCCACGTTAAAATAATTAAAATACGCATATCTTTTGATATATATAATATAAAAAACACGAATTAAATGTTGTTTTTGACTAATTGAGACATGCTGATTCGAATAGACGCATTGAATTTGATATCCAATCATTAGAAAAATGTTAAAAATCCAAAATGGCCGCCAAAATCTTAACTTTTTGAAAAAATTATATCTTTTGATATACATAATATACAAACACGAATAAAATGTTGTTTTCGACTAATTGAGACATGCTGATTCGCATGGACGCATTAAATTTAATATTCAATCACTAGAAAAATGCTAAAATCCAAAATGGCCGCCAAATTTGTAACTTTTTGAAAAAATGTATTAACTTGCATTTTTAAAACGAAATGCAATAAAAACCAACACATTAATCATACAGTGAGTATTTATTTAAAAAAAGTATGGTTCTTTATCAGTTTATAGTGAGGTCCTGTCAGCGAGGACTTTATATTTCTGAGTCACTGGTATCAGTATCTGACTGTCCTTCACTTTCACTTGTACAGTCTGATATCTCTGCTGCCATGCATGCTAGACTGATGGCATCTGGCAAAGGTGAGTCAGGGTTTCTCACAGGTAGACACAGTTGATCTGAAATATGCCAACCATACCCCAGAGGTGATGGATGTTGTTTCATCTCATAATGAGTTTGTATGTAGGCCAGGTAATTAGCACGCTCAATATGTGCTCTAAGAGTATGCATAGCGGGTGGTAGTCTTGACATATTTTTTTTATTCTGATCTCTCCACTTTATTGCTCTTGCATCTGGCAAGTTATTGCTTTTCACATCAGAGAACACGTATCGAATGACAAACTTTGTTATATCATTGATTGTCTCATCTCCTGCGGGAAGGCTGTTTCCACAACCTTGCAATAGCTTATGCCCGTTTGAAGATTTTTCAATACGATCAACAGTAGCTTTCTTACTTACACCACATAACCTACTATTATGATCACAGCCACTTAGAACATGAAGCTGTATGATTGAAGATGCCATTTCCTGATCACACAGTGTAGATGCATTGATAAACTGCTGTTTTCCTTTGATGTACAAGTCTTCAGGTATTCTATGAGCAATGTGAGCAGCCTGAACATAATTATCAGTATCTTCTGTGTCTGATATGACTGGTGACGAATAGCCTTGTAATCTTAAGATATTGTAAACATCGCTGTGTCAGCTTCTGTGTGATAGCATGTTAGTTCAGGCATAGCCTTGCCAGTGGATAAATTCTTAGTGTTGTCACCTACAGTAGTGTATATAATTGTGGCTTGTGTCGATTCTGTCGCTTATTTCGAAAGCACCGTTTCTAGGAAGAATTACAACCTCACTTTATTTTCAGGCTTGCTAAGAATAGAGTTAAAATCTCTGTATGATGGAAATTTGTCATTAGTCCTTATGACGATGTTTGGAACTAGCAAGTTTTTTTGGCGATGTAGTCTCTCACTATCTTTGATAGAAAAACTTTGAGTGTATGAATCATTCACGCATATAATGCATTCTGCATTTTTGTGCCTTGATAACAATATTTGGACCAGTTTATCAGCATAGTCCCTCCATGTATATTTGCTACCATCACTCTTTTCTCTATCTTCCACCGCTGGAGTTGAAATATGCCACAAAAGTCCCATGTCAACTATTGATGTGTAAAATGTTGGTTCCAAAATATAATGCATCTGCAGCTTTTGTTGTAGTTTAGTTGTTTGTGTTTTCCTCATAGTTCCATTCGCATTAAAAAGAGTAAGGCACGCATCTGTGACCCAATGGCTTAAAACATCTTCAAGTTTCAGACCACAACTCATTTCAACTAACTCAAGGACAGAACCTAATGCTTTTGCTTCCATTTCAGAAGACGTGGCTTTAATTTTGTCACCAGCTAATGTAATTGGAATTTTTTTTGCTATTTTTACGCGGAAGCCTATCATTTAGTGATATATGTTTCGAGTAAATTCTCTCCTCCATAAATTCTTTTACTTTGCTGACTCCATTTTGTTTAACACTTCGGAAATCAATAGAAAGGGAATCTGAGGCTGGTATTCCAGATTGCAAGACGCGCAGTGTTTGATTCTCATAACTAAATGGGTCACGATTCAATTCTTTCAGGTAAGAAATAATGTCTTGAACTGCTTGCTCATCAATTTTTAGTCGTCTTACAGAGCAGTCAGAATGCTTTTCGTTAGTATTGTTATTGTATTTTGCATGTTCATGAACAGTTTCTCAATCTGGTAATGTTATTGACATTTCTGGTATTTGAAAGCAGTTTTACATCAATATAGCAATCCATCCAGATTTAAGTTTTGATCCTTCGTTCATGGTTGACTCGATCCAAATATCAATGGCAACCGAGTATGGCTTCCCAGACATAGATTGAGCAAACAGTCCATTCTCGAAAAAAATGGAATATTCAGGTGAAAGGGAGTCAAGTACTGCTGTAAAATATGACAAATGACGACCATAGTTTGTGCTATCATATATCTGCAGCCATGGTAGGATCATCTTTAATGAGTTTTTAAATGACATCCATTTTTTTTATCTGATTGAGTGTATATTCTGAGTTAATATTTCAACCATTTCGAGGAAACCAACCCAAAACTCAGCTAATGGTGCATCTTCAAATTATGTGAGAATTAAACGTTTCATTTCTGAATTGTTCTCGAGGTTTTGGTAGTTGTTCTGCAGCTCACTTGAGGAAGTAGACTCTCTCAATTTTTGTAATGTTGTCTTGATTTCTTTAGAAAGTCGCAAAGACTCCAGTTGTTTGCTGAGGACTTGGTGAATCAAGGCTTCATAGAAGAGTTTGAGACAACGAACTCCTCGGGTAAAATGTCTGCATTTGAGTGCTTGATCGACAGAGCCATCAGCAATTACTCTTGCAGTATGTCTACTATACCTGACCCCTTGAACCTCTTGTAAATGGCATTGATGAAAGACATCTGTATATGGAAAGGCCCCATTAATGGCAAAATTTTATTGAAGGAAGCAGAATTCTCACTTTTTAATTCCAGAATCAGCACATAGACAGGGTGGTCACCAGTAATAAGAGCAAACGGCATATTTTTTTCTTGGATTGATTTTGCAAGCTTACACATTACCTCATAAATGATGGTTTTATTTGGCGGATTGGGATATGTCATGTGAAATAAAGCACGGTTTCCACTGGCTCTGACATTTCCGCAAAAAAAAACATCACATTTGTTCTATGTGATTGATTACTGCCAGTTAGTGTGTCACTTTTGAAGTCATCGTTGTCAACTATAGCTATGGCAGCTTTCCCTTCAGCTAGCTCAAAAGGACAGTTTATCGAAAGTTTTAGGTCTTTTACAACCCAGAAATCCCTTAGCATAGGTACATCGTGATAGCTGATACCAAGTCCATCTTTATGCAAAATGTCAATTATATATTATTTCTTTACTTTTCGTCATCCCATGTATCAAGATGGCAAGATTAGTCACAAATATAGTTTGTTTCCCTGTTAAATAGCTGGTAATTATTGACCCAATTGACTGGACTATCGGATCCGTATCAATTGTCTGCTTGGTAGGATTTTTTAACCAAGTTAGGAATTTAACTAAATTTGAGCTTATGCTTTCTTTTTGCTCCAGTTCATGTATGTATGGAGGCCATGGCACTGTATCAGTATTCTTAATTTCATCATTTAAATGTTGTGAAATGTTTCATAACAATGTTAGAGTATCAACACCAAGTGAAGACATGGCCGCTTCCAGATATGAGTCTGCTCCCCTTGTATCATAAATGAGCTCACTATTTTTATTATGACAGCTTTTGTGGAAACCAGTATCATTAGTAAACTCTTTCATCAATATATCCTTTATATAACTTGATTTTACAATAGATTCATAACCGAAATTTGATATAATGCGTGTGTAGTCTTGTAGAATACTTTGTACTGATCTAATTCCATGCTTTTCAAAAATGGCCTGTCGTACATGATTAAAAAATAGTTCCTGAGTCTCTCGGAGACTTACACTCTGCAGGTGTTGTTCATCTTCTTCTGTTAGTGGTTTTTTATCGCTTATATGTTTGCGCCAACATCCTCTATGGTATCTGACTTTCAAACCAAACGCTGTTTGAGGGTCAGGAATAGATACGATCATTGTATTCAGTCTATTTTTTAAGTCTTCATCCTCTAGTCGAATTGTATGTAGCTTAAATTTTGTCCAAGCATCTAGTGTGGACAAAAGCAATAGCTTTTTACTTTCATCAGAACTTTTAAATTGGCCTTTCATACACCAGACACATAGTTCTTTGTTGTGCACTGTGCCTATCACAGAACGAAGCCTTTTCGAGGAACTACAACCCTGTGAAGCTTTGTCATTTTCTTCGTCATTTCTGCTTTCACTGTTTTCACGCTTGTGTTGTCTACTTTCAGCTTGACTCAACGCTCTTTTACTTGAGAGTGTTGCATAGCATGAATAGAGCATAGGCCTATAATATCCTTTTGGACCATGTTCCCATTTTATTAAAGGATACACATGTCCAAATTTATCAAGTTCTTTCCATTTTACTGACTTTTGCTTGATATTGGTCCACTTTTCGAGCGAAATATTGTCCAAGCTATCATCATCAGAGCATGGAGAGCCACACAGCAAAACGCCCTTGTGGAGATTGTGTTTGTCTGTCATTGAAAATCTATTCCTATAAACTGTCTTGCTTAGCTGCTATGACATGAACCTGAAAAAAAAAGAATAAAAATATGTCAGTATGTGATAATTATTGTGTTATTAACATCTGGATATATCTCCCCTCTCCCTACCTCTTTCCCTCTCTCTCTCTCTATCTCTCTCCATTTCCCTCTCCGTCTCTCCCTCCATTTATGAGTATAGATGTTTCTGAAATTACAATTTTAAAATAAATAATCTGCGATTTTTTCAAAAAGTTAAAAATTTGGCGGCCATTTTGGATTTTCAGCACTTTTCCAGTGATTAGATATACAATTTAATGCGTCCATTCGAATCAGCATGTCTCAATTATTCGAAAACTACTTTTTTTTCGTAATTATATATCATATAGGCCTATGTCGAAAGATATCATTTTTGCAAAAAGTTACGATTTTGGCGGCCATTTTGGATTTTTAGCATTTTTTAGGTGATTGAATATCTAATTAAATGCATCCATGCGAATCAGCATGTCTCAATTAATCAAAAACAACATTTTATTCGTGTTTTTCTATTATATATATATCAAAAGATATTATTTTTTCAAAAAGTTACAATTTTGGCGGCCATTTTGGATTTTAACATTTTCCTAGTGATTGGATATCTAATTCAATGCGTCCATTCGAATCAGCATGTCTCAATTAGTCAAAAACAACATTTTATTCGTGTTTTTAAATTATATATATCAAAAGATATGCGTATTTTGGATTTTTTTAACGTGGGACGGCGGCCATTTTGAAAAAAGTCGATTTTAAAAAAATTCCCGGCATTTTTGAGAGGTACACAGGAGCTCATTTTGATCTAAAATGGTCCTACTAACCAAATCCACTGCGAAATAAAGTAGGAGCAAAGTGGTCACAGAACCCCCATATATGACCCTACTAATAGTCTTAAATGAGACGCTGTCCATGGTGCGATACGGCCCGATAGAGAATACAATTAGGCAGGGCTGATATAAAGGATGGTACAACTGTTCCTATGGTATCACCATAGATTAACCATATGATTAATCTATGGTGATACTAAACCTAATTAGGCCTTTATTTCCAATAATTTTCAAATTAGTTGTGATAACACTGGTATTATCCACCAGGGTACGATGGAGACGCAAAGCCTTAATGTGAAGAATGTAGGTAGGCTATATAATAACTGACACGCATGTTTGATATCACAAACAGCCAGGTTAAACCCTCTTCATCATGGTTTTTAATGTTTAGAATTTCTCACATTATGTGGAGTGATTTTCACTATGAGACGTATATCTGTATCAGATCATAGACTGCCGGTGATTTCGGACCTCGACCATTTCGGACCTGGTGATTTCGGACGCCTATCGGTGATTTCGGACAGTGATTTCGGACGGTGTGTGGTGAAATTGGACGGTGATTTCGGACGGTGTGCGGTGAATTCGGACGCCGCGGTGAATTCGGACGGTGATTTCGGACGGTGTGCAGTTAATTCGGACGCCTAACTTAGTAGTCTTTTATATCACTATTTTGGTACTAATATCGCTAATTTCGGATGATGATTTCGAACGGTGATTTTGGAGGGTGTGATGTATAAAAAACCTTGACAAAGTACTCTTATATATGACTATTCCTGTTCTATAATATCGATGATTTCGGACGGAGATTTCAGACGGTATTATGCATATGAAAACCTAATACAGTTATATAGTCATTTTTCTTCAAATACTTATGCTTATCATTTTAGAAATACAAAAATCAGCAGACAAAGGTCATACTTATGGGGCAAAACGGCAAGTTCACTCTCGAAACTGCGGTCAGGATAATGCAAGCACAATTTTCAAATGGATGAAAATTATGAATAATTATTTTTTTTATTATAATTATTATTATTTTCACGACCCTCACACATAATTGTTGAACAAACTTATTGTAAACAATGTGAACAGTTAGACAATAGTAGTATGCCTGTTCAAACAATTTTTTGAAATCCTATCTACAAATCTTATTAGCATGACTAGTGACTCACTCAATAACTTTATTAGGCCCCTACGCTCAAATTCACAATTCATAAAAATAACATTTCAAGTGCTGCTCGCCGTGCTGACAGCAAACACGAGACGTTGGAACAATTCCGGATGAATGTTGCATCCTCGTCTAAGACGCTGGTCCAGCATTATACCAGCATTGGTTTAACCTCTCAATCGGTGGAAAATAAAATGCCATTGTCAGACAAATGTGACATAGAATTGATATGTTTTTATTAACGCTGTACATCATTTTTTTTATACTGTATGTATCTAACTATCTAACCATCTATTTCAAGCAAACAACATGATAATATTTTTACAAAAAAATAGATTATAAACGTATGTGTTGGGTATTTCCCTTATGTACATCTTAAACCGTTTGTGACGAGCCCCGGAGATCTCCGTGATTTAGGGAGACTATTCAGATACCAGGCCCGGAGATCTCCGGGTCTGGCTGCATGAGATAACTATGACGTCATAAAATAATCTCGTTCCAGAAACAGGGCAGTAGCATAATAATCTAGTGTTCAACAGGTTAAGCTGCATACATGTTTAAGAAGATAACCGACTTTCGACCTTGGTAGCGGTGTTGACAAGTACGCTATAACAATCACATACGGCCAAGCTATTCAAATTATTCCTGCGCCATAAATAATAGTTGGTAAGCTCCAATTGATTTACTATCGTAGTTCTAAATTGATTGTTTTCTCATGAAGAACAAACAAATTAACACTAAGGGGGCAACCATTCAATATCCAGGGGGAGGGCAGGGATATTTTCGAAATAAATAATTAAAGGCAGGGAGAAGGTGAAATAAATAATTTAATGTCGATCCCATTTGAAATAAATAATTTATGGCATATCGGGCAAGCCTACATGTTTTGGCGTACTACACTGTTTTCTAGCCGATGAAATTTTTATGGTTCCCGAGATATTCAGTTTCTCACATTGCAAAATATTAGGCTAATATCATATTATATAGCCTTAATAAATAATACATTGGCAATTTTTGAAAGTCGTTCCAAAAGTGGTTGAAATAAATAATTTGTTAGCCGTACAGCTGGAAAAAAATAACCATGAGCTGGATCATATTGAAAAAAATATTTTGGTCCATCCCAATATCCCTGCCCCCCCCCTGGATATTAAATGGTAGCCCCCTAAACAAATGTTATTTTTCCTTATTTAGAAATCCCAAAATGTTGTCTAATTTTATAATGACCCATATGTTTCCCGCACCAAAACCAAAGATAAAATAACATTTATCACTATACATATCTATACATGTTATTTATGATAATAAATATATATATTTTGTATATATAAATGATGTGTTTTTGACGATGACAAAGTATATCATATTGTATAACAATTTATGTATGTAGCATCTATATTTGTACATATAAAATGATATTTCTATATATTTTATTTTTCATATCAGGCTTCCCTATAAATAATACCGTCCAAAATCACCGTCCGTAATCACCGATATTAGTACAGAAATAGTCACATGAAAGAGTACTATGCTATGTTTTTTTAAACATCACACCGTCCAAAATCAGCGTCCGAAATCACCGTCCGAAATTACCATCCGGAAGTAGCGATAATAGTTCCAAAATAGTGAGATAAAAGACCACTGAGTTGGGCATCCGAATTCATCGCACACCGTCCGAAATCACCGTCAGAATTCACCGCGGCGTCCAAATTAACCGCACACCGTCCGAAATCACCGTCCGATTTCACCGCACACCGTCCGAAATCACCGATTGGCGTCCGAATCACCAGTCCGAAATAGTCGAGGTCCGAAATCACCGGACACCAGATCATATCACACTGTAGCTGTAGTTTGCACAGCAATGTATGGCAGTTGTGTCATGTGTGACTTGGTCGTTTGACAAATTACACACGTTGTTAATTTTTTCGTGTGATATTCATTGGACGTTCAAATGGACGTTCAAATGAACACTGTTTAATATTATCTCATGGCCCATATTTGTTTTGTTTTCTCTTTACTTTCAGCTTTCTGTTCACCTCCTTGTCAGAATGGAGGTCAGTGTGACAACACGGGAACCTGTATTTGTCTACCAGGATACGATGGAGATGCTTGTGAACAATGTAAGTGGCCATGTCACATGATCCGGCCATGTGTAATGTTTTTTATATTGATCAATACTTACAACTCTTACAGGTTTGTGTTCAATGCTGACAAATATTACTCATTCTGGATTTGGTCTCAACTTATAGCAGAGTTTTTTTTTATCATAGCTGTCACACTATGTATGCAATCATTTGGGCCTGTCTAGTATTTAAATCTGATAGATTAATATCCCTTAAATTACGTCAACGTAATAGAGATCTCTGACCTGTCTATGTATGTGTAGATGTACACAAGGTCAGTGCACAATCAGAATTTGGGTATCACTGCACAATTGCATACTTAACAGGCCTGGTCATTAGAGCAAGGTCTACCTACGGTCTCCCGTGTTAGATCTTGCCTCGGTAAGATTGAATAATGAGAGAATGGAATAGATATTTTGCGCCCAGCCACTGACTTGCATAGCTTCTGTCTCAAAAACAGTTTGATATCGTACATTGCTCGATCTTGCATATTAGAACGATGTATATTTTGCTCGGAGTTGAAAAGGGCAAGCTTCCCCACTTGTCCTCTGGGGGTTTTTCATAATTTTTTGAGAATCAGATAAATTGAATATATTAATTATGTCATGTTTGTTGTTGTGTGAACAAAATATTCCAAATCTGTTATATTGTATCTCTCTTTCCAGCTCTCTGTTCACCTCCTTGTCAGAATGGTGGCCAGTGTGACAACACGGGGACATGTGTGTGTCTGCCTGGATTCACAGGAGCAGTCTGCGAGCAATGTGAGCAGGATTACTAAAACGTCTGCGTGACAAAAAATATATATTTTTTTTATCTGAATAAATGAATTCACATTGTAGTAGCTAATAATATTACCACATATTATCCCAGAAATGGGTATAATTAAGGACACAATTAAAACTTGACTTAGATGTACAATACACATTTAGAAGTGGAAACTTTTCAATAGTAGAATACACCTTGTATCACCACTAAAATACCATAACGTTTTATAAACGAGGTGGAAACATAACAAATAACTTCCATTTAGAAACTTAATAGTAGCCTACATCTTGTTCACATTGTCTTGTGTGATTTTATCTTATGTCGAAAGCCTATGGACGGGAGAAAAGTGACTGAAATCTCAACAAAGTGCAACTCAAATTTTCTGCCAATAGCCTCACTTTTTTTCTGAAATGCCTCCACATTTTAAAGGATGTGAGGGCTGGGGTGCAGTTAACAGATTGTGAGTCATCTGCGATGCACGTGTAGAGGGTCTATACTCGGCGGCATCACTCCTCAAGCACGTTGCTTAGCTGAAGCCTTACTGGTATTCAGTCAGACGAGCCTACACATCAGTTTCAGACACATAGTCAAGTCATTTTATGCATTTTTTCAATGTATACGTTCAGCTCTCTGCTCAACTCATTGTCCTGGTCTAAATGACCCCTGTTTCAAAACTACCTAAACTTAAAGGTCCAGTGAAGTGATTTCAATTTACCAATACAATCGAGCTACATATCGCAATGAGCTGTCATCTAAATTCTCAGATTATTTAGTCTTCAAAATTATCCGTTATTGTCTGAAAACTACCTGATCTCAAAGGCTCTGTGATCTGAGATAACACAAATAGATTTGTATAGGCCCGCAGTGAATTATACCGGCAGTCGAGCACTGACATATTTGAGTAATTTAAAAAAGAATGAAGGATGATTTGTGCTAAGTTTGTTCAACGTAACTGCTATTCCAGACAACATAAAAACTTACACGATTTTGAAGGTTACATAACTTGGATATGCCATTTTAGCTATTATGCTTAGATATAAAATCTCTTCATCTTTTATTATATTTTACTTTCAGCTCTGTGTTCGCCCCCTTGCCAGAATGGAGGTCAGTGTGATAACACTGGAACCTGTACTTGTCTACCAGGGTACGATGGAGACGCCTGTGAACAATGTAAGTATGTGTGATGACAAAAAGTTTAAATCCCGCTGTACTCTAATTTAGCAAACGTTCAGTGTTTTAACATGGTCAGGAAAATACCTAAACTCAGCTTGGCTATTAAACAGAACTGCTATTGCAGACACCAGAAGCTATTGCAGACACAAGAAAAAAAACAGCTTTGAAATTTAGGCTACATAGCTTGCATATATGTCATTTTTATATTTTGTAAAGAAATAAGGAGCTTGTGAACAGTGTAAGTATGGTTGATGACAACAAGTTTACATCCCGCTAAATCGAGTATTTAATCAAACATGCCTGTTATAACCAACACAAGAAATGTGGTGAGATATTGGGAGTGACACAATTTGTATAATCAAATTATGTTATGTTTGGTATTATGTAAAAAATTGACATAATCATACCTTTATTCCAATATTGTCTTTACTTTTTTTCTATCCTTTTCAGATCTGTGTTCCTCTCCTTGTCAGAATGGTGGTCAGTGTGACAACACGGGGACATGTGTGTGTCTGCCTGGATTCACAGGAGAGGTCTGCGAACAATGTGAGCAGGATCGTTATTATCAACATTTGTGACATCTTCTAATTGAACTTTTTTCTTAGTAATATTATCCGTTATTTTCCCAGGGGAAAGATAAAAGTAGACGCAATTTAAAATTGGCAGACACACACAATACGTACGGTAATACACAATAAAATACACAATGCACAATGACTACAAACAGTCTCTAATTATTACGATTATGGTGGGAAAATTAGTTTTATATAGGCAACAGAATGAGAAAAATACACATACAATGCACTACAATTTTTCTATTGACCTAAATAATCTAAATCGCATCAATACATCGTGTCAATCTAACATACACACACTGGACATAAGTTTGTTCACCCCCACACTATTCATGCACAAAGCACTGTTTAATCACTACTGAGCGGCCAGCTCATACACTACGCCGACATGATTTTAAGGCTTTTAAGCTGTGTCACATGTTATCCACATATGTTTTACACATTCTCATGCAAAATTATGCCTGTGCATTGTAATTATGGGTTCCAATGTAATGGGTATCATTTTGGGGGTGAACAAACTTATGTTCAGTGTGTGTATAATTATGTAGGCTTACATTACTACATTAGAAATTATGAGGTGCCATGCATTTTACTTTTAGCTCTGTGTTTACCTCCTTGTCAGAATGGTGGTCAGTGTGATAACACTGGTACATGTCTTTGTCTACCAGGGTACGATGGAGACGCCTGTGAACAATGTAAGTAAGATGATTTATTTTAAAGGTACCTACGTCGAAATAACTATGAAACTATGAACTATGAAATTGGGCTGACTAATCTTATATTCATCTTTATTTTGACACATATTAGCCATTAAGACGACTTGGAGTATATTATTGTCAAACAATTCCAATACCCTCAGATAACGAACCAAAGATGTTTCATAAAAACAGCACAGGAATGAGTGACGTCATTAGAAATACCATGTGCTCACACAGTAGAGTGAGTAGGCGTGTCTATTTTGCCAGTTCGCTATCAACCAAAAAACCTGGGACATGACATGTGATGTCAGTTGAACTGCGCGCTGTGCCATAAACACGTTGCACGTGAATACAGGGAGTCAATACTCCAAACCCCATTTCTGAGGCTGCACTGCTAAGGTGACACCTAATACCCCAGTCACACATACACGACACACAGCCCACGCCTTGAGTGACAAAAAATAGAGCATTTCGTCGTTGTGCGTCCATGAATTTTGTTAGGATATGAGAAGAGCCAGCGAGTTTAAGACGATTACACAGCGTGTTATAAATAAATCAGGTATATAAATCAGCTAATACACAGCGTTTCGACACCGCGTTGCGCGTTAGCAGGGCGACAAAGTTGACGAATACATCGCGCATCGCCAGCGCGAGGCACGAATAAGCTAGAAAGCATTTAGAACGCACCATATGCGTTATATGTTCGCTGGACATGCGTTAGGAAAACGTTAGTTGGGCGCTATATGCGCGCTGAGTGCCGGCATTTTTGAGTTTTTTTCTAGTCCTAAGGCTCAGTCACACATAGTCGACGCACGACCCACGCATTGAAAATTATTAAAAAAATTTTTTGCTATAGCGTCTGTCGTGCGTCGGTCGTGCGTCAACACTCGTTACTCGTTCGTGGAACGCGCTGCACTAACCCCACGCATGTGCGCCCTTTCATCGTCAAAGGAAGTTGGGTATGTTTGAAATATTGAACGCATATGAACGCATAAATGTACACGCCAGAAGACCGCAAGAAACACGTAGGGCGCGCTAGAACAACGTCATATCAACGCTAAATACGCCTGCTTTGTATCATATGGCTGCCCGTTAGCAAAGCGCTGTTCATTCGCACTTTGCGTTGGAAACACGCTGTGCATTCGCTACCAGTTTGCGACGTTTTTTACAATCCAGACTGAAATTTTTATTTTTTATTTTTTTATAGGCCGACTATGCGTTTTTTATGTATGACTGGGACAAACCTCGGTCAACGAAAACACAACGAATTTAGCGCGTATGCTCTACTTGTGCCTAACGTTAGACTGGCGCTGGTCTGACCTCGATCTTTTGACGTCTACATTCACACGCAGAAAAACGATCACATTTTTGCGCATGCAGAAAATGTGAGCATTGGTTGACGCACACAAAAAATGAATGACGTTCATCAGACGTTCTCGTCAAATCATCAACGAATTCTGACGCACGTGCGTCAACACTCGTTACTCGTTCGTGGAACGCGCTGCACTAACCCCACGCATATTTTTGTGCGCCCTTTCATCGTCAAAGGAAGTTGGGTATGTTTGAAATATCGAACGCATATGAACGCATAAATGTACACGCCAGAAGACCGCCAGAAACACGTAGGGCGCGCTAGAACAACGTCATATCAACGCTAAATACGCCTGCTTTGTATCGTATGGCTGCCCGTTGAGGGCGCCGTGCGGTCGCGGGCAGCGCGCCTGCCCTGCGCGGCATGAGTGCTCGAAGCAAACGTTGGGAACACGCCGCCACTTCGCCCAGCGCAAAATTTATTTTTAATTTGTCGAAATTAAGTCCAAACTTATGATGTTATCATAAATTTAGGCCTAATTTTTTATTTTAAAAATGGTTACATATGTACAAAACAAACTGATAAAAGCTACTATTATCGCCGACATTAGCATTATAGTGTTTAATGCGCACTGTATGCGTCCAACGCGTTAGCAAAGCGCTGTTCATTCGCACTTTGCGTTGGAAACACGCTGTGCATTCGCTACCAGTTTGCGACGTTTTTTACAATCCAGACTGAAATTTTTATTTTTTATTTTTTTATAGGCGGACTGTTGGTCGTTTATGTATGACTGGGACAAACCTCGGTCAACGAAAACACAACGAATTTAGCGCGTATGCTCTAGTTGTGCCTAACGTTAGACTGGCGCTGGTCTGACCTCGATCTTCTGACGTCTACATTCACACGTGGAAAAACGATCACATTTTTGCGCATGCAGAAAATGTGCGCAATGGTTGACGCACACAAAAAATGAATGACGTTCATCAGACGTTCTCGTCAAATCATCAACGAATTCTGACGCACGCCCAGCGAATCACAACGCACTGACAAAAAATCTTCATTTTTTGTGCGCTGAACGTGCATGGTGGTATGTGTGACTGGGATTGATCTGTCTGTGATCTGTCTGTGATCGGATTTTTCTCTTTCTAATAGTAGGTCTATGTAAAAAATATAGATATTAAAAAATACTCAAGAGAACGATTGATGGAAACTTAATTGCTATTATGTTTCTAAAACTGTAAGTCTGCGACTGGCTACATCAGTTTCGGTCATACCACGTGTTCTCACTCCATTCTCCATGTCTCATTACTTCAGAGGTGGCAGCCGTGGATTAGTTCGCATTTGAAAACAGTACCCCATTTTCATAATTTTTTCATACTATTATTGTTTCATCTTAATCTTATTTTTATTCAATTATCATCCAAATACCCTATATGTTTATAATATATATTTTTTATTCCCATGTTTGGTGTAATTGTAAAAAACAGTGTTCCTCTCTAGGCGTATTAATACGTAATTTTTTTAAATGTCGGTGAGACGACCAGTGGTATTGGTAGTCAGGTGGTAGGGGGGGCTATTGCATGTATTGTCACTTGTGTCGTCTGCATAGCTGCATGTTGTTAAAATTCCTATGACGGGGTGTTATCAAACATATGGAGTTATAATTTAGGCCTACCTCAAAAAATATCAGATCGCGCGAGAATATAATACAGCATCGTTGTGTAATTTTTGACCATTCGGCTAGATGGTGTATTATATTTCAACACATATCAAATAACCTCAGAGACCTAATACTGGCGTATTGCATGTACATGTATTGTGAATTTACAACAGTGTTGTCTCAGCCTTGCTTTGAATGGCTACTTGAGTATGAAAATCACCTGATGCTACAATCTTTAAAATATGTTACACAAGAATCCTGAATGTCAGGCCACAAATACGTGGCTTTTCTGTGTCATGATTAAGTCATGTTTTGAAAACGTATGTTTAGGCTATAACACAATTAATTAAATTTGTGCCACTTTAGATATCATTGCTATTAAAAATAATTGGTATTGCATACACAAGATGACTGATCAGATTTTACAGCATGTTGTCGTTTATGGCATGTTGTTGCTGGGTCAACAAAAAATGGGCGTTAATCATATCTTGATTTCAGATATTTTACATTTGATTTCTCTTGAATTTCAGCTCTCTGTTCACCTCCTTGTCAGAATGGTGGTCAGTGTGACAACACGGGAACATGTGTGTGTCTACCTGGATTCACAGGAGAGGCCTGCGAACAATGTGAGCAGGATCATCATAATAAGTCTGTGTGCTAAAAAGCTATTTTTAACGATCATAATCGATCATCGATCGTTTGAAACATCAATAATTATGAGGATCGAGTATAATTATCAATAATCAATAATCATGGACCGAATGACAGTTTCTTAAAATATTTGCTGATCCGGTCTGAATCATATTGCCTGTAATAGACCCTCATCACCTGTAGCTTATGGCGAGCAGTGGTAACATAGATCGGCCTATTGCATAGTTTTTATTTTAGACAGTGTACATATGCATGGTTCCCCTTTTGCACTTTCTCTCTTTCGCAGTTTCGTTGTTTTGCATCGCCCTTTTGTTGTTTTGCATCACCCTTTCGCCGTTTCGCATCTCTCTTGCGTTTTTTCGCACTTTCGTTGTTTTGTACCTTCGTTGTTTTGTACTTTCGTTGTTTAGTACATTCGTTGTTTAGTACTTTCATCGTTTCGCACTTTCGTTCTTTTGTACCGGAGCGCTGGTGAAGAGGTTATCGCTGCCGTCCATCACGCCGGAGCCCTAGTGATTACCGTTGCCGTCCATCAGGCCGGATCCCTGGAGGTTAACGTTGCCGTCCATCAGGCTGACTAGCCCTTGTGGTTAACGTTGTCGTCCATCAGGCCGGAGCCCTTGTGGTTAACGTTGCCGTCCATCAGGCCGGACCCCTTGTGGTTAGTGCTGCCGTTCATCACGCCGGAGCCCTTGTGGTTAACGTTGCCGTCCATCAGGCTGGAGCCCTTGTGGTTAACGTTGCCGTCCATCAGGCCGGACCCCTTGTGGTTAACGTTGCCCTCCATCAGGCTGGAGCCCTTGTGGTTAACGTTGCCGTCCATCAGGCCGGACCCCTTGTGGTTAGTGCTGCCGTCCATCACGCCGGAGCCCTTGTGGTTAACGTTGCCGTCCATCAGGCTGGAGCCCTTGTGGTTAACGTTGCCGTCCATCAGGCCGGAGCCCTTGTGGTTAACGTTGCCGTCCATCTGGCCGGAGCCCTTGTGGTTAACGTTGCCGTCCATCAGGCTGGAGCCCTTGTGGTTAACGTTGCCGTCCATCAGGCCGGACCCCTTGTGGTTAGTGCTGCCGTCCATCACGCCGGAGCCCTTGCGATTAGCGTTGCCGTCCATCAGGCCGGAGCCCTTGTGGTTAACGTTGCCGTCCATCAGGCTGGAGCCCTTGTGGTTAACGTTGCCGTCCATCAGGCCGGAGCCCTTGTGGTTAGTGCTGCCGTTCATTAGGCCGGAGCCCTTGTGGTTAGTGCTACCGTTCATCAGGCCGGAGCCCTTGTGGTTAGTGCTGCCGTCCACCAGGCCGGAACCCTTGTGGTTAGTGCTGCCGTCCATCACGCCGGAGCCCTTGTGGTTAGTGTTGCCGTCCACCAGGCCGGAGCCCTTGTGGTTAACGTTGCCGTCCATCAGGCTGGAGCCCTTGTGGTTAACGTTGCCATCCATCAGGCCGGGGCCCTTGTGGTTAGTGCTGCCGTCCATCAGGCCGGAGCCCTTGTGGTTAACGTTGCTGTCAATCAGGCCGGAGCTCTTGTGGCTAGTGCTGCCGTCCATCACGCCGGAGCCCTTGTGGTTAGTGCTGCCGTCCATCACGCCGGAGCCCTTGTGGCTACCGTTGCTGTCAATCAGGCCGGAGCCCTTGTGGTTAACGCTGCCGTCCATCAGGCCGGAGCCCTTGTGGTTAGTGCTGCCGTCCATCCGGTCGGAGCCCTTGTGGTTAACGTTGCCGTCCATCAGGCCGGAGCCCTTGTGGTAAGTGCTGCCGTCCATCACGTCGGAGCCCTTGTGGTTAGTGCTGTCGTCCATCAGGACGGAGTCCTTGTGGTTAACGTTGCCGTCCATCAGGCCGGAGCCCTTTTGGTTAGTGCTACCGTCCATCAGGCCGGAGCCCTTGTGGTTAGAGCTGCCGTCCATCACGTCGGGGCCCTTGTGGTTAGTGCTACCGTCCATTAGGCCGGCGCCCTTGTGGTTAGTGCTGCCGTCCATCAGGCCGGAGCCCTTGTGGTTAGTGCTACCGTCCATCAGGCCGGAGCCCTTGTGGTTAGTGCTGCCATTCATCACGCCGGAGCTCTTGTGGTTAGTGCTGTCGTTCATCACGCCGGACCCCTTGTGGTTAGTGCTGCGTTCATGAGGTCGGAGCCCTTGTGGTTAACGTTGCCGTCCATCAGGCCGGAGCCCTTGTGGTTAGTGCTGCCGTTTATCAGGGCGGAGCCCTTGTGGTTAGTGCTACCGTTCATCACGCCGGAGCCCTTGTGGTTAGTGCTGCCGTTCATCACGCCGGAGCCCTTGTGGTTAGTGCTGCCGTTCATCAGGCCGGAGCCCTTGTGGTTAATGCTGTCGTTCATCAGGCCGGAGCCCTTGTGGTTAGTGCTGCCGTTCATCAGGCCGGAGCCCTTGTGGTTAACGTTGCCGTCCATCAGGCCGGAGCCCTTGCGGTTAGTGCTGCCGTCCACCAGGCCGGAGCCCTTGTGGTTAACGTTGCCGTCCATCAGGCCGGAGCCCTTGTGGTTAACGTTGCCGTCCATCAGGCCGGAGCCCTTGTGGTTAACGTTGTCGTCCATCAGGCCGGAGCCCTTGTGGTTAGTGCTGCCGTTCATCAGGCCGGAGCCCTTGTGGTTAGTGCTACCGTCCATCAGGCCGGAGCCCTTGTGGTTAACGTTGCCGTCCATCAGGCCGGAGCCTTTGTGGTTAACGTTGTCGTCCATCAGGCCGGAGCCCTTGTGGTTAACGTTGTCGTCCATCAGGCCGGAGCCCTTGTGGTTAGTGCTGCCGTTCATCAGGCCGGAGCCCTTGTGGTTAGTGCTACCGTCCATCAGGCCGGAGCCCTTGTGGTTAACGTTGCCGTCCATCAGGCCGGAGCCCTTGTGGTTAACGTTGTCGTCCATCAGGCCGGAGCCCTTGTGGTTAACGTTGCCGTCCATCAGGCCGGAGCCCTTGCGGTTAACGTTGCCGTCCATCAGGCCGGAGCCCTTGTGGTTAACGTTGCCGTCCATTAGGCCGGAGCCCTTGTGGTTAGTTCTGCCGTTCATCAGGTCGGAGCCCTTGTGGTTAGAGCTGCCGTCCATCACGTCGGGGCCCTTGTGGTTAACGTTGCCGTCCATCAGGCTGGAGCCCTTGTGGTTAACGTTGTCGTCCATCAGGCCGGAGCCCTTGTGGTTAGTGCTGCCGTTCATCAGGCCGGAGCCCTTGTGGTTAATGCTGTCGTTCATCAGGCCGGAGCCCTTGTGGTTAGTGCTGCCGTTCATCAGGCCGGAGCCCTTGTGGTTAACGTTGCCGTCCATCAGGCCGGAGCCCTTGCGGTTAGTGCTGCCGTCCACCAGGCCGGAGCCCTTGTGGTTAACGTTGCCGTCCATCAGGCCGGAGCCCTTGTGGTTAACGTTGCCGTCCATCAGGCCGGAGCCCTTGTGGTTAACGTTGTCGTCCATCAGGCCGGAGCCCTTGTGGTTAGTGCTGCCGTTCATCAGGCCGGAGCCCTTGTGGTTAGTGCTACCGTCCATCAGGCCGGAGCCCTTGTGGTTAACGTTGTCGTCCATCAGGCCGGAGCCCTTGTGGTTAACGTTGTCGTCCATCAGGCCGGAGCCCTTGTGGTTAGTGCTGCCGTTCATCAGGCCGGAGCCCTTGTGGTTAGTGCTGCCGTCCATCAGGCCGGAGCCCTTGTGGTTAACGTTGTCGTCCATCAGGCCGGAGCCCTTGTGGTTAACGTTGTCGTCCATCAGGCCGGAGCCCTTGTGGTTAGTGCTGCCGTTCATCAGGCCGGAGCCCTTGTGGTTAGTGCTGCCGTCCATCAGGCCGGAGCCCTTGTGGTTAACGTTGTCGTCCATCAGGCCGGAGCCCTTGTGGTTAACGTTGTCGTCCATCAGGCCGGAGCCCTTGTGGTTAGTGCTGCCGTTCATCAGGCCGGAGCCCTTGTGGCTAGTGCTACCGTCCATCAGGCCGGAGCCCTTGTGGTTAACGTTGCCGTCCATCAGGCCGGAGCCCTTGTAGTTAACGTTGTCGTCCATCAGGCCGGAGCCCTTGTGGTTAACGTTGCCGTCCATCAGGCCGGAGCCCTTGCGGTTAACGTTGCCGTCCATCAGGCCGGAGCCCTTGTGGTTAACGTTGCCGTCCATCAGGCCGGAGCCCTTGTGGTTAGTTCTGCCGTTCATCAGGTCGGAGCCCTTGTGGTTAGAGCTGCCGTCCATCACGTCGGGGCCCTTGTGGTTAACGTTGCCGTCCATCAGGCTGGAGCCCTTGTGGTTAACGTTGTCGTCCATCAGGCCGGAGCCCTTGTGGTTAGTGCTGCCGTTCATCAGGCCGGAGCCCTTGTGGTTAATGCTGTCGTTCATCAGGCCGGAGCCCTTGTGGTTAGTGCTGCCGTTCATCAGGCCGGAGCCCTTGTGGTTAACGTTGCCGTCCATCAGGCCGGAGCCCTTGCGGTTAGTGCTGCCGTCCACCAGGCCGGAGCCCTTGTGGTTAACGTTGCCGTCCATCAGGCCGGAGCCCTTGTGGTTAACGTTGCCGTCCATCAGGCCGGAGCCCTTGTGGCTAACGTTGTCGTCCATCAGGCCGGAGCCCTTGTGGTTAGTGCTGCCGTTCATCAGGCCGGAGCCCTTGTGGTTAGTGCTACCGTCCATCAGGCCGGAGCCCTTGTGGTTAACGTTGCCGTCCATCAGGCCGGAGCCCTTGTGGTTAACGTTGTCGTCCATCAGGCCGGAGCCCTTGTGGTTAACGTTGCCGTCCATCAGGCCGGAGCCCTTGCGGTTAGTGCTGCCGTCCACCAGGCCGGAGCTCTTGTGGTTAACGTTGCCGTCCATCAGGCCGGAGCCCTTGTGGTTAACGTTGCCGTCCATCAGGCCGGAGCCCTTGTGGTTAACGTTGCCGTCCATCAGGCCGGAGCCCTTGTGGTTAGTGCTGCCGTTCATCAGGTCGGAGCCCTTGTGGTTAGTGCTACCGTCCATCAGGCCGGAGCCCTTGTGGTTAACGTTGTCGTCCATCAGGCCGGAGCCCTTGTGGTTAGTGCTGCCGTTCATCAGGCCGGAACCCTTGTGGTTAACGTTGCCATCCATCAGGCCGGAGCCCTTGTGGTTAACGTTGCCGTCCATCAGGCCGGAGCCCTTGTGGTTAACGTTGCAGTCCATCAGGCCGGAGCCCTTGTGGTTAGTGCTGCCGTTCATCAGGCCGTAGCCCTTGTGGTTAGTGCTACCGTCCATCAGGCCGGAGCCCTTGTGGTTAACGTTGTCGTCCATCAGGCCGGAGCCCTTGTGGTTAGTGCTGCCGTTCATCAGGCCGGAGCCCTTGTGGGTAACGTTGCCATCCATCAGGCCGGAGCCCTTGTGGTTAACGTTGCCGTCCATCAGGCCGGAGCCCTTGTGGTTAACGTTGCCGTCCATCAGGCCGGAGCCCTTGTGGTTAACGTTGCCGTCCATCAGGCCGGAGCCCTTGTGGTTAGTGCTGCCGTTCATCAGGCCGGAGCCCTTGTGGTTAGTGCTACCGTCCATCAGGCCGGAGCCCTTGTGGTTAGTGCTGCCGTTCATCAGGCCGGAGCCCTTGTGGTTAGTGCTGCCGTTCATCAGGCCGGAGCCCTTGTGGTTAATGCTGTCGTTCATCAGGCCGGACCCCTTGTGGTTAGTGCTGCGTCCATCAGGCCGGAGCCCTTGTGGTTAGTGCTGCCGTCCATCAGGCCGGAGCCCTTGTGGTTAGTGCTGCCGTCCATCAGGCCGGAGCCCTTGTGGTAAGTGTTGCCGTCCATCAGGCCGGAGCCCTTGTGGTTAACGTTGCCGTCCATCACGCCGGAGCCCTTGTGGTTAACGTTGCCGTCCATCAAGCCGGGGCCCTTGTGGTTAGTGCTGCCGTTCATCACGCCGGAGCATTGGAGGTTGACGTTGCCGTCAATCAGACTGGAACCCTGGTGGTTAGCGCTGTCATCCATCGCGTCGGAGCCCTGGAGAGTAGCGCTGCCTTTCATCACGCCGGAGCCCTGGAGGTTAACGTTACCGCTCATCAGACCGGAGCTATGGAGGTTAACGCTGTCGTTTATCAAGCCAGAGCCCTGGAGGTGAGCGCTGCTGTCCATCACGCCGGAGCCCTAGAGGTTAACTCTGTCGTTCATCAGGCTGGAGCCCTGGAAATTAACGCTGACGTCCATCACGCCGTAACCCTGGCGAAGAGGTGAACGATGTGGTCCATCACAACGAAGCAATGAAAGTGCGAAACAACGAAACAACGAAAGTACGAACTACGAAAGTACGAAACAATGAAAGTATGTACTTTCGATGGTAGAGTACTTTAAAAAATATATATACATATGTGATATTGTCGGTGCTTAGATTTATAAAAACTAGATAACAACTTGAGCATGTCAGTTCTGAACATAAGACCGATCTGGTTGCTGTTCTTAGTAATAACATGCCTTATTCACATGCCTTGTTCACATTATCAGATCATTGTAGTCGACTAATTTTACGTTTTGCTTAAAATAAAACCTGAAAACATACACTTTATCTGTGCTGTGATTTCACAAACAAAAGCCGCCCATTAATAAATCTTGACTAACATAGAACCAACATCGGGTGAATGTTTTTATGTCTGTTGTGTCTGTACATGAACTAGGTTAGATTTATATTTAGCCTGTCTGAAAGGGTGAAAAAATGTGGCCGTAGGCCCACTCTGGCCAGGAGTGGTTGCAGCTACATGTACACTGTACATGTATTATAATCAGCTAGGAATTATATCATTATCATGACGCCAATATAAACTCTACCCCTCCTGAACTTGGGAAAATCGATTGCAGTGAATTATAATGGGCGTTCAAACACTTACATCTTTAAAAAAGTCATTTAAAAAATGAATGAAGGACGCCTTTGTGCAGACTAGCTCTGATGCCTACATTTTTACTCTTACTTGGTTATTAAGCGTTACTGCTAATGAAGACAAAAAAACAATTGTAAGATTTCGAAGGTTACACAATTTCAGTATGTCATTTAAACTATTATGGTAAGATATAAAATGTCTTTATCTAATATTATATTTTTACTTACAGCTCTCTGTTCACCTCCTTGTCAGAATGGTGGTCAGTGTGATAACACTGGTACCTGTATTTGTCTACCAGGGTACGATGGAGACGCTTGTGAACAATGTAAGTATACCTGTATAAAAAAATAGATCTGAAGTTTCTGAATGCACAGTGTCTGAAATATATAAAACTAACATAGCGTAACTAAACATAACGGAGGAAGTAAGTTGGTAGCACAACATGTTTATTTATCTGTCAAACTTTATATATATATGATACATTGATTGTAAATATTTGATCTTGTATTTCTCTTTATTTACAGCTCTGTGTTCACCTCCTTGTCAGAATGGCGGTCTGTGTGACAATACGGGGACATGTGTGTGTCTTCCTGGATTCACAGGAGAGGCCTGCGAACAATGTGAGCTGGATTGAGCCTTGCGATGCAAACTGGTTAATACATCCATAATTAAAATTATAGTGTTGAAATACCATCATATTATTATCTCAAATATAAAAAGCATGAGGATGCAATTCAAAATTGAGAGAGCGACACAACACCCAGTAGCCTTTCGAAAAAGAGTTCTGAATTTGTTGCGGTGTAAATCATTAGGTTAGCTAGCTGAAAAGGCAATTTTTATATAAAAAATGGATTTGTAGAAACAACATGTCTCAACCTCTTAGGAAGTGAGCTAGGAAAGACAATGATATTAAAACCAGAATAAAACACGTTTAAAAAAATTGTGTCTTTTTTTATTTCTAACTCATTTGCAAACACAGACCTATCATTTGTTTGTCTTTCTCACGACGCACCCTGAACTTTAACCCTTATGTCAATTGTTATCGTTCTTTGTTTATCTCCAAAAGCAAAAAAACATGTCTAACCTGGAACCTGCCAAACCGGAAAAAAACGTTGTTCTCAAGCCATTCTGGTATTTCCTATGAACAGGTTTTACTGTACATTGATTCTAATTATTTTAGCTTGTATTTATCTTTCCTTTCAGCTCTGTGTTCACCTCCTTGTCAGAATGGTGGTCAGTGTGACAACACGGGGACATGTTTATGTTTGCCTGGATTCACAGGAGAGGCCTGCGAACAATGTAAGTTTTAATAAACCTTACTATATAAGCTGGTTTATACCTCATTAAATCTTATAGTATAGAAAACAACATCTTTACCATCTCAAAGATAGAAAACATCTGGATCCAATTCAATTTGGACAGAAAAAGACACAACACCTAGTAGCCTTTCGAAAAAAATCATTAGTTTTCGTGGTAGAAAGCATTTGCTTACGTAGAAAATGACTGCTGTCAAAACATTAGGTATCAATTTAATTTTTGGCAGTTTTTTTGTAACAATCAGGTCGATTAGTGGTCTAATAATAATGGTGTAAAACATGGCAGGAACATTTTCCTGTGCAGTATTACATGAATAAAGTAATAGAATTAGTCATAATAGACCAAAATTGTGCGATGGAGACGCTTGTGAATAATATCAGTAATCCTGTATACTGCATAGATCTGAAGTTTCTAAATGCAAAGTTTCTGAAATATATCAAACCAACATAGCATATCTAAACATAACTGTTATTTTGAACAGAGTAAGCAGAGGTAGCACAACATGTTCATTTATCTGTCAAATATTTACATATATGATATTGATTCTAAATATCTTGTGTTATAAGTGTATTTATACATCAATCATTAAAATTATAGTGTAGAAATACCATCATATATTATCTCAAATATAAGAAACATGAGGATGAAATTCAAGATTGACAGAGAGGGACACAACACCTAATAGCCTTTCGGAAAGGAATCCTGAATTTGCTACGGTAGAAAGCATTTGGTCAGTTAGCTAAACAGGCAACTTTTATAAAAAAATTGCTTCGTAGAATCAACATGTCTCAACCACATAGTAAGTGAGCTAGGAAAAAGATTGATATTAAAACCAAGATAAAACATCTTTAAAAAAGGTGTGTCTTTTATTATTTCAAATGTATTTGCATACATACACTTATCATTTGTATGTCTCTCTCACGGCAAATCCTGGATTATAACCCTCATGTCATTGTATGAGTTATCGATGTTTGTCTCTCTCCAATAGCAAAAACCCTGTCCAAACTGGAGCCTGTCTAAACCAAAAGAAAACCATATTTCTCCAATCTATTCCGGAATGTACAAGTTTTACTGTACAATAATTATAATTATAATTACTTGTATCTATCTTTCCATTCAGCGCTGTTTTCACCTCCTTATCAGAATGGTGGTCAGTGTGACAACACGGGGACATGTTTATGTTTGCCTGGATTCACAATGAGTTTGATTAAACCTTACTAAATAAGCTGGTTTATACCTCATTAATTATTATTATAGTATAGAAAACAACATCTTTATTATCTCAAAGATTGAAAACATGAGGATCTAATTCAATATGGACAGAGAGAGACAAAACACCTAGTAGCCTTTCGAAAAAAAATCAAGAATTTTCGTGGTAGAAAGCATTTGCTTATGTAGAAAATGACTGCTGTCAAAACATTGGGTATCAATTTAGTTTTGGCAGATTTTTTGTAGCAAGCAGGTTGATTGGTGGTCTAATAATCATGGTGTAAAACATTTTACGAACATTTCGCTATGCAGTATTACATGATTGAAGTAATAGAATTAGGCATAATAGACCAAAATTGTGCAATGGAGATGCTCGTGAACAATGTCAGTAATCCTGTATACTGCATAGATCTGAAGTTCTTGAATGCAAATTGTCTGAAATATATCAAACCAACATAGCATATCATAAACATAACTGTTATTTTGAACAGAGTAAGCAGAGTTAGCACAACATGTTCATTTATCTGTCAAAACATTTACATATATGATACATTGATTCTAAATATTTATCTTGTATTTCTCTTTGTTTACAGCTCTGTGTTCACCTCCTTGTCAGAATGGCGGTCAGTGTGACAATACGGGGACATGTGTGTGTCTGCCTGGATTCACAGGAGAGGCCTGCGAGCAATGTGAGTTTGATTAAATCTTGCGATAGAAGCTGGTTTAGACCCCCATAATTAAAATTATAGTGTAAAAATACCATCATAATTATCTCAGATATAAAAAACATGGGGATGCAGTTTAAGATTGACAGAGAGAGACACAACACCTAATAGCCTTTTGTAAAGGAAACCTGAATTTGTTGCGGTAGAAAGCATTTGTTCAGTTAGCTACAAAGGCAATCTTTATTTAAAAAAATTGCTTCGTAGAATCAACATGTCTCCACCACCTAGTAAATAGATAAACTTGGAAAAAAATTGATATTAAAATCAAAATAAAACAACTTTAAAAACCTTGTGTCTTTTATCTGTTTATTATCTCAAATGTATTTGCATACATCCTCTTATCATTTGTATGTCTCTCCCACGACGCAACCTGGATTATAACCCTCATGTCATTGTATGACTTATCTATGTTTATTTCTCTCCAAAAACAAAATTCTGTCCAAACTGGAACCTGTTTAATCCGAAATAATAAAAAAATCCCCAAGCTATTCCGGAATGTACCGGTTTTACTGTAGGCCCCTACAATGATTCTAATTATATTTGCTTGTATGTATCTTTCCATTCAGCCCTGTGTTCACCTCCTTGTGAGAATGGTGGTCAGTGTGACAACACGGGGACATGTTTATGTCTGCCTGGATTCACAGGAGAGGCCTGCGAGCAATGTGAGTTTGATTAAACCTTACTATATAAGCTGATTTTTACTTCATTAATTAATCTTATGGTAAAGAAAACAACATCTTTATTATCTCAAAGATAGAAAACACGAGGATCCAATTGAATATGGACAGAGATAGACAAAACACCTAGTAGCCTTTCGAAAAAAAATCATAAATTTCCGTGGTAGAAAGCATTTGCTTACGTAGAAAATAACTGCTGGCAAAACATTGGGTATCAATTTAGTTTTGGCAGATTTTTCGTAACAATCAGGTTGATTTGTAGTCTAAAAATCATGGTGTAAAACATGGCACGAACATTTCGCTGTGCAGTATTACATGATTGAAGTAATAAAATTAGTCATAATAGACCGCAATTATGCAATGGAGACTCTTGTGAATAATGTCAGTAATCCCCTGTATGCTGCATAGATCTGAAGTTTCTGAATGCAAAGATTCTGAAATATATCAAACCAACATAGTATATCTAAACATAACTGTTATTTTGAACAGAGGAAGCAAAGGTGGCACAACATGTTCATTTACCTGTCAAAGCATTTACATATATGATATTGATTCTAAATATTTTATTACGTATTTCCCTTTATTTACAGCTCTGTGTTCACCTCCTTGTCAGAATGGCGGTCTGTGTGACAATACGGGGACATGTGTGTGTCTGTCTGGATTCACAGGAGAGGCCTGCGAACAATGTGAGTTTGATTAAATCTTGTGATATAAGTGTGTTTATACATGAATCATTAAAATTATAGTGTAGAAATACCATCATATATTATCTCAAATATAAGAAACATGAGGATGCAATTCAAGATTGACAGACAGGGACACAACACCTAATAGCCTTTCGAAAAGGAGTCCTGAATTGGTTGCGGTAGAAAGCATTTGGTCAGTTAGCTAAACAGGCAATTTTTATAAAAAAATTGTTTTGTAGAATCAACATGTCTCAACCACATAGTAAGTGAGCTAGGAAAAAGATTGATATTAAAACCAAGATAAAACATCTTTAAAAAAGGTGTGTCTTTTATTATTTCAAATGTATTTGCATACATACACTTATCATTTGTATGTCACTCTCACGGCGCATCCTGGATTATAACCCTCATGTCATTGTATAAGTTATCGATGTTTGTCTCTCTCCAATAGCAAAAACCCTGTCCAAACTGGAACCTGTCTAAACCAAAATAAAACCATATTTCTCCAAGCTATTCCGGAATGTACAGGTTTTACTGTACAATAATTCTAATTATAATTACTTGTATCTATCTTTCCATTCAGCGCTGTTTCCACCTCCTTGTCAGAATGGTGGTCAGTGTGACAACACGGGGACATGTTTATGTCTGGTTGGATTCACAATGAGTTTGATTAAACCTTACTATATACGCTGGTTTATACCTCATTAATTATTATTATAGTATAGAAAACAACATCTTTATTATCTCAAAGATTGAAAACATGAGGATCTAAGTCAATATGGACAGAGAGAGACAAAACACCTAGTATCATTTCGAAAAAAAATCAAGAATTTTCGTGGTAGAAAGCATTTGCTTATGTAGAAAATGACTGCTGTCAAAACATTGGGTATCAATTTAGTTTTTGGCAGATTTTTTGTAATAAGCAGGTTGATTGGTGGTTTAATAATCATGGTGTGAAACATTTCACGAACATTTCGCTGTGCAGTATTACATGATTGAAGTAATAGAATTAGGCATAATAGACCAAAATTGTGCAATGGAGATGCTTGTGAACAATGTCAGTAATCCTGTATACTGCATAGATCTGAAGTTCTTGAATGCAAATTGTCTGAAATATATCAAACCAACATAGCATATCATAAACATAACTGTTTTTTGAACAGAGTAAGCAGAGTTAGCACAACATGTTCATTTATCTGTCAAAACATTTACATATATGATACATTGATTCCAAATATTTATCTTGTATTTCTCTTTGTTTACAGCCCTGTGTTCACCTCCTTGTCAGAATGGTGGTCAGTGTGACAACACGGGGACATGTGTGTGTCTGCCTGGCTTCACAGGAGAGGCCTGCGAGCAATGTGAGTTTGAATAAACCTAGCGATAGAAGCTGGTTTAGACCTCCATAATTAAAATTATAGTGTAAAAATACCATCATAATTATCTCAAATATGAAAAACATGGGGATGCAGTTTAAGATTGACAGAGAGAGACACAACACCTAATAGCCTTTCGTAAAGGAAACCTGAATTTGTTGCGGTAGAAAGCATTTGTTCAGTTTGCTACAAAGGCAATCTTTATTAAAAAAAATTGCTTCGTAGAATCAACATGTCTCCACCACCTAGTAAATAGATGAACTTGGAAAAAAATTGCTATTAAAATCAAAATAAAACAACTTTAAAAACCTTGTGTCTTTTATCTGTTTATTATCTCAAATGTATTTGCATACATCCTCTTATCATTTGTATGTCTCTCCCATGACGCAACCTGGATTATAACTCCCATGTCATTGTATGACTTATCCATGTTTATTTCTCTCCAAAAACAAAATTCTGTCCAAACTGGAACCTGTCTAATCCGAAATAATAAAAAAATCCCCAAGCTATTCCGGAATGTACCGGTTTTACTGTAGGCCCCTACAATGATTCTAATTATATTTGCTTGTATGTATCTTTCCATTCAGCCCTGTGTTCACCTCCTTGTGAGAATGGTGGTCAGTGTGACAACACGGGGACATGTTTATGTCTGCCTGGATTCACAGGAGAGGCCTGCGAACAATGTGAGTTTGATTAAACCTTACTATATAAGCTGATTTTTACTTCAATAATTAATCTTATGGTAAAGAAAGAAACATCTTTATTATCTCAAAGATAGAAAACACGAGGATCCAATTGAATATGGATAGAGAGAGACAAAACACCTAGTAGCCTTTCGAAAAAAATCATAAATTTCCGTGGTAGAAAGCATTTGCTTACGTAGAAAATAACTGCTGTCAAAACATTGGGTATCAATTAAGTTTTGGCAGATTTTTCGTAACAATCAGGTTGATTTGTGGTCTAAAAATCATGGTGTAAAACATGGCACGAACATTTCGCTGTGCAGTATTACATGATTGAAGTAATAGAATTAGTCATAATAGAGCGAAATTGTGCAATGGAGACTCTTGTGAATAATGTCAGTAATCCTGTATGCTGCATAGATCTGAAGTTTCTGAATGCAAAGATTCTGAAATATATCAAACCAACATAGTATATCTAAACATAACTGTTATTTCGAACAGAGGAAGCAAAGGTGGCACAACATGTTCATTTACCTGTCTAAACATCTACATATATGATATTGATTCTAAATATTTTATTACGTATTTCTCTTTGTTTACAGCTCTGTGTTCACCTCCTTGTCAGAATGGTGGGCTGTGTGACAATACGGGGACATGTGTGTGTCTGCCTGGATTCACAGGAGAGGCCTGCGAACAATGTGAGTTTGATTAAATTTTGTGATATAAGTGTGTTTATACATGAATCATTAAAATTATAGTGTAGAAATACCATCATATATTATCTCAAATATAAGAAACATGAGAATGCAATTCAAGATTGACAGACAGGGACACAACACCTAATAGCCTTTCGAAAAGGAATCCTGAATTTGCTGCGGTAGAAACATTTGGTCAGTTAGCTAAACAGGCAATTTTTATAAAAAAAATTGCTTCGAAGAATCAACATGTCTCAACCACATAGTAAGTGAGCTAGGAAAAAGATTGATATTTAAACCAAGATAAAACATCTTTTAAAAAGGTGTGTATTTTATTATTTCAAATGTATTTGCATACATACACTTATCATTTGTATGTCTCTCCCACGACGCATCCTTGATTATAACCCTCATGTCATTGTATGAGTTATCGATGTTTGTCTCTCTCCAATAGCAAAAACCCTGTCCAAACTGGAACCTGTCTTAACCAAAATAAAACCATATTTTTCCAAGCTATTCCGGAATGTACAGGTTTTACTGTACAATAACTCTAATAATAATTACTTGTATCTATCTTCCCATTCAGCACTGTTTTCACCTCCTTGTCAGAATGGTGGTCAGTGTGACAACACGGGGACATGTTTATGTCTGCCTGGATTCACAATGAGTTTGATTAAACCTTACTATATAAGCTGGTTTATACCTCATTAATTATTATTATAGTATAGAAAACAACATCTTTATTATCTCAAAGATTGAAAACATGAGGATCTAAGTCAATATGGACAGAGAGAGACAAAACACCTAGTAGCCTTTCGAAAAAAAATCAAGAATTTTCGTGGTAGAAAGCATTTGCTTATGTAGAAAATGACTGCTGTCAAAACATTGGGTATCAATTTAGTTTTGGCAGATTTTTTGTAACAAGCAGGTTGATTGGTGGTCTAATAATCATGGTGTAAAACATTTCACGAGCATTTCACTGTGCAGTATTACATGATTGAAGTAATAGAATTAGTCATAATAGACCAAAATTGTGCAATGGAGATGCTTGTGAACTATGTCAGTAATCCTGTATACTGCATAGATCTGAAGTTCTTGAATGCAAATTGTCTGAAATATATCAAACCAACTTAGCATATCTTAAACATAGCTGTTATTTTGAACAGAGTAAGCAGAGTTAGCACAACATGTTTATTTATCTGTCAAAACATTTACATATATGATACATTGATTCTAAATATTTATCTTGTATTTCTCTTTGTTTACAGCTCTGTGTTCACCTCCTTGTCAGAATGGTGGTCAGTGTGACAATACGGGGACATGTCTGTGTCTGCCTGGATTCACAGGAGAGGCCTGCGAACAATGTGAGTTTGATTAAACCTTGCGATAGAAGCTGGTTTAGACCTCCATAATTAAAATTATAGTGTAAAAATACCATCATAATTATCTCAAATATAAAAAACATGGGGATGCAGTTTAAGATTGACAGAGAGAGACACAACACCTAATAGCCTTTCGTAAAGAAAACCTGAATTTGTTGCGGTAGAAAGCATTTGTTCAGTTAGCTACAAAGGCAATCTTTATTAAAAAAAATTGCTTCGTAGAATCAACATGTCTCCACCACCTAGTAAATAGGTGAACTTGGAAAAAAATTGATATTAAAATCAAAATAAAACAACTTTAAAAACCTTGTGTCTTTTATTATCTCTAGTGTATTTGCATACATCCTCTTATCATTTGTATGTCTCTCCCACGACGCAAACCTGGATTATAACCCTCATGTCATTGTATGACTTATCTATGTTTATTTCTCTCCAAAAACAAAATTCTGTCCAAACTGGAACCTGTCTAATCCGAAATAATAAAAAAATCCCCAAGCTATTCCGGAATGTACCGGTTTTACTGTAGGCCCCTACAATGATTCTAATTATATTTGCTTGTATGTATCTTTCCATTCAGCCCTGTGTTCACCTCCTTGTGAGAATGGTGGTCAGTGTGACAACACGGGGACATGTTTATGTCTGCCTGGATTCACAGGAGAGGCCTGCGAACAATGTGAGTTTGATTAAACCTTACTATATAAGATGATTTTTACTTCATTAATTAATTTTATGGTAATGAAAACAACATCTTTATTATCTCAAAGATAGAAAACACGAGGATCCAATTGAATATGGACAGAGAGAGACAAAACACCTAATAGCCTTTCGAAAAAAAATCATAAATTTCCGTGGTAGAAAGCATTTGCTTACGTAGAAAATAACTGCTGTCAAAACATTGGGTATCAATTTAGTTTTGGCAGATTTTTCGTAACAATCAGGTTGATTTGTGGTCTAAAAATCATGGTGTAAAACATGGCACGAACATTTCGCTGTGCAGTATTACATGATTGAAGTAATAGAATTAATCATAATAGACCGAAATTGTGCGATGGAGACTATTGTGAATAATGTCAGTAATCCTGTATGCTGCATAGATCTGAAGTTTCTGAATGCAAAGATTCTGAAATAAATCAAACCAACATAGTATATCTAAACATAACTGTTATTTCGAACAGAGGAAGCAAAGGTGGCACAACATGTTCATTTACCTGTCAAAACATTTACATATATGATATTGATTCTAAATATTTTATTACGTATTTCTCTTTATTTACAGCTCTGTGTTCACCTCCTTGTCAGAATGGTGGTCTGTGTGACAATACGGGGACATGTGTGTGTCTGCCTGGATTCACAGGAGAGGCCTGCGAACAATGTGAGTTTGATTAAATCTTGTGATATAAGCTGGTTTATACCTCCATAATTAAAATTATAGTGTAGAAATACCATCATAATTATCTCAAATATAAAAAAACATGGGGATGCAATTCAAGATTGACAGAGAGAGACACAACACCTAATAGCCTTTCGAAGCATTTGTCTAGTTAGCTAAAAAGGTTTTTTAAAAATAAAATTGCTTCGTACAATCAACATGTCTCAACCACCTATTATGTGAGCTAGGAAAAAGATTGATATTAAAACCAAAATAAAACATCTTTAAAAAAGTTGGGTCTTTTAATATTTCAAATGCATTTGCATACATACACTTATCATTTGTATGTCTCTCTCACGGCGCATCTTGGATTATAACCCTCAAGTCATTATATGAGTTATGGAGGTTTGTTTCTCTTCAAAAGCAAAAACCCTGTCCAAACTGGAACCTGTCTAAGCCGAAATAAAACTTTCTTCCCCAAGTCATTCCAGAATGTACAGGTTTTATTGTACAATAATTATAATTGTAATTATTTGTATCTATCTTTCCATTCAGCGCTGTGTTCACCTCCTTGTCAGAATGGTGGTCAGTGTGACAACACGGGGACATGTTTATGTCTGCCTGGATTCACAGGAGAGGCCTGCGAACAATGTGATTTTGATTAAACCTTACTATATAAGATGATTTTTACTTCATTAATTTATTTTAAAGTATAGAAAACAATATCTTTATTATATCTAAGATAGAAACCATGAGGATCCAATTCAATATGGATAGAGACAGACACAACACCTTGTAGCCTTTCGAAAAAAATATCATGTATTTTCGTTGTAGAAAGCATTCCCTTACGTAAAAAATGACTGCTGTCAAAGCATTGGGTATAAATTTAGTTTTTGCAGATTTTTCGTAACAATCAGGTTGATTAGTGGTCTACTAATCATGGTGTAAAACATGGCACGAACATTTCGCTGTGCAGTTTTATATGATTAAAGTAAGAGAATTAGTCATAAATTATGACTCATAATAGACCTAAATTGTGCGATCGAGACGCTTGTGAACAATGTCAGTAATCCTGTATACTGCATAGAACTGAAGTTTTTGAATGCAAAGTATTTGAAATATATCAAAATATTTAGCATATCTAATATATAACTGTTATTTCGAACAGAGGAAGCAGAGGTAGCGCAACATGTTCATTTATCTGTCAAACATTTACATATATGATACATTGATTCTAAATATTGTATCTTGTATTTCTCTTTATTTACAGCTATGTGTTCACCTCCTTGTCAGAATGGTGGTCAGTGTGACAACACGGGGTCATGTCTGTGTCTGCCTGGATTCACAGGAGAGACCTGCGAACAATGTGAGCTGGATCGTTATTATCAACATTTGTAATATTATCTAATTGAACTTGTTGCATAGTAGTATTATCCTTTATTTTTTCACACGTAGGAAGAAATGAGTTTGTTCATTAAAATTGGCAGACACCAATTGGCAGACACAATAAATACATGATACACAATAAAATACACAAAAACTACAAAAAGTATATAATGATAATGATTTAGATAGGAAAAGTGGTTGCATAGAGAACAAGCTGAGATAAATAAACATATAATGCACTATCAATAACTATTGACCTGAAAAATCGTATTTACGTGAATATATCACTATGGAGACGCTTGTCAGCAATGTAAGTAAGCCTACTACATCGATCTGACGTTTCGGAATACACAGTGTCTGAAATATATCAAAACCAACACAGCGTAACTGAATATAACTGTTATTTCGGATGGAAGAAGGCTAACATGGTAGCACAACATGTTCAGGTATCTGTAAAAAAATAGATAAATTATGATACATTGATTTAAAAAAAATTATATTCTATTTATCTTTCTGTCCAGCTCTCTGTTCACCTCCTTGTCAGAATGGTGGTCAGTGTGACAATACGGGGACATGTGTGTGTCTGCCTGGGTTCACAGGAGAGGCTTGCGAACAATGTAAGTTTGATTAAACCTTGCGATGAGCTGGTTTATATCTCAATAATTAAACTTATAGTGTAGAAATACCATCAAATGTTATCTCAAAGATAAGAAATATGAGGATGCAATTCAATATTGACAGAGGGAGAGACAACACCTAATAGCCTTTCAAAAAAAAATTGAATTTTTTAGGTAGTTTGAATAACATACCATGTTCAGCTGACCTGGGACCATTATCATGATTATGCGAACAAGTTAGCTCAAAATTACTAGATTAATCACAATATAGTTTACCATGAAAGTAGCTGTATAAAAAACACAAGTCGATTATTTCTCGACGGTAGCACAACGGCAAACTTCTAGCATGAAGTTTAACATCAAAGCCAACCTAACGTTTTATAATTCCCATCATAGAAAAGAGTTTTGATAAAACATTTTATTTATATTCTCACACCAAGATAAATGAGTAGTGATGGTTATTCTAATATTTTTAAATTCGGTTAGCCTGTATAAAATATTATTATCGATGGAGTAGTCAAAATGTAATTTTACATATCGACATGAATTTTCCTTTTGATATGTTGAAATTCATTCTCCAAATTTTGTTCCAATGTAACATTACATTAAGATATTTCTGTAGAGAAAGGACATAATTATTTTCTTGACTTTGGCTTTCGATACATTTTATGGAGGACAATGTACAAGTTAGGGTACATGTTTGTGTTCTCAATGATACGAAAGCATTACTGTGAAACGTGTAAGCTGAGGAATAGTTTCTATCTGAGTTTAACCCTTAACTTGGCCAGACCACACCCACCCACCCCTATATCCATTTTTTCTGAAACATGTACAGCGGAAAAAATCAACACAAAAAAAACACAAAAAAATAATAAAAAAGACAAATCCGAGTTGGGGCTTGACCCACCCACCCAGTTCCGAGTTTTCCTCGGATATTTTTTATTTTTTTTAACTTGACAAGACCCCTAAATCTGTTATTAGGAATAAAACGTGTTCAACATTGACATTTGTAATTATTTTGTCACAAATTTAACAAATATAAATCTAAATCAGATAACTTAGCGGTAAAGGGTTAACACTAAAAATAAAGACTACCAATTCTGCCAAGCAAAGGCAAACAGCAGTAACGTCTCATTTTACACCAGTAAGTAAGTACATAATTATACTTTTGTTTGTCATTCCCTTGCGTAATTAAAAACTAATACTAGTTACTAATCAGCTAATACTGACTAATTATAAACTAATACTAATATTAATACTGACATTAACGAAAATTATTTTTGAAATCTTATTCATTTTGTTCTTATTTCAGCCATGTCCGATACTGACTCCACAGCAGAACCTACAACAAGGTAGTTATCAGGTTATTATTTACTTGAACGTCTCAATTTGGGCACAGTTTTCGAACTCTTTTTATTCACTTGAATTTAATTAATCTGTAGGTGATGTTCTCAAATAAAGATAGCTTTGAAATCATAATAGGTTTAGCTCTTCCTTTACCGACATCCCCCTGATAAAACTACCCCTAGAAACCGACCTTTCTTAAGGAGGACCCCCTGAAGTAGCCCCTTGGCACAATACAGTCATAGCTATGCGCATGCGCACATCGAAATTGGTAAAGGAAGATTTAAACATAATAGTAGTTAATAAAACACTCAAGCGCTGAAAGGGCTAAACTTATATATCAATATAATGATATTTAAATGAAGCACGCAAGCGTTTGCAAAGTAAAACTAAACATAAAACTAAAATTTGGTGTGGGCTTTGTTATGACGTACATTATAGAAAAGTCCATACATAATCGTTTTCAATCAACACTGCATGCAATTTTAATAATTTATCATTTTACTTTCATAATTTTGTCTTAAGAAAAACAACGCAGAAGACAACTACCACCAGTTCTACCACAAAATCTACTACCACTACAACAAAACGTGCTCCGGTCACATACACCACCAAGAGGACAACGAAATCTTCATTACCAACACCAGACGAGAACACCGAAATTAGTATCATACAATGCGACGAGTGTTTGGACTTGGAGCTACCACCCGGCTTGACCATGGAGCAGCTTGATGACGATCTTAGAGGGGCATCTGAGAAAGGTCCGCGCTGTGAAAGTCCCCGGCAGAAGACGTGTGAGCCGGATCAAGCCTGCTTCAAAACAACCTCAGCACTTGGAGTTTCAGGTAAACTACTCAGTATTTGATCTTGGTTATATAGAATTTAACATGAACATAATAAAAGTTGTTGTTATTTTTTTTATATATTTTTTTCTAGATCAATGGCAAATCAAATGATAGAATGTATTTTGTGAAACTAAATAGCCTTGACCTCCAATATTTTCACCGAGCTGGCTAATACAATGAAGTATGGGGGAGGGGGTGTTATGTAACTTTGTTTTCACCGACTTGCCACTCAAAACGGTTCCCGGTGACGTCACTGCGTTTCAAAGAATAATATATTATCCATTTACTACTAAACTGCATACAATTACATGTATGTGTGGATAGGTTCTGATTGTCTTTCTTGGGCACACAATATTCATTCATCAAGAGTTTGCGAATCTGTGTGAATGATAAACCCTTCCTTTTAAAATTAAAAACACAGAGCGCGCAAAAAGACTTAGTCTCGCCATTTTTTGTAGAGTGATTGACGAGAAAACAAATCTCGTCAGATAGATCGAAAAAATTGCGAAAATGATTATTCGAGAAAAATAAAAAAGTTGTCAAAAATAAAATTTGTCGTTGGGACTCAAATGATTTTCTTGGTCAAGAATTAAAAAGAAAAGCCTATGACGAGAATTTGTTTGCAAGAATGATTTTTTTATGATTTCGCACTGTTCTGTATAATATTATATGTCTTTTTTTGAACACTATTCATCCAATTGGAAAATAATTTGAAATTATAATGGTTGGTAATTGGAATCGTATATTACAGCTTATTGTCAATAGCTAAATGATGTTCTCGCACTCCTCCAAACTTTCCTTTCTGTTTCTTCCATACCCTTTACTATCAGATTGTTCTGTGTACTATGATCTTCATTTTTGTTTACTTGTTTTTTTTTCAAATCATCACACAATTTCTTGAGTTTAGAAATTTCATTTTTCATTGCCTCGTATTCATCGTTTATTTTCCTTGTAGAAGTTTCAAGACCGTCAAATCGTTTACCCAGATCCTCCCCCATTGCTTGCATGTCACTTCTGGATTTTTTAACTTCTGCAATAATATCAGCCAGAGTGATGTTGTCAGGTTCAGCGGGATTGCGGTCAATTAATTCGCCGGCAATGTTCAGCTGCGTTTGTCTTCTTGTTGATTTGTTTGGTGGGGTGGGAGCTTAGGACGGCCAGGGCTCATCTCAACGTCATTGCCGAGAAGTGGTGTACAGTCCGTGACCCGTGACAAGTGTTCACCATTACAAAATGTATCACACTCAATTGACATAGTTCCATGTAGCCTAAATTTATACGAGATGTGCTCGTTTACTGTATTGTTGATGTCCAAATCTACATGACATGGATGCGCGGCTGTACAGACAAACACATTGAACAAAGTGAACAATACCAGGAATCTCACAGCATGCCGTGCACCCGTGGGTTGGCGTACCCGTGTGTACTCCTCTCGACTTTGCATCCTGAATTACAAAACCTCCCAATTCCCATTCTCCGCATCTTCCACAACAAGTTACCTTGTAAACCCACGAGCACGCAGTGCGATATCTTGCTTTATCGAGAGCGTCCAACTATTTTAAATAGCCAGATAGCTTGAATGTCGCGCGTCTCAAGACCGGCCAATCAGACAGCGCTTGACACCTGGCTGAGAGCAAAGCCTGCTTGTTACCGTTGGTATTATAGATCAGATAGATAGATTACCTTGGAATCTGACGCTGATGTCTTTGTGTTCCCAGCTCCCTCATGGCGGCCACTATATGATTACTGGCCGCCATGACAAAATTCGGTACACCTCACTGTCCAAAATGAGAGATTCTATATAATACATCTAGCAACGGAAACAGGTAACTTTGCATGAGAGATGAACAAGAGGTCATTTATTCGTGACCTTATATGACCTTTTTATAAATCTGAAGCATCCAATGAGGTTTGAATCTCAGACACATCCTCAAGATGACCACATAAGACAGATATGATTCATTATAGTACTCCATATGGCCATGTTCCTGCGGTAGCACTCACGTGAGACTGGCCAAGGGAAGATGAGTCTCCGTAGCTTGAAAGTGATTCCCATCGTCAATGTGTTAGGTACACAACTTTAGTATTCTGTTAGTATTCTTTATTTCATTCTTCATTCTTGTTCGGTGGATATTTATTACATAAATTTGAACATCAATCTCTGTCGAGATGATGTCGACTTTCGCACACACATCACATACACACTTATAAACTTAATTTTCTTGTGAAACAGATGTTATTGATCCAAAAAGCTATATCACTACATACTATGCAAAATATTTACGCACCGCCCTCTGGTGAATGGGAAAGGTGTGATTTAATAATAGTACGTGCAATCAGCTGTTCGCGCTGACACCCTAGAAAGCAGCGTTGGTCGAATAGGTATTTGGGCGCCCGCTGACGTCACGGCAAGCGTTGCCCGTTTTAGGCTATGTAGATGCTGGTGTGGGCAACAACCACTGACGTACCGTATTCATGTCAGTGGCTCCAGATTAGCCAGAATACGTGCCATTCTCTTGCATACGCAGCACTGTCTTTACTTAAATACGACCCTATTTTGCGCAGTGTAATACATGTAATTTATTTGCCTCTACAAATAAATTATAGAGCTCAATTATACAACTTACAGGGAGCTTAACACCTTAGAAATAACCGAGCTCAGAGGCGCACAAGATCAATTCATAACCAATGGCATGTCCACGTTCAGAGCATTCCGTCGCTGACAAGTCACCGAGGAACTAGAGCCAGAAAGCCAACCAAAATCACTTTAACCCGGGTCCTACTAAATTACTACTTATTTCTCACTTTCATTCATTCCAAATGGGCATGACGACACTATTATAATTACTTATGGGAAATATACACTTCGCAGATCGTATAACTTGATGAGCTGATCATTATGCACAAATTATTTCACCAATTCTAAGAATACATTGTTTAATTATACAAAGGTGACGTTTTCATATTTATTTTACTTTTTCCAGTTGATAACGAGGATCGAGAGGTGACCCTGCGAGCCGCTGAATGTATGTCAGCTGACGGCATGAGTACCGAGTACTGGCAGCCCGGATGTCACAGTACTGATACCATAGAGTACCGGAAGTCACGCCTGGTCAGATACGGGGAGTACTCGTCCGTCCGGTACTGTCTCTGTGACAGTACCCTCTGTACCACACCCGTGACTGAGTACGACAGCGTACCGGACAGCGAGGAGTGGGGCCAGGGCGATAATAAAGCGGCCAGTCTTAGTGTTTCCAGCGTGCTGAAAAGCATCATCTGTTGTTTGCTGCTAACCTAGTATCCTGTAGATACTGGACGTTCACCCAATGTTGGCTTAATGCTGGTCCACCACCTGCGATGATGGTCCAATGTTTAACCAGCTTCGGGTGAACATTCCATGTTTACTGTGAATGGATGACAAGTTTTCAAGGTATTCTAATCCATATGTTGGCTAAATCCTCTCTACATAATGGATATATTTTTGTAACCACACAGAATCTGTATGATGTTGAATATGTAGCTCGATAACGATATTCTAAAATGTTGACAGCAATAGCGAATTTACTAAAAAGCCAAGCCATTTGTACTGGCTATATTTTTTACAAAGAAGAATGTATTTTTACAACAAATCATGTTGACATTTTGACTGTTAAATAAGCGTCCGAGCTGGCTTTTTACATTGCATGTTATTTATCAGCTAACCCCTTACTGTAAAAAACTGTTTTCGGCGAATGCTTTCAGCGAATACTTTGCCAACGTTTAGCGAATGTACGACATTCACCTATTCTCCCAACGAATGCAACGCGAATTCTCAGCTAATGCTCAGCGAATGCTCATCGACTGGTCGCCGAACATTTGTCTTACATTCACATTTCACATGCAAATGAGCTTTCGGCGAATGATTAGCAAATGGTCAGCGAATGTATGGCTACTTCTAATCTACATAGGCATATTAGTTTTCGGCGAATGTATGGCGACCACTCGGCGAGTGTACATTATTTTATACACGCCTACCCATCCCTACCTTAGCAGAAATTGTGGTAATACAGTATTAGCAAGAGTCATGTGACAACTAAGTCATGTGACACTTGTAAAAAAATGAAAATAACTGTCCCTGTGCATGATTTCTCTGGGTTGAGTTTTTCTATTGGTGCCAATGTTTCTGTCGCTAAAGCTGTAGACTGGGCTCATATTTAAGGAGATAAGAAATTATGCAGTGATGATGATAAAGTGATGATGCTATAAAATAATGAAATGAACGACAAGGCTTTTGGGCTGGTGGAATTACACTCACGAAACATACATCAAGAGACAATAAATAAGTGCCGTGTTTTTGCGTAAAGATGTACAATTATACGAAGAATGTGATAATCATCAAATGAATGTTGGCTATATAGTCTACAAGTTTCACATTTACTTTTCTTTTAATAAAATTACATAAGTGAATGGTTTGGATTTTTTTTCTGAAATGAGTTGAGGCCTAATAATCGTTGTCATCTATGCCCATAGCAACAACGGTTATTGGCGACCACTTGTATTATATGTTTCGCGGGATATATTACAAGTGCATACATGTGTTTTTTTCTAATTAGACTATAGAGTTATTTGATCTCATGTAGCATAAATATATACAAAATACTGACGATGTTTTAGTTGTACTGTTGCTAAAGAAACCACTTCCAGGGAGCAAGGGGACGTTCTAAAGAAGTATTATAATAACTTTATATTGACCCTAAATCTTTTTTACCCACTTGAAGATGTGTTTCGCTAGCGCGACCAAAACTTCAAGTCGGTGAAAATTACTTATATTATTTAGTTTAATTTGAAACCAAAAGTTTGCAAATCTTAATGTATAAACACGCATAACAGCAATTAAATCTGCTACTAAACAGATTAAAAACGACTGTGGTTGTGCTAGCGGTGAAAGGGTTATTTATGTGTTGTCATGGTGCTAGAAGTGCCTGTGTAGGGTTTGTTATCTCCGGTGTTAAGATATGTATCAAGTTGTCCACACGGACTGAGTGCGTTCAGTTTATGATCTGTATTTGGCGACACCGAAACACCAACTTTCTAAAAGTATAAATTTATTGTCTAAATAATAATACTCCTCGCTGTAAACATGGTAGAGGCTACCGAAAATTATGTGGTGCAATATTGAACACGAATCTTATCGACTATCGAGTTAAAAGGTTAACCTTTTTATCGCTAATCAATCACGACTTATAATCGTTTTAATCCGCTCTCTCAGCTAGTTAAATCAGAGTTATTGGGAATGAAATGAGTGTCTAAACACAAAATTCGCTCTCAAATTAAACAAATAATTTTCGGTTGAGAAACACAACTTCGAATGGGTAATGAGATGACATGGCGTGTAATGGGTTATTCTAGTAACCATTGGTTTCAATCATGTTTATTAATGCAGCTAGCGCAGGTTAGACGCGATACGTATGATGAACAGGGAGAAGTCAAAACGATCTGATCGAAACGAAATAATACTATTATGATACGTAGATTAGACGCCCATGTGCTTTATGTGACTGTCAGGCTAAATGCTCCATTTACAATAACCAGGCGCGGTAGTTTTTTGATTTATGAGCAAGCCGTTAGATACCTTTCACAATATCACCATACATCGGCATTGCAAAGAATGTGACCGGTATAAATTATACGGCTTTTTTGTTACCTAATTCATTCGTTTCATGACGAAATAATAATAATATAGTTTTGTGAAAGCTCCAGCAATATCTAGGTTTGAGACGAAAACAGATGAAAATATACTTTCCATTTGTTTTCGATTGCAGAATGTCTGTAACTCTTGTTATAAAAGGCAGTTATAATAATTTATGCAAAGTGTGTAGCTACGTTCCATCACTCTGAACAAGGTTTTAGCTCCGAAAATGCGACTCTGAATATGTTGTTGAAGTATGTGTGTCGTCATGATTCGCTGTATAAACATTTCGGGCGCACAATGGAAAAGCCCGCATGCGCATCATGGTCAACGTCCACATGAGTGGGATCTGCCGCAATATAAATATTATGGTCCAGTGGAGCAGAAGCACCAAGTTGCTTTAAAAGTGGGGGCATTATGTTATTTGCCGGACAAAATTACCAAACTTTCAGATACTGTTCACAATGGTCTTAACTGGACGCCTTTATGCACAACTGGACCAACCCCCAAACGTTCGTTTTAAGATAAATGCAGTTAAAGTTTAATGCCTACTGTAAATTCAAGAAAGCAAATGAGCTAAATATTGAGTTGAACTAACACACGACATCCACAATCTCAATTCATGGAACATACCCACATCTTCAGATACCTCCGGTTGCGAACCTGTGGTCCAGTTGTGCATAAATCAAAATGACCATTTCAATTAATGCACAACTGGACCAACCCACATTTCTTGTAAATTCAACAAATACAACTATATGTAGAACATTTACAATAATAAATACATTAAAGACTCTTTGCGTCGTCTGTAGATCTTTTCCGAAGTTTCCATAATAAAAATACGTGTAACTGTCTACAGTTTGTGTGAAATTACGGAGACTGCGAGGATGATGTGAAAAATAATGGTGTGGATTGGTCCAGTTGTGCATAAATCAATTTTAAGATTATTATTTATGCACAAGTGGACCAAGCCACAATTATTGTTAATTTACCAAATGTTAAGAAAAATACATCAATAAACACAATACAGATTATCTACATATTCTGTAGATCTAGCTGTGGAATGTCTTTAGTAAAATACGTGTAACTTATAAAGCTTAGGTGAAATCACTGGGACTGTGAGGCTGATGGAAGAAATGAGTGTGTGGGTTGGTCCTGTTGTGCATAAATCGATCTGAACATTTTACATGTGTTGGTTTGGTTCACTGCCGCCAGGTGGCGTGATGGGTTAATTTGGACTTCCGGTCAATTTTTAAATAAAGGCTATGCACAATGTCTATCGCTTGGCACACTTAACTCATTTTCGATTTTTTGGGGGTTGACTCAGTTGTGCATAAAGGCGTCCAACTTTGAATTTGTCCACTTATTTTTTTTAGTTTTGACCAAATATGAAGCATTTTTCAAAATGGCCATCAAATCGCTATAAATGCATGCATGATAAGCGAACGGTTTTACACCAGAATAATGAAAGGGATAAGCTAATACTGTGTAAAACTGAGTTTGAAGCGATTATAGGGGCTTAATACATAACTAATACATAATAATATTTTAAAAGCCATTTGCAAGAGAATGGCCGCCATTTTTATCATAATAAGGCCAATTTGGCTGTATAGTGATAGTTAATAAAATAATGTCATATAAAACATTAAATTACGGTAGTCATTTGCATCCACGACATACATATAATTCTCAACACCAAAGCATTAATAATTAGAAACAACTTCCATTTCTATTTTAAGATATGGATAATCGCGAGTAGGTTTGCTATGGTGGGCCCACTAATTAGCGCATATAGGGAACATTGTTATTCGCCGGTCAAAATTACCAAATTTTCAGGTATTGTTCACAACAGTCCTGACTTTATTTTTTTCCAAAGCGGGACTGATTTCTATTAACGTTTGCCCAAATATTAACGATTTTTCAAAATAACCGCAAAATCGCTGTAAATGAATGCATTATGAGCAAACGTTTTGTTTACACCAGAATATCGGAAACGATTCGTTAATACATAATTATAGAAGTAATTATGATTATATAAAAACATTTAAAAACAATCAAAATGGCCGCTATTTTTTTCAAATTGGCCGCCATACAGTATATAGCGGACCGTGTTTTTTTTCGCTGTAATCCTTTAGCTGTGGTACTCGAATGCCTTTGTATGTCAATATCATTAAAGGAAGCAATCCACTGTATATAAAAATAGGTTTAACATAGCTGCAGTAAGTAAGTCTTAAGCCACCTTTGTGCACATATGCTAAACTGGTCAAAAATAACCTCCTGAAGATGATAAGATGTATGAGATGACACTACCATCTGGACAAAGGATTCAAAATTCGAGCCCTGTTTGTCTGAGGCCGAGCACGCTGCCTCTCGGTCACTGAGGTTCTCCACAATATTTAATAATTACGAGGGAGCGGGGAAGAACGATTGTGTTTCTTTGAAACTTGGATGCCCAGAGTGGGGTTCTCCAACTGTCTAAGCAGGCAGCTTGTCTGGAAGCTACCTCTATCGAATCATGACTGTGGACATTAATTGTTTCAAGGCAGTAAATCTTCATACTCTAATATGCAACAGTATACTCCATGGTATTGACTAATATCCCACTTTTTAAGCCATTTTTATTTTTGATATGCTTGTAATTTAAAATTATTAATGCTCAACATTAGCTGTGACAACCCGTCTAATGGCTGATCTAGGCTTTGTTTTGGACTAGCCCATGTTAGGAAAGTAAATCCGCCATGACAGCATTAGATACCACACAATTTCATACAATGTGACAATCTCCAAATATTGCTTTACATCTGTCGTCGTTATTTTAAAATTATAACGATTTAACAATGTTTGGCTCGATACTTCTACTTTACAAACAATATTTTGTGGTCATAAATTAAAACAATACGTCGGTCAGCTTGTATGTTTGTGTTAAATAATGGTTTCTGAAGGGGAAAACCCCATGGGGAAAAAATAAACATGTTTTCTAGACAGCGGCCTAAACATAATGTTAAAGTAAGCTAATAATCACACCCCATATATTTTTATATCATTCACCATTGTAACACAATATATAAATGCAGTACGTTGACACACATCTTTCCTCATGGATGATGTAAACACGGTGATCGTCTTGGTTTTTGTGTGTGAAATATAGATCGAAATAAGGGCATTTCTAAACCCACTGCACAGTCACATATAAACAATAAATTACACACATCTAGGTGGTAGATGAAAATTATTTTTCATTGATGACAACAACGACGGCCAATTTGAATTTTTCGGTTAAAATATAGGTCAAATTATATCAAAAAATCATGAAATGGATTTTTCGAACCGAACTACCGAGAAACTATAAATTATACATAACTATGTGGTAAATCGATGGAAATTCAATTTTTATACTTTTTGGCGGCCATTTTGAATTTTAGACTTTTAGAAATTCCACCCACAATTTTGAGAGAAGCATATGGGTTTATTTTATTATGCATTTAGTACAGGAGGAATGGACCCATTTTTGGAGTTGAGTTGACACTTAAATGCCTGGAGATAAAAAATATATCAAGAGAAAGGTTTAAGTCTCTAGCTTATGGTGGCGTATATCGTTTTTGCCGTACGTGGTCGATTTTTTTTAAACGTACGTTTGTGACGTCATGTCGCTATGGCAATGAAGTCATTTTATGAACCAAATTGGCCAGATAAACTACGAAACAGGGGTCTTGTTCAAGCCACTGCTCGGTATTAGTATGATGCTGTGTCGATTCTTAATGTGTCAGCACATACTTCGCACACCTGGTAATAGTTGTATATATTCATTATGTCGTAAACTCACATTTAATGACCATAAAATTACATAAGCCTTTGATACAAGTGAATATATTGTTTTAGAAAAATAGGCACGCAAAATATTGTAGAGAATAAAGTTGTGTGTTATATCTTTAATTCTGATTACAGAAACCCTTATAATATATCATTGGAAAGGTATTAATCTCTACATTTGCGTGAGCTAGCGGTAGTAACGTCAAAATAATCATATGGTGAATACAGCGCTCTTTTATGACGTCATAGTTTTTCGTATTTATCAAGCTTACCTTTGATTTATCAACCATTTATCACTAGGTGGATCTTCACGACTCGCTGAGCATACCCCAGCATACACAACACATTGACCCAATGTTGCCCTTATGTTGGACTAGCGACAAAGACGGTGGGTCAACGTTAATGTAACATTGGCTCAACGTCTCCTGTTTGCTGAGTCTGTCACCCATGCCCTTTGTTCAATGTCTGCAATATAACAAAAAATGCCTTATTAGGGCGAAATATGCTCTAGAATGCATCATGTAAGTCTTAATTAAATTTAACAATTTCTCGAAGAGCATGCCTCCGACCCCTCTAGACAGTGACACAAGGAGGCTGACTGAGTCAGATATATATGATAGGCGCCTCCTGTCAGTCAAATCTTGGATCCGTCAATTAGTGCAAGAGCATTAGTGTTATGTCTAATACGATTTGAAGGCAACAAAAACATAAATTTATTTTCAGTTGGATTCATATTATAAATTACCTCATTACTTGTGTATAGATCTATAAGTAATAGATAGAACGGCTGTTATACTCACTCTTGTTTGGCTGTTCTGGGGGGGGGGGGGGGAAGCTATGTGATAATCTTGTTAGCTGACAAGGATCTTGTTGACAAAATGGAACCATTGGATTCTGTGATAGATTAAACCAAAAAAATCAAACTTGAGCAAAGAAACGGTTAATTTACGTAACCGAATATACTAAAAGCTGTTTTTTTCAAGAATTATAGCGGGGCTTTTACCCTACGAATGCTGAAACATCCTTAAAATCTACCTTGTGTCTGTTTTTAATTCAAGATGGCCGTCATCACGGTAACGCCATTTTTTCGAAAAAACAAGGGTACACTCCATGCACTTCATCACTTTTACAATTTCAAAATAATTTATTGTGTGTTTACCCAGGATTTGAGGTACGAGAAGGAATAATATCAGTTTTTGCCTTAATATATATCCGAGATCAACCACACGCTCTAACAAACTTATTCTGTCACGTGTGATGTCTCTCTCAAAAAAGTCATACTACACATGGGTGGTAGGGGTGGAAACCATGTGTTGCTTGTTATGCGGTCACCATTGTAGGTCATTTTTTTCAAATTATAAGTCTGAGTGGATTCGTTCAGAAGTACCACGAGTAGGCCCTACTGATAAATTCAGAAACCGTACGGTATTTCTAATAGTATTAATGTCTAATTATTCCCTTAGAACATTATATCACTTATATTGTAATAATCCTACCAATTTATTGTGACGCAGTAGAAGTCCCTGACCAGAATATTGTTATCTATTAGTAGCGATGAGTTATCATGGTTATTGTGATACACATATAACATGGCGTTAAAGGTCGCTAGGCATCAACATTCCAATTATAGGGTTGGCGGGGGCCCTAGGGTAGTGGTTAGCACCGCTGCCTTTCACGCTAGAGTTCGGGGTTCGGTTCCCGGTCTCGGCAGGTTGAAAGAAACAAAAAATGTTTCTTCCCCATCCACGTATGAAAGCCTATAGGTGGCCTAAAGCCCGATTCATTTTATTTCACTTCCAATTGCATGGTTTGACCATCTTCCTGGCAGCAAGTCTTGACACAGCGAGGCCGTCAGGCCAAGCCTTGCTGAATTAGCCATATCATCCACCTATTGGGGTAAGGATGAAGATTTAGATAATCAATATTTATTAGTTTTTCAAAACATGTCTTCTTAATGTTGGCCCGCTGTCTGCGACGTTGGCTCACCATTAATTCAACCCTCACGCACGTGTCCAGTGAGATTTGGTGGTCTGTGTCTGAGACGTTTCCGGTGAGATACTCGGACAGCAGACATGTGTTGGTTAATGTAGGGCCGGTGTCGTAGACAGTGACCCAAATTAAAACAGCACTCATGCCAGAGGTCAAACTTGGGTCAAACAGAAAAAATCTTTTTAGAAAGTCCCCACTCCAATAGGCGGATTCAACACTGTTACAGCAAGGCCGGTCTGCGACCTCAGGAGTAGCCAGCCTTGTGGAGGAAGGTGGGTTTGACGAATTTAACCTGTTGTTAGCGCTCAGATAACCCGTCAGATTTTAAAGTGATGAGTCACATAATACCATGTCCTAACGATATACGCCATATTCTGAAAAAATAAAATCCCGACATTGTCATACACATCCTGATATTAAAGGGACTCAATCAGGCTAACATCTTCAAAAAATCGGTGATTTTATTTTAGCTTCTTAATATGACCATATGATGTAAACATGTCCATAGACTAGAACTGCAAAAGTTTTTAATTTTTGTGCCGCGCATTCACCAGTTAGGCTAGATACAGAGACGAAATTCGCGTATTTCTTATTTTGGACATGCATGTCCGAAATAAGAAATCGAGAATTTCGGCATAGTCATTGGGCCATGCATCTTGATATAATAATGACAATGAACTGTTAGTTATATTATATTTTATAGTGCATATTCGGACATTATTGTGCCATATCCAGACATGTCATTTAATGATGCCAAACATGCATATCCTAGCATATCCATGCATATTATATTGCAAGCACCATGACATTATATTGTCATATCATGAATAAAAATTACTTACCCTGATAAAAAATGTCGTCCCCTGACCATACACTGCCCCACATCCTGACATAAAAATGTAATTTCTTGACAAAAAATGCCACATGGTGACGCCATACTGCCATGTCCTTATATTACAATGCTATATTGGCACATTAATATGCCAGATCTTGATATTATAATGCCATATCCTTCTATTATGAGGCCATATTGTGTCATTAAGCTGCCATATAGGCTACTTATATTATAATGCTGTATACTGACATTAATATGCCACATAATGAAAATAGAATGTCATAGCTTGGTATTAACATGATATCGAAAATGGTATGATCTAATGATATAAGACTATATTGTGACATTAAAGTGGCATATCCTGATATTACAATGCCATATCCTGACTATATAGTGCAATCTCCTGCAATATTATTGCCATATCGAGACGGCCATAACCTGAAAATATAATTCCACATATTGACTTTATAATATCATAGCCTGACAGTGAAATGTGATATTCTGCCACTAACAATTCATTTACTTATATTAGAATGTCGTCCCCCGACCATACACTGCCATATAATGTTATATGATGATATTGTAATGCCACATCCTGACATAAAATCTCCTCTAACCCTTGAATACATTTCAAGTCATAAATTTGCTTTAAAAAACTTCTGAAAAAATCGTCGTCTGCGCACTAAGGCTTATTTTATATGTTTCAGTCCAGTTTAAAAAACAACTGATATCTAAATAGCAGTGGCGTAAGCCGAAGTGGGTTCTATGTTAATATGTCATCCAAAATTTCTAGGGGGTACGGTCGACGGCATGCCCCCATGAACACCCCCCCCCCCCCCACAGTAACTCCACTACATACTCGTTAGCTCGTTAGCTCGATATAGGTTGTTTTACCAGTTAAAGTTATTATATGGTCCGCGGGCACGAGATTTCACCTGCGTAGAATGTCATCTATACAATTTGAAGGCGGCGGTAATATTTATTAGTAAAAGTAAATCACTTTAGAAATAGATCATGTATTTGAATCTGTAAGAAATAATAACCGGCGTGTTTCTCTTCTGTGAAAAATGCATTTAATATTGATATTAAATATTCATCTGTTTATTCAGCTCATACGAAAATTCTATTTTATCATATCATTAAAAATAATAATATTGAGTAAGGTTTTCCTAGCACTCGCTGCACGATGATAATTGAGTTTATTTTATCATTCTTTATGTCAGAATTTGTACGTAGGTATAATTTTATAGGCCTATGTTCACATCCTGTTTGGACCATTCTACGGATATCTGGTCCACCATTAAACCAACATTAAACCAACCACACCTAACATGGCAGAGACAGAAGCAGACAAATTAATGGGTTTATTTTTCTAGAGGTTGGCAGCCCTACAGATATTGTTGGCTACCTCTACAGTTAAAACTAATAATTATGTCATTATACCTGAAGATGACGCAAAACTAAATGACCAGGCGTCATGCTTGAGAGGTATGAATCCGGATCTGGCCGGTTTCAGCTGAACTGCCGTAACACCAGGTTCAGAAATACTTTTTATGTGATAAAATATACAGACAGATTTTATATATTTTTTCATTTTTATGGAATTTTGAAAATGTTTCATTCCGTTGCAAATATATTTAATATTGAAATTAAAAAGTCATCTATTTGTCATATTTGTTGAGCTCATACAGAGCTCATTGTTTAAAGTCGATCCCCGCACTGAAAGATTAAAATATTATAATGACCGTAGACCCATAACATAGGTATTCAAATGAAGCGAAAAGAGCTAACTAAGTCATTGGTCTCAATTATGTGTGAAGAGCTGTTTATATTTCTGTCATAATCTATTCTATCGATTCAAGGCGAAGTTGAAATGTTTTCCAAAACACGTCAACTGACATTAATGAAATGTGCAGGTAGCTGGTAAAGACCACAACTTTACACATGTCGATATTTAGCCCATTTAGACAGTTTGCGATAAGTCGCAGTGGATTAAGGTTGAGGCAGCATCGCAAATGTGTTTCAATGTGAAATTACGAGCGTTACGGTCTCACAACACAAATTCATTCGCGCATATCATTATAAAGTTTAAGAATAAGAAAGTAAGCTCCTTTTTTAAAATTTGTGGCTCTTTGCAGCAGCCTCGATAGTACATATTACAGATATATCATTTTGCTACCAATTAGAATCGATCCTGTGATGATTTGCTGTAGCAAAAGCATCGAAATAAGAAAAGATATGGTAACAGGAAGTCCTTGCGCTACAAGTATTACCAGAGATTGTTCAGAATCTCTGGTATTACTAGGCTCTTCTCAAAACCGCACTCATGTTTTTCGCTAGGTTGCTCAGGGGAGAGTGGGCAAGAGGTTATTATGGGCCCAAATAAAAAATACGTCAGTTTCAAATGCCTTTTCTATGTTTTATATTGAAAGAGAACAGACTGATGGCTAAAATAATATATAGGGTTATTTACATTTCTCCACTTTAAGTGCTAAACACACCAACGCGAACGTCAGCGCGATTAGGTCCGTGACGAGTGACGCCACGACTGACGCGAAAATTACATGACTGTCCACACACCAACGCGACGACCAACGCGACATGTGAGGCGCGACAACCGGCGGGCGGGGGCCCTAGGGTGGTGGTTAGCACCGCTGCCTTTCACGCTAGATTTCGGGGTTCGGTTCCCGGTCTCGGCGGTTTGAAAGAAACAAAAATGTTTCTCCCCCATCCACGTGTAAAACTCAGTATTGTGGGGAGCCTCCGTGACCGAGAGGTAGCGTGCTCGGCCTCAGACCGCCAGAGCTCGAATTTCGAATCCTGTGTCTGGATGACAGTGTCATCGCAATCATCTCATCATCCTCAAGAGGTTCTCCTGGCCCAGTTTAGCCTATATGTGTACAAAGGTGGCCTAAAGCCAGATTCATTTCATTTCATTTGCGACAACCGGCGTGACGAAAATGTAACAGTTTTGAAAATGGTCGCGTTGCCTATCGCGCTCGCGTACGTCGTCGCGCTGGTACGTTTTGGCGGTGATCAAATAATGTGTTTGAAAAACTGACGCGACGTCATTTGAAGCTGACAATCACATCACCAATTCCAGCTATATAAAAATGATTGTATGTATGTGTATTACAGTAAATAATGGGAAAATATCACATTATATAATGATGTAGCAGGTAATTTATAAGATGAAGGTTAGATGCAATAGGGTAAAATAATGTGACGTTTATCAGAAATATTACCTTTAGATTTTATTTCATTTTAGTGTTGATATATGTTTTAAGTATTGAAGTGCCAGAAGCGTTGTGCAGGCAACTGTTCTTGTTGTATTTGGGGATTTGTTTGTTCGGCTCTCTGTGTTTGCTATGGTACATGCTCTCGCCTCACTCTGGATAATGCATAATACGAGAATGGAAAAACAAATAAATTTAATAAATACGTTTAAAATGACTATGATTTTTCCATTTTTCATTTTTAAGTCATATTTGACCGTGAAAAGGACTTTTTTGGGTGACCTTGACCTTGTACAGAACAAATCCCTCTTGAACTGTTTCGTGACGCGAAAACACTACAAAACGAAGTATTATATGATTCTTTGTGACTTTTATTTGTAAAGTTTTAAAATTCTCATTTCTTGATGGCGGCCATTTTGGCGGCCATTTTTAATTTATTACCCGCAAATTTTTGAGGTTGAGATGAAAATTGTCAAAACCTTGCTCTCTGCCAAATTTGAAACTTGTATCAATCTGGGTTACATAAATTGAAAATGACTATATTATCTTTTTTTTGTTACATTTCTATGTCATATTCAACCTTAAAAATGACTTGACCTTGAATCGTAAAATATTCTCCCCCAACAGATTCGTGCAAAAATGGGGTATTACATGATTCTTTGTGACTTTATTCGCAAAATTGTGAAGTTCTCATTTCTCGATAGCGGCCATTTTGGCGGCCATTTCTAATTTACTCAACCGACGAGGTCTCGGTCTGAAATTTTTGGGCTTGAGACCAGAATTGTATTCAATATGTTAAAACCTAGCTCTGTGCCAAATTTGGGACTTGTATCCATCTGAGGAACATCCGAGAGACTTGACCACTGCACTAACGCACTAACTAATCCTGCTTGTAACAAGACGCCTTGTTAATAGTATAGTTAGTATTGTGGGGAGCCTCCGTGACCGAGAGGTAGCGTGCTCGGCCTCAGACCGCCAGGGCTCGAATTTCGAATCCTGTGTCTGGAGGACAGTGTCATCTCAATCATCTCACCATCCTCAGGAGGTTATCCTGGCCCAGTTTAGCCTATATGTGCACAAAGGTGGCCTAAAGCCCGATTCATTTCATTTCATTTCATTTGTTAATAGTATAATACATCCTGAAACTATTTTTGGTCACTGATTAAATATCACGTTTTGACATCGTCTGCAAGTCTTACATTTTGGCAAATATCACTTTTCTATATCTATATCTATAGATTTATCTATATAACTATAGGCCTACAATAAGTAACTACAAAAGAAAAAAATGTATACTAGTATCTTGCCGGGTATTTATTGTGAAAATGTGTGAAAATGTGTGGCTCTCTGACATGTTTGTGTTTCAGGTATTTTTTTTTCGATGAAAAACGGGGTGAATATGAATGCATTACTGTGGCGCACCACCAAGATACTGCGCTATTACAAACCGGTCCCTGGGAAAAATGTATAACAAATCGGCGCAGTTACGTTTTAAAGCCTAGTTACCAGCTTCCATTCTTTATGCGTAGATTTTTCTGTAAATTTTCTTACTTATCGTTTCTAGTCACCCCACCGTTCCTATTCATTCCATTCTATTGTTCATTTGTTTGTTTTAAATGTACTTGTTTGTTCCTGTTCACCCCATGGTTGGGTAATTATGCCCACAAGGGACTGCGATAGACAATGTTGATGTTACTATTTACCCCCTTTTGGGGGTGACTCGGAACACGCAGTTGTTTTTTTTAATACCACCATAAGACACCCGATGTGTATGGGCATAAATGTCCCGCAAAATATTTGTAGGATAAATAGTTAAAACTCCCCACAAAGACGTACCCCTGGAACATGAGTTTATTTAACAAAAATCATGATGTAATATTTCAAGTAGACCATCACAAGCAACCATTAGACGCGGCTTCATAAAACTTGGCACATAGTTACATAACTCTCAGGGCTTTAATGTGAAATAGATGTAAGATGACGCCAAGGATATTTCAATGTCATTTCAAGGTCAAATAAACTTCTTTTTTTAATGTAAGAACATCGTATTTTTGAGAACTTGCCGTCTACCGAGGATTCGCATTATTACGAACTTTGACAAAAAAGGATTAAGCACAATGTACAACACAGTCATATGCCAGAATCGTTCTATTTAACATGATTAACACCAATCCACTGTATAGCATGAGTAGTTGGACGAGCCTTGTATCGAGCTAGACTAGAGTGCAAAGTCAGCAATTTGTTTTCTAAAATCCTATATCTGAATTATGCTTATAAATATACAAACGTTCCTAATACGATTAATTTAAGATTTGACATTTAAACTGCGTGTGACAAAGGGATCCTAATGTGTAAAATTGCGGCCATCTTGACGATGCTCCACCGAGCTGATTTCTGGTATTTTCGTTTTGGGGATTGTCAAAAGATAAGACCTATATTTTCGAAAAAAATAAGTCAGCTTAGAGTACGCCCGTTCCCAACTCAATCCTCCAAAGTGGCTCTATACTCACCCCTTGTGGGACATCATGAAATTGATCGTACATTTCTATAGTGTATAGAGTCTAGTATAGTTTTTTTAGTGTAAAATTAGCTTTTAAAAGCATCAGCTGAATAAAATATGGCATAATTATGAGGGTAAGACGCTACATACGCATACATGAAGGACGTCCACTACCAGGATTGTTTTTAGAACATTTATAGTCCATCTATTTGTCTAGGCCTATAGGCCTACATTATCCTCAATATATAAATAAACTGATAATTAAGCATATGAGCGGTTCAAATATTTTGATGCATCCATCGTGTTCAATACATGTAGACTTAGCTTGTGTAAATGTTTTCTGCAAACGTTGATTCTCCGAGTACGTTTAAATCACGCGACGGATAAAATATTATTTATACATGTAGGAATAATCTGTTGTCTCAGAATCATTTATAATTAATTATTTTTACATCAAAATATACAAATTACTATACAAAGGATATACTTTATATACATAGTGGAACAGGAAATCAAGTGATGGCATGTGGACAAAACATGTATGTCATTTTTGTGTGACAACCTAGGCATATACTCTATCATTTTTACAAACGCAGGTTATTGAACGTCATCTACATGTGTATCGCAGCTGATAAATGATCCACCTTTATAAATATCCAGTAGAAATTGGTGAAAAAGTGACGTCACAACCATCACGACATGACGTCACAAATGCACGTTTTATGAAAAACTCGACCACTTGCCGCAAAAACTGTTCACCCTACGTAAAACTAGACGTTCATACATTTCCAGCGATATATTATTTGTCTCTAGGAATTTAAGTGTCAACTAACTCCTTAAATAACGTCAATTTTCAGATTTCCTCCTCTACTAATAGAGTTATACATGCTTTCACACAGCTCAGTTCCATCTGCGAATTACAAGAGGAAGTGCACCAAGGCTTGGAAGAGTTTGTGTGTTTATTGTATGGAAAACGTGTTACAAAAATCACTGATGTTGCAACTCTACGGTGGCAAGTATTCTCTCGCTCCCAGGCTGAGTCACAAAATCTGCCTCAAACACGTGGAGCTTTCGTACAGCACACATTACGTGCTCACTTGCAGTCAATTGTGTGGTCTATTGTTATAGGGTAGCCAAGCCAAGCCTGACAAGTCCTGTCCAGTATGGTTGGACTGAAAATGCTGTTGGATTTTCTCCTCTTGTGACCAAGCTGGATCCGGCACCGGTAGCTGTGGTAGAGTTGGTGCGATGCAACTGCAGTAGCAGTAAGTGTTATACAAACCGATGATCATGCAAAAAAATGAATATGGTATGTACAGATTTATGCAAATGTGCTGTAAGTGAACAATACGAATGTGAAAATGTTGACAGTAGTAATGGAGGGCATAATTCTGATGCAGAGGGAGTTGAAGACAGCGGACAATCATGATATATTCATTGAGTAGTGTATTTAAAATGAACAATATGTTTTTGATTATGTTCAGGCTTGTTTATTTTATCTACTATTTGAATTTTAGTGTGAACAACACTTTAATGTTGATCGTACTGCAATTATAATGATTTCGTAATAAAAGGGATCTTGCTTTAAAACCCGATTCACTTGTTTTCCCGAAAATGACCCTAAAAAGACAAATTTGACTTTTTTTCTTACTTTAAAGAGTTAATGATATGATAATAAAACCTGGGATGAACCTATATGCATATATTAAATGATTTAAAATTTAATTTCCATATGAATTGTCTGGTTTATATTGCAAAACATGGCGTAAAAGTGGATAATTTCAACTCGACCCTTATATGACCTTGAAAAGGTCATGACCTTTGTCTGTGCAAATGGCACCAAAACTTTTCAGACTCAGGGGACCTAGTAGAAGTGATTTATGTTTGTTGCCAAACTTTATCAGATAATTTTTACTGAAATACATTAGCGACTGTACTATTGGTTAGGGCAAGAACTTTATATATAAAGTTCTTGGTTGGGGTATCAGCAAGATTGTACAGTAATAGGAGTTATATTTTATTGACTTCTAGGTGCAAGATCTTCAGTCTTCAGCTTCAATAATTTGTATACTTTGGAAAGTTGCCGCGCAAGCCATTCAGTGTAGCAGATGCAAGCCATTCTATAATGTCTGTCAAACTATTTACTTTATTTGACATATAATAAGTTAATAAAGAGTTAATGTGTGTATCACATGTATGAGGGAAGGAGTCTTGTCGAGTTGTCGAGGGCGTGATCCCACTTCCGAGTTTGACAATGTCCCTAGTGACATGTGGTTTTAAGTCACGGAGAAGCTTGAATTCAGACAAAATGTTTCCCCACTCTTTTGAAAGACTCTAAATGATGTAATGGCTAATATAGATGACATAGAATCACCAAAATTATATATGAATTAATTTTTCTGTCAAAATCCCATGATAAAGAGGTATTACACGCGTTCCTAGCTTTACTTGTTAAAAAAAAATGTTCTCTTAAATTACCTTGAATTTGACCTTTTGACCTTGAATATGACTTCGAATATTCAAGATAATTTTAGAAATGGATCGCCCGGTCAAAATCACGTGAAAATGAGGTATTGCACTTGTTCCTAGCTTAAGTTGTTTTAAAGTCATATTTGACCTAAAATTGACCTTTGACCTGATTTTTTTACAAAAATGCCCGAACTTTTCAAGCTAGCACTCATCGTACATGAATTCAGCACAAAAAAATAAATAAGAAACATCAAAAAATCATTGTATAAGTAACAATTCAAGGTTGGCTCGGACTAAATCAATTATATTTTAAAATGAATGATTTGTTCAAAATACCCAAAAATGGCAAAATATATCCAGATTGGCGGACATATTGGATTAGATATTCTGATTCTTTGCAACCGCAAGTCACGTGACTAACATGGCTTTTGACACACTTAGACATCGTAGTATGTGAAAAAACGGTGGCAGGTATAAAGAGGGGGTGAGGGGGGTTCTGACAGCCTTTGGACTAAAAAATAGTGTATTAATTTCTGTCCATAGCACCACATAAGCCTAATAAATGCCAGAGCATTCAACTTATTAGCACCGAACTGTTTAAATGTTTCCATTAGGGCCCCTGGGCCCTACTGTAAATCTTACAGTATTAATTATAGACGTAGACCATAATATAGACCAGTCAATATACACTTTCAACCACACTTGATGTCACCATTATCATTATGTGTTCCATTGACTACACCTACAGTATACTTTGAACTCGCCAGTACCTGAGATTATAGTCCGATTTACTGCCTATGAGCACTACCACACCAAGCCATGTGACGTCCATCATTGTACATGACTGTGGACGTCTAGCATTAAACTATTTTATAAAAAGCAGTACAATGAATGTGATAGGCAAAGTAGCGATCATCACGGGTGGTGCCAGAGGACTAGGTAGAGGATTCACAGAGGCACTGCTGGACAGGGGAGCTAATGTACGTCAACCCTTTACCTGTCAGCGACGCTATGTTACAGCAAACACGATACATCAACCCAATGTGGGGTCAATGTTGGCCCACCGTCGTAGACGATGGGCTAACATTGACCCAACATTGGGTTAATGTATCGTGTTTTGCTAGGTTATACGTCATGGTGCATGTATTTAAGATTTCATAAAATTTGATACAACTCTTCGAAATGTAAATATTTTGATCTGTTGTTTTTATATATTGCACTGTATATTTTATGGAATTGGGAAATTTAAATTCACTGGATGGGAAATGCGGCAGCATTTCACATCTTAGGGTGGATGAAAATAATATGTTGATATTTCTGAGTACGGGGCGTATCTAGAAATAATAAGGGTGACGGGGATTTTTAAATTGCCTGGGGTGAATTCTGTACAGTTTGAGGGGTTATTCTTTTAATTTATTTTAAAAAAATCACTTCCGAGGGCCGCCGTAAATACGCCCCCTTTCTGACCAGGTAAATGATTATAAAGCTCTTGTACCCCTATCAACCAAAGTGGTGTGTATGCCCCTCATTTTAGTGGCACGTAGGCCTACACTATTTTGGATGCGAGGAGGCAGAATGTGCAACTGTGGGTTTAAAATGTATGTTATTATTACTAGAATGAATATTAGGATCCATTGTATAAACGTCATAGACCTGCATTGCTTGTGTCCAGATATGTTAGTGTTTTTAATTTAGCATGTTTAGAAGCATGGCAGAGGGAAATATGAAAATAACCAAGTGGCATTATAACGATTATCTATATTATGTTATTTTAAATACAGCAAATGAAATGGATATTAATATTGTTATTTAAAACTAGGCCATTATGGCGAAACCTAGTGATCGTAGTAGAACTATTCCATTTAAAGATGGAAGTATCTGCATGATCTGTGTCTTCAGGGGCAGGTAGTACAGTTACAGCCGACATCTTCACTGGAATGATGTGGAAATGGCAGACTAAAACATTGAAAATGTTTTGGTCGCCACGTTGTAAGGATTAAAGCTATCTTGTCGTATAAACAACACACATAGGCCTGTCATGTTGTCAATCAAATTAGTTGCATAAAAAATAGGCAAATATGAGTACTTCTCGCCCACTGCATTATGTCTATATTCAAACAATTTAAAATGTGATGCCAAATCCACGCGATTTGAACCGAACAGTAAAATATTTTCAAAGCAAAGTATCATGTGAAACTTTATGTTACCCAATGTTGTTTTAATGCTGGACCAGTGCAGTAGACGCTGGCTCAGCATTGAAACAACATTGGGTGGGAAAGGAGAAGAAGGAGGTAATCACACATTTTCAGGCATTCCATGTGCAATGTCTTATAGGTGGTGATAGCGGACGTACAGGTGGATCTTGGTCTGGACGCATCACACCACCTGCAGAAAAAATATGGACAGGGCAGGGTCATGTTCATCGCTTGTGACGTTACAAGTCAATCTGACATGAACGGTATGTTATGAGAAGTTTTATCCATAGCTGATATAGAGGAGTGCCAGGTGATACGTGTGTGTGTGTGTGTGTGTCTATGTGTGTGCGTGCGTGCGTGCGTGCGTGCGTGCGTGCGTGCGTGCGTGCGTGCGTGCGTGCGTGCGTGACTTTGTTTAGAAGCTGTCAATAATATATGGCTTCAATAATAATATGGCTTCAAAGTAGGCCTACCATCTCAACACTCTTTAGTTTATATGTTTATGTTAACTGAGAGCGTTGATAGCCATCTAACCTACAACAAAGCTTGACTCCGCGAGACCGTCAGACCTTGGCGCTGTAGATGCTGGCTTGGCCTGACGGTCTCGCGGAGTCAAGCATTACTGTAGGGAAGATGTGAATTAACTGATCCCGTCATGTGACAGACTGCGTCTCAGTCAATTAACCTGGATATACCATAATGATCGGTCCATGTTATTAACTTAAGGTTTTGTCAGATAAACCGAATAACCAAATACAGTTTAACCCTTTAACCGCCGGTGTCGCATATATTCGGGTTTTCATTTTTTATTAGCACATTAAGTACCACCTTTTAAACATGTGACAAAGATAAAATGTGACATCAATCAGCAATATTTGAAAACAGTTGACCTCCATTTTGCCAAATCTGAATAATTTTTACTCACTTGAAGTTGTGGGTCGCTTCGGCGAGACACAACTTCAAAAATTCAAATGGGTAAAAATTCAAATTGAATAATTTTGCGGTTAAAGGGTTGAAAAATTATAAATATCATCTGAGGTGAAAATTTTAAATTAAAATGTAGTTATTTTTTTAAGCTTGCATTTCATCGCCATATCTGTTATTACATAATTAAGTTTAATAAAATGTCATTTGTTTATGCCAGAGTTATTTCGCAGTGTAAGAAGTGTATACGGCCGTGTGGACATTATGGTTAATAACGCTGGAATAAGTGAGGAAAGTCAATATGCAAAGATGGTGGCCATTAACCTGGTAAGTCTTGATAAAATTATGTACCTAAAATCATGGCAATGATGGACATCAGGGGCGGATCCAGAAAAAAAATCTGACAGGGTTCCAACCATTATATAAATATAGGATAATAATTATTTGGTGATTTTCATGTTAATTGTTTATTTAAGGACTTTTGGTAAAGTCTACAATTTTCAATATTAAATTTTTTTTTTTTTTCGGTATTTAGGCATAACAGAGTTGACTTGTTGACTTGTGGAACCTTTCACGGCTGAGTAACTTACTCAGCCGTGAGAGCTAGAACTCCCCTCATGCATCGTTTAGTTATCACAAGTATAGGCGTAGCCCACTTCACCGTTCGTTACGTAATATAAATTACGGTAATAACTATTCACGTCACGTTTGCTTAATGCTGGGTCAGTGCCGGAGATACCAGGCCAACGTTGATTTAGCATTGGGGAACATCCAGTGTTAGTGTTAATGGACTCTAAAGCTGCTATTGTTACACAAATACATTACTGTAGTAAGTTAGGCTAACTAGCAAAACGGTTCCAATCACCGACTGATATGATCAAATTGATAATGTACTTTATTACTTATTACTTATTACTTTAGTCATTTTCGATTGTAGGTAGCGCTATTATAATGATAATTTATTATACTTAAAGCTACTTAAACTCCCTAATTTGTTCTCTTCGCGTAATTAAAACTCCGCGAAAATTACCAGATCTGTACCAGTACAAAAAGTATTAAAAAGTCTTAAAAAAATGATTTAAAGGTAAACAGAACAAACGTACTACCATTTCAATGTGTAGAGCGCCTTCAAAGCCAGGTGTATTTAATTTATTGAAGTCTTTGGAAAGAAAGGGTGGTGTGAATCTTATGCAATAGTCGGTCCCCAATGACAACCAATTTGCCTATACTGCCGTGCAAAGGCAAAAAGCAGTATTTACCTACGTTACAAGTAAGTAGATACTGCCTTTTAGCTTTGTAGAGCAGTGTACAATATGATTTGAGGGGACTGCTAATTACACCTGCCGCCGGTATACGGACAGAAAGTAACAGGGATAAAAAGTAACGGACAGATAGAAACAGTTTTCACTAGGACAAAAAGTAACAGGGATAAAAAGTAACAGTTGATAATTAATGTTAAATAAGATGTTTAATTTATTGATTTCTCATTTATTAACGACTGTTTAATAATGAATAATAAGATAAAATATAAAAATGTCAAAATTGAACTTAAAAAAACCGTTTTCTGCTTTTATTTTTGTTGCATTAACTCTTTCCCTGCGAAATTATTTTAAAAGTATGACGTCACATTGCTTAATTATTTGAAATTGACCCTTTTTTCACCAGATCCGTCATAACTGGGAATTCCCAAGCATAGTTATTTTTTTATAATTAGGGTTATGACAATTATTATGACATCATTATCGGGTATGGAAGGCTTGAAGACACCCACGTCCCCCCTATCACACTTGCATGCCGATAAGGGTGACTGGGAGCCGTCACAACCACAACCAAGTGAATCACCTTGCTAGTTATGTAATGTCGCAGTAATGCGACATCCGCAGTGTAGCACAATGTCACATTAGTGCGAATTCCGCAGTAAAAGGGTTAATATAAGGCCGGCGTTTGCTACATAATGCAATCAACTATTTCTACAAGTAAAAATAATTGAAGATTATTATTTATTTACGATTTATTCCATAAACTGTAATGTATCACTTTTCTAAAGTTAACAGTATTGGTGGGATCACAAAGTAACACTTTTTCAAAGTAACGCTTGTTCAAAGTAACACTTTTTCGAAGTCAACAGTATTGAAGGAATTACCAAGTAACACTTGTTCAAAGTAACACTTTTTTCAAGTCAACAGAATTGGCGGAATCACAAAGTAACACTTTTAAAAAGTATCACTTTTTACCAAGTACCATTTGTTCAAAGTAACACTTTTTTCAAGTCAACAGAATTGGCGGGATCACAAAGTAACACTTTTAAAAAGTATCACTTTTTACCAAGTAACACTTGTTCAAAGTAACACTTTTTTCAAGTCAACAGAATTGGCGGGATCACAAAGTAACACTTTTAAAAAGTATCACTTTTTACCAAGTAACACTTGTTCAAAGTAACACTTTTTTCAAGTCTACAGAATTGGCGGGATCACAAAGTAACACTTTGACAAAGTATCACTTTTTCAAAGTCAAAGTTTAAGCACTTTCCTTCTGCTATGGGAAATTACACACATTTAAAGAAAAATCATAGCATGTTTATTAGCTTGATGTGCTATAAAAGCGTCCTTTAGCGATATAGCAAAAGTAACGCTTTCTTTTTGTTTGAGAAATATTCAGCTGAATGAAATGTAATTATATGAAGCCAGTTACATGGAGATTACACTAAAGGGTCCTAACTACATAGATCACACAATTTGGTTTTAATGTTTCGGTTCAAAGGTATAACAGCTACGGTGAATCAACAGCTAAAACCTAATATGTTTTTATGGTTAACACCTTTTTAATGAAGTTAATCACGACGAGTCAAGGTTAAAAGGCTTATAAAACATACTGACTAATATATTATTCAAAGGTGTTTAATATATATATTTTTTTTTAAACGATCTTAAAGACATTATATAAATAAATTATTTTGCTAAATTAATATAAATTAAAGTTAGTATTAGTCATGAAACAAAACTGTTTCTCAAATTAATTGCATAGAAATATGAATATAAATACAATTCCTTTTAATACCAGATTTATATTTTTTCGGTATCACTTTTAGTTTAATACACTTTTAGTATACGTTCATGTAATATACGTTCAAGTGATATTTACTATTACAATTTAGCTATATCATTACTTTAGTAGGTTGAACATGAGGAAGCGACTGTTACCTTTTTAAAACAAAATATATAAATATGCATTTAAATTTTCCCGTAATAGTATATTTAATATTTTATTCACATGCATCATTTTAGCGCATGTTCTGGAATATAATATATAGTTATAATTAAATTTAACCATTATTTTAGTACTTTAGAGCAACTGTTACCTTTCTAATAGGACAATATATCAATATAGATAAATGTTCCCGTGATATATATATTTTTATTTTAGTCACATTATCACTTTCATTAGATGTTCACGGACATAATATATAATATTAGAACGGAAATATACCCTTATTATACTACTTTTAATCAACTGTTACTTTGTATCCCTGTTTCTTTTTGTCCGTGTTACTTTTTGACTGTTACTTTTTATCCTGCTACTTTCTATCCTACAATCGTCACCCCGACCCTTCCACACCTCTTAGTGACAGCGTTTATCTTGAGATCAATGAAACAACCTAATTGACCAACAACAAAAGATAGGCTATATCAGTTGTGTTTTAGAACCCTGTCAACGTTTTGATGGGGTTCCAATCCCCCAAAAAATCAATTAATTTACCGTTTTTTCATGTCTGAAACCCTGTAATTTGTGAGATTTGAAAACGCTGACAGGGTTCCGGAACCCTGTCAACCCGGTCTAAATCCGCCCCTGGACATTATCAGGATGACGCTCATCACAGAACAAGACACACTTAAACATGTATAGGTGCTCATGTCTTATATGTCTTGTTGATCGCAGATATTTCAATATTTTCCTTACAAAACACAAATATTTACAGTTTATAAACACTGCTGTCCAGCGTCTATGTCATAAAGTCACTTTATTTGTGAACGTGATATTCTTTAGTGGACACAATATTATTGATATATCTAGCCCAGAACCAGCAGGCACGAGACGTTTCATCAATGCTGGCTTGATGTTGGTCCACTGTCTGCGGCCATTGATACAACCAGCCTAAAAGTCATGGCTACATCACTTTGACCCTTAGAGATCTAAAATATACATTCACTTGAAGCTGTGTCTCGCTACAGTTTCAAATGACTTGAAGCTACTTCAATTTGTGAAGTCCCATTTTATCTCAGTAGCACATTATTGTACAAATGTTTTATTGTAGAGTCTGGCCACAACAATGCCAGTAAAAACACTCAAATATGACATCATGTTCTGCAGCTTATTTATATATATTTAGGCTGGTGTGATCAGAGGTACTCTCCTGGCCATTGAAAATATGCAAGGAGGTGGTGGAGGGGTGATCATTAACATGGGTTCTACATCAGGTGAGGAGTGGCAAGGATTAGAACTAACGGCCTGAGTACTGTTCTCGCAGGTACCTGCGAGAACAGTACTCAGGCCGTTAGTTCTAGCAAGGATGTGATAACAAATATAATTCTCATAAATTGTGCAATCAAGTGTGTGAGCATTCAAGTCATGGTGATGCCACGTACAGTTTGTTGTGATCCTGAACATCACATGGCGGGCGTGAAACCTATTAAAACACCAATAATATTAAGGGGTTTTGATTCAATCATTGTACAGCGCCCGTTTTCCACATGTACGTTGTGATAACAGTGGCAGATTCGGAACTTTGAAAAGGGGGGAGTCATATTTATTTTACTACGCTGAAATATTTGTATATGAAACCATAGGGATTATGTTTTTTCAATTTGTAATAACCATAAAATAATGTCTTAGTTAGCTCTTTCCGGTCCATATGAATACCTATGTTATGTATCTACGGCCATTATACATACTTTAATTCTTTCAGTACCGGGACCGTCTTTATACATCAGAATCTGACCTCCACAGACGTTAGATTTTGACGTTTAAAGACGGTCCCCACACTGAAAGGGCTAGGTTAGACCTAAAACAATGCCTTTTCAGTTTCCTTACTCACCTATTAAACAGTGGTTTAGTCAAGTCCCCCAAAAATTTCGAGTGTCAATCAACCATATTAGAGTGTCTCTTTGATAATTAAGTCTGTTTCCGAGAGGGGCGGGTGTCAGTACCCATTGACTTTAGCTCCGCCACTGGCTACTAAGTTATGGTAAATAATACTAATACTGTTTTCCAGGATTGAGGCCTGTACCATTTATTCCCGCCTATGCTGGTACCAAGTATGGCGTGGTTGGTTTTTCACGAAGCATAGCAGTGAGTAACGTACTTTTTTATTACCCAGTAATAGGTTTTAATAAAATATCAGACACAGACCATGCATACGTGTTGATACATTAGATTCTTGCACACGTAAATATTCAAAACACATCTCATCACCACATCATTGCAGCAATTTTTAAATAATGTGTATACGATAATTATTATGCCTGCTATAATATGTGTAGTACAAATGCAAATACGAGTTATTTTACGAGACAAATATCAGTACCTGTTAACACTGCTACCTTTCTAGTGTATGATATCTGTCATTTTATTTTTTTATTTTCTATAATCTCGTAATCACACTTCTTATGTCAAAACACAAGTCCCATTTAGAACTTTTCCCACATGAATTTGTACAAAAGCACATGAAAAGTGTACCTAATTAATTAGCTGATACTCCACCAGCTGTTCTATTCCATGGTCTGTACTAATTCATATACATCTTAATTCTGGCTAGAGTATTTCTCTATGCTGTCTAGATAGAATGATGCACTAGACTATATTCATCTGTATTGTCTCGATTTATGTATTTAGCACAACATTTGGTGTTTCAACCATTAAAAAGCTGAATTATAAAATTGAAATTTTGCGCCACTTTTTTTGTTTCGTTACCGCGACCCACAACTTGAAGTGGGTAAAAATGCTTATTTGTGTAAACTATCATTTGAATCAAAATGCCAATGTAGGAAATTGAGTGCTCGTTTCTCCTTCAAACTGTCATAACAGAAGATCAAACAAAACGTTAAAAACGTCTATAGTGTAGTGCAAAGGCAAACAGAAGTACATGTAACTGCTTACTTTACAAATCAGCAGTTATTGCTGCTTGCCTTTGCATTTTAAATATCAACAGGTTAAAGCGACTCAGTATGATGACATCAATTTTTGTTTTTAATTTTGAAATGAAGTAGTGTATCCCACATATAATTATTTCGTTAACATACTGTAATCATAATAACCCCACACCACCAGGGAACCGTGGGAAACCAAGGAATGAGGGTTCTTTGTCTGTGCCCCTCCTTCACTGAGACTGAGATGTTTGGCATTGGAGAAGAGTCTCAGCGGGCCAGACTTGTAGAAGTTCCCAAGGAATTCTCCAAGGACAGTGTGGGAAGCGTGGGAGTCATGAAGTAAGTGATCCAGAGGGAACCAGCATGTTGTCATTTTATCAGATTATCGCATCCCGTGTCACCATGTGCACCACATGTACGCAATACTTTGAATTAAATTATTTTACCCATTGCCATGCTGGGCCCGTATATTCGGGAATAACAAGATAAAAAATGTCATTGCATTTGATAAAACTGTATGTGCTGGATTCTGAGTTAGGTGAATAATTCAATTAAAAAAAGGAATGTTTTTCATCATTTGAATTTTTAAATGAATGGAAAATATTCAAAAAACATTTCAGCAGAGAGAGGGTTAATAAAACATGATCGGCTTCTGTATTCCTTTACAATCAAACAATGTAGATGTATATATATACAGTCCCCTTGGAGTTAGAATGTGCTAAACTGCCACTTGACAAAGTGGCAGTTTGTCACATTCTAACTGCAAGAGGACGATATATCGTCCCCTTGGATATGAAAAGGTGTATCTTCCACTTTTCATTGTGACAGATACACCCTTTCATATCCAAGGGGACGAATTATATCTTCTAATGTACATTAGCCATTAGAGCGATACAATAAAATGAACTAATATTATTTTATTAAATTCGAGACTAAACATTTACAAATCTTGATGTTTAAACCCTCATTCAATTCTCAATAACAGTACTTTCATCGGTGAATAAAACAAATTAAAAACGACTATTATCTTGCAGCCCAGCAAACCTGAAGCATTGAACCAATGTTGTTTTATTGCTGGTCCATTTTCCACGGCAGTGGACCAGCATTGAAACATCATTGGGTCATTTTTTTTAAGATAGGTTTGCTGTGGACATCATTTAGCCCACTCATTTACAAGACTGTGACGTCTGAAGGCTCCATCATTTTATTTCCTGTAAGCAGCAACATTCTGTTTGCTTTCAATACTTTTCGAACCAAAGGTCAAAACTGTTCTTTTCTAATTTAAACTTTGGGTTACCTGATTTTTTTTGCAATATAATGGGGTTTTTTGTTTCAGTTGGTAATGCTCTGTTGCTAACTTAATATGTGTTTATGATTACTTAATATGTCAATAATTATTTTCAGATCATCTGAGGTAGTGACTGCTTTCATGAGGCTGCTTGATGATACGCATAACAACGGGGCTGTGATGGCAGTCACACCCAGGGGCATGGAGTACAGGTTCCCAAGGGCGCTCAAGGGCAAATTATGATGCACAGACGCATTGTAATGCCCACCTCAAGAGAAAATATTTATAATGGCTATGGAAGTGTGACATCCCAAACGCGGGACGCTGACTGAACCCTTACAACGCTGAAATATATTTTTTAAACCATGGAGACCAAACGGTTTTTCAATTTAAAATCATCATAAATGTCTTAGTTAGCTCTTCCCGCTTCATTTGAATACCTATGTTATGGATCTGCGGCCATTGAAAATATTCAAATCCTTTCAGTTTGGAGACCGTCTTTAGACGTCAGAATCTGACGTCCATAGACGTTAGATTCTGACGTCAAAAGACGGCCCCCGGGCTGAAATGGCCAAGTGTTGTGTTACTAATGACCCAACTTAAAGACAGTGAACCGAATCCTGTGTCAGTCGGGTAGTATAAACTGATTCTCATTGCACCAGCTCCGTATATATAGGAGGCAGACATCAGCAGAATAAGTATGCTTGCTTTAAATCTGATCAGCACACACTATGTTAATTATGCTCTACTATATATTGTTGTACTTAATAAAACTTAGTGAATATCCATTTTTCTGTCACACAGAGTGCTCTTTCAACACGCAACAAATTATTGTTTCAATAATTATGCATTGTCGAATACTAAATACACACTAAATACGCACACTAAATGCACAATAAATACTGGCTGAGAAGAGTAAATACACGGTTCATTTGTTTCATCGGAGATACAACGTATTACACCTGCAATTCTTATATCTTTGTTCAAAATCACGAAAATGCATTCTCAATTAAAAAAAAAGGTAGTCTTGAATCATCAAAATACAATCAGAAAGGGATTTTCCAGTTAAAATCAAGAGGTACTGAACTTGTTCCAATTTTTTGTTTGCTTACTTGACCTTCAAAATACAATTTTGATCTTGTAGATGACCTTGAAAATTCAACATATTACCAAAAACTGGATTCTGCTGTCAAAAACACATCAAAAGAAGGTGTTACATTTGTTCGCATTTGTATTTGTTCAAAAACATCTATTTTTAATTTTTGGCTTGAAGTTGTTCATTTGACCTTGCACATGATCTTGATTCACAAAACTAATTCCACAAATATATTGTTCAGGCAAAATTAAATTTAAAAATGTGTTTTTTTAACCTTTTCGCATTTTTATTACCTTGAAATTAACGTTTTAACATTGAATATGACCTTGAATCATTATAATGGTGTCAGAAATGAAATCTCCTGTCAAAAACACAAGAAAAAATACTGTCAAAAACACAAGAAAAAAATGCATTACACTTATTCCTAGCTATATGTGTTGATAAATCATATATAAGAATTTTGGTCCGCAATGTGACGGCAATCTCGTATCAAATTGCTGATTAAGTAATCTTTCACCAATTGATATGCTTTTCTATTGATGATTCTGAATTGATTTTCTCGTCTCCTTTGTTCATTAAGTAACATTTCCATGTGTGTAAAAGAGCCACAGGAGATCAGCACTGGTGAGCTCCTCCGCATCACGCTTCACGCATCACGCGTAGCCTATGTGGAGTCGTAGCTTTATGTGCGTTCTTCAGTCGTCATTCACGTTACTCTACGCTACGCATGCTCTTATGAACGTTAGACAGTCGTTCTGTATTCAACCATCGCCAGCTTAAGCGCTTAAACGATTGATTAACGACCAGCTTAAACGTATGCGTTGACGATGACAGTGACAGAGTGACAGAGCAAAGTGTATGGAGAGGACAGATCATATTCGCTTTAGTCTTCGATCAAGCTCATATTACACAATAATTATATCATTATTCTTCACTACAGCAGCGATTTTCTATCATGGCTCCAGTTTCTGATCTTCTTCAGATGCAAGTATTGCAGCGGGGCGCGAAGTTGCAGAAAACATTTGGACAGGTAGCTTACTTGTCCTCAACAATTTCTTAAGACAGCTTCAAAGACATTACGACAGAGCAGCCCGATATTTGTGTGCCTTTGTTCGCTAATTGGCAGGCATCAATGGATTTTTAACTATTGCAGGTTTGAAGTCTAAGCATTTTTTTGTTTGATAAATTAGTGAAGCATATAAAATGTTTATGCTAATTTTTTGTTGATGCTAAATTTTATGATAACCGATAAAAATCCTCGGCCTCAGACCGCCAGGATACATATTTCGCATCCACCGTTGAAACGTGTCACTTCATTCATCTCGCTTTCCTCAGGACGTTCGTCTGGCCTGGATGTGCTTAACACTTAATGTAAGCTAAGACGTCCATCAATCTTTAAGTCAAAAGTGCTTCCCATTCAAGTCCGGTATTTTGTCTAATGTTAAGTGGTCTCATTCGTAAATATAATTTATTTGCTTTTACTATGTTTTTGTATTTTAGCCTGTCTGTTTTTGTTTGAAATGAGATGGCACATGCAGGACTACCAGTGTCAATACTGCTCTGCGAAGGCAAAATACATCCTAATACAAATACAAATTCACTTATTCATGCTCCAATTACAATTTTTACATCTGTTAAAGTATATATATATATTTTAATAATGGATACAAAGGAGATCCGCAAAAGGCTTTGCTAAAAGCCGCTTATATGCCGTCCCCAGTATTTGCTTAGTTGAAAAGTAAGCAGATACCGCCTTTTGCATTTGCGCGACAGGATACCAATGTACAAATGTGTAGCAGCTGTTTGTGTTTCGCTATTTGTGGGTGCCTGTGATTTTTTTCTACGATATACTAGCTGGCAACAGATTGTCTAAAAACGAAATCGATATAAAAACAAACTACCCTTGATTTGTGGGAAGACACACTATAGGCCTATTGTCAATTGATTTTTTATTATTAATTGTGACCTATATATTTTCATGCGTAATCGTGAATATCAAAAAGCATAAGAAGAATACGTTTGTTTCTTTGAAATCTGAATACCAGAGTGGCGGACACAAAACATTTGTATAATATTTGTCCAACGTCGGCCCAAAGTCCTCGACGTTGGTTCAACATTGAACAAATGTTATACAAATGTTTCGTGTTCGCTGGGATGGCGGACGTACCCGTAAGCCTAGTCCTACCCACTGGCAATATTGCATTCTGAGGGACCCATGGCCCGCAATTTTTAACAGTTGACTAGACCTTTAATCCCATAAATTAAAAGGCAGGTGTTATTTCTCATGCTCATTCTAGGGTTCCTGTAAAATACCTATACGCATTAGACGTTTGACAGAGCGGGGCAATGGAATTTTTGCCTTTCTTTGGCAGTTTCCGGCAGATTTGGAAAGATCTGCTGGCTGTCTACAATCTATTTTTTTCTTACATACAATAAAATGACGAAATATTTTTTTTCTGCACTCTATAGGGCAAACTATTTTTTGTCAAATTTTGTGAGCAAATTATTTTTACGAAAAAAACACCTTCCCACCCCCCCTGGTATTAAATAGCCGGCCTCCAATCAGATATGGACAGCATAGGGCCTACGTGCAAACTCTACATCACAACCTGACACATCTAGGAAAGCCTAATGATAAACTTAACTTTGTTGAGAACAGAATGTTGTTCCAACGCCTCGTTGAGACCAATAAATGGAGTTAAAGGACTGTTGGCACAAAAAGTATATTTACGTAATGCGTTATCATCCTACCTCACATCTCTATGTGTTATCTATCTCCTGTTGCGTCTTCTTGACAGAGTCAGACAGATTGATGTGTTATGTTGATCCAAGCAGACGGGTATGGCTGCTCCACAAACGTTAGAATGCTCAGAGACTCAGAGGGATCCTGCTCCAGCATCCCAGCAAACATAAGACATTGGGCCAACGTTGGTTTACTGTTGGGCCAGCGTCGTAGACGGTGGGCCAACAGTAAACCAACGTTGGGCCAGCATCTCATGTTTGCTGGGATCTTTGCCGACTGATAGACTTAAAATGCTACACCAGCAGCTGTCATTATCTCAAAATTATAGTATATCAGAATGTCGGCATTTACATGAGCCAAATGACATTCTTGACATTAAAAACATAGGTTTACACACTTTATCAGCATATCTAGCAAAACAATGGCACTTGACTTGACACAACCTAAATTGACATATTACCTTGACTTGTGTAGATCTACCAAATTTCGGCAGATGACAAATGTCATAGTTCTATCAGCTACTCCTACAACCCTCCACCACGCTTTATAATACATGTCCATAGAGCCTGGGGAAACAGTATACAACATTTATAAACACGTCTTATCGAAACGTAATGTCGCACAAATGCGTTGCTTCACTTGGAATGGAAACTGATCATGATCCATATAAACTATATATATTTGTTTTCAATTTCAGAAATGACTTTCTGGATATCAAAAATTAAGTTTAGACTTTTTATTTGAATTTTTAGCTTTAATAGCTTGGTAGATATTTTATCCTGGCTAGTAAAGCCAAATTCCAACTCAAATCAGTTGAAACAATAAATAAAGTAATTTTGTTCAACGAAGGTGATTTGTTAAGCTTTTGTGACTGGACTACCCTCTATATTGCCGCTCACCCCACATCACGTTTTTTCTAACTTACATGAAAGATTAAATAAAATCGTGAGGAGTTCTGGGGATTAGCTTCAAGAATAGACATGGCAGATCCGGGATTCGATAGGTCAAGTTACTTGCTGGTCAACACAACAATGGTAATTACAAATACATGACATCTGACTCTGTGCCACAGCCGGTTAAACACCGGGCCGGCGCGAAAGACATTATGCCAGCGTTCAACCAGCGTTGCATGTACTGGTGATCGACGCCCAGTCGACTTTCAACTGTTCCTGGCTACACCCAACATTAATAAGTCAAAGACTAAGGATCAGGCATGCAATCTGGCAACGAAGACTGGTATTATCATTATGTGCGAGTTGAGGTAATGATGTATGCAAAGTATTATAATATAAAAAGGCATACGTGATATATTTTTTCTGGTGTAAGAGGCAGAATTTCTCAAAATGATTTCGTAAAAATTCAGGTGTCAGTAACTGTTGCTTACCAGAACACACGAGATGTAAACACCACTGAGTCAACATTGGATCACCATCTAGACCTCATTCTAAAGCCCACATAAAAATAGTAAGTAATTTATTAAGCACTAGGCATGTAACCCTTGTGCAAATACAAAACAGATAATAACTTGGGTAAATCTTACCCTGCAAGACAGAATGGCCAACAGCTGTGAACGAGGCCCTCGCTGTTTGCCACACCTCTTTCTTAGGTGAGCTAACTCCTGAGTGGGAGTGGAGACACTGCCAGCTATCTGGACAATGCCGCTTACGTAACTGGGCAGATACTATCAATATCAAATTGTCTACATGCTGAAGGATTATCGATTGTGATTTTGCAGCTGTTGTTTCATATGTGATTGTTGTGTTCATGTTTATAAGCTGAGATTCAGTACCAAGCTCTCACCGTTACGTAGCTGACATTGACGTCAGCACCGTTACAAACAATGGACGTGACTGGAACAAATTTGACTACAGCTCAACACGCTGGTGTCACGGAACAGATGACAACTGTTGAAGATTTTACACCCACCACGTATTGGAATGCAACCAAGCAGATCTCTGAGATGCCACCTTTCGGGTACCACATGGCCTCGATCGTCTACTTTGGGCTGTCAATTCCCATGGCAATCGCTGGAAACATTCTGCTGTTGGTCACAGTGTCGAGAAATAAATGTCTTCACAAACCGGCCATGTACTACGTCTGCAATTTGGCTTGTGGTGATCTGATTTTTGCCACGTTTTGCTCACCCATCTACTTGGTGAATAACATTTCTGGGCACGTGGCGGTGCCTGAGCTCGTCTGCCAGGCTCATGCGTTCTTCACACAGATGTGTGCTTTTCAGGTGAGTGATGCAGTTAACATTTTGTCACCAGCCTCGGAGTATTTCCTAACTATGATAATAATAATGATAATAACTCGTGTACATGTTGTACTGCTAATATAAGACCAGATACGGCCTCAAGTATGGTTGAACCTTTGCAGCGCGGAGATCGACTTTAGACGTCAGAATCTGACGTCTGTAGACGTATTCAAATGAAGCGAAAACAGCTAACTAAGATAGTTATGATAATTTCAAATTGAAAAAACCCCTTTGGTTTCCATGGATTATATAAAAACAAATCAGCGAGTATTAAAGGGTTAAACCAAATACAATGTCACCGAAATTGATAACAAAATTGTGAAAAATGTGAAAGTTAATCAAATCATTTAATAATAAAATTTCGATTTCCTCCCTCAAGTAAAAATAGTTTTTGTCATTTGAAACCTGGAAATTGTGCTAACAATTCTAGCTTTAAATGAATGAAAAATTGGGAACAAAAACAAATAAAACGACTCCGAAATTGTTACAATATTGTCTGAAAGATATTCAGATAATCAACTCACGTATAGCCATTTGAAGCTAGAAATTGCATTAGCAATTCCAGCTTCAAGTGAATGAAAAAAACAGATAAAAACTATTCTGCAGGACGACGGATAAGAATACATTTACTCCCAGGCAGTATATGTGTACAATGCTGTCTATGGTACTGTACACTATAAAGAACCCTTGAAGTCATTTGATAAAAGTAGGGCATAGTCCCGACTTCGGACTTCTTTCTGTCGCGATATTACCATGAGTGTGCAGAAAGCGACGTAAAACAATCTTCACTCCCAGATGTTATAAATAAATCGAGCACTATTCATTCACCACCATGTCATGTGATCATACCACAGGGGCCAAACATTTTTTCAGAGGGTGGTGTCATGTTACTGATCATCCAACATATCTTCTGTATATCTGAGGTGGCCACCGCCCCCTCCCCCCAAGAAAAACATGCAACGACTTCTATAAGCGTTTTTGTCAACGATTCTTTTGTCAACGATCTACAAACCTACCGCGTCAAGAAGTAATGAATTATTTTTATTAGTAGACCACCCGACACATCGTGTTACAATGTTTTCGCGGAGCAAGGTTTGGGGCTTATTTCTGGATCAACAAAGCATTGCAAAGAAAATTGCATTAGAGCCTACAAAATATTTGATAGAACCACATATGGATCACATCAGTAATGCTCGAAACTAATATAAACAAATTAAAAGAGCTCAAATGACATGCGACTCTCACAAAAACATCATTATTATAATTTATTTAGCATGGTATATAATCATGATAATTTGTTAAAACACTTTATTCTTTGTTTTATGATGATCTGTCTACCTTTATAATTATACATATTTAATTTTAGCTCACATAGACTTTGAAAAACAAGGCAAATGCATATACACTGTAAACATGAACATAATTACAAACAAATTAATTTTTAGTGTTATTATAAGCTGAGCTACATAGAATAATTATATGGTTAGACAGAAAAATGTCCTACGAACTCGGTGAACCATATATAGTTAAATTCATAGCCATGAAGGTTTTACATCACACACCGTACCCTAGCAACCAAATTGTTTGTTATGTCATTCATTTAAATTGACATTTCAGCAGATTTTCATTCACTGAGAGTAAATACTACCACAATTTCCATCCCACAGTAAAATAAAAATTACCCGGGTGTACTAATTATCAAGATGTAGACCTAATCCCAGCAACCACGTTCAGCCAATGTTGGTACAATACACTAGTACGATTATATCTAAACATGTCCACAATTGGACGTATTATCAGCGTGGCTATTGCACCTAATCCTGTTAAATAAATTAATCTTTCAACCGCATTTTATTTTATTTTACCCAGTTCAAGTTGTGTATCGCTCGAGATAAAATTATGCGGAATTGACAAAATGGAGGTCAACAATTGTTTTGATGGATGTAACTTTTTATCGTAAACATTTAAAAAAAAATGCTGGTATTTAATGTGAAAATAAAGAAATAAAAAAAAAGATTATATTCGAGACCGGAGATTAAAGGGTTAAAACACCCTTTCACTTAGTCTGCTGTTAATCAGTCGTTATTTAAGCACGTATTGGCGAGTTGGGTTTTCACACCTTTATTTATCCATGCTTGTTGATACAGTCGATAATTATGCAATAATATAGCGTAACGGATCTCATATCGCATTAGCCATGCTAACATAGATAAATGTTTTATCGACACCATTATAAGTCTTTACTAGCTTATTTGTCATAAAAATATATATGTTTTCACGACATGTATAACAGGGTTAGTTATGTAAAATCACGTGTAAATCGACATGATAATATGTACACTTAAAATCAGGCGTGCCATTAAGATATCTATGCAAGCACAGGGTATTCATGGTATTTAAAATATGCATCATAACTACTTAAAATGAAGTTAAACAGCAAACAGAATTATCATGATATTATGTACATGGGGGATATATGTTTCCCGCATCAAAACCAGAGATAAAATGGCTACTATAATAATTATATGTTATTCTACATGGTAGCAAAAAAGACACACGGAAAGCGTAGAAACCTAAGCATAATTATATGGTATTTAGAAGAACAGAAGAACACACACCCCGGAAAAGCGTAAAATTGAACTGCAAGATTTATGCACATAGTCAACTAACGTTACATACTTAAGTTCATATTATGTTAATTTGACACTAACCAGTCTTGTCAGTCACGACATGTCCCAAGTCTACAGTCTGTTTCACCAGGACCTGAGAGTAGCCTTTTTTTCAATTTGCTCGGTCGCTCTTTAAAAATTTTTAACAACATTTTTCTCACATTATTTTTTCACCTTCCCCCAACATCCCTGAAAATTTGGTAGATTTTTTTTGTGTATTAGTGAAGTTAGACCATTTGGCATGTGATAATTTTTCAAAATGACAGCTCTCTTTAACACCATTGCCGTGAGACAAGAATCCTATTACATGCCAAATGGTCTAACTCCCAAAATACACAACAAAATTGCACCAAATTTCCAGGGATGTTAGGGGAGCATGAAAAAATCATCCGAGAAAAATTTTGTTAACAAATTTTAAAGAACGACCGAGCAAATTAGAAAAAGGCTACTTCCAGGTTCTGGTGAAACAGACTGTAGTGTTCTACCCCCGACCAATTGACGAGTGGCACAGCCTGATATTTGTTTCGGCATCAGAGAGAAAAGTGTACTTTGTTTGTTATGTGTTTTGATGATAGTTATATGACATATGAAAACGCCATAAATGACTTACTCAAAAGAAACATTTAAAAACCTACCGCATAGATCTACGATCATAATAATATTCGAAAAAAATAAGTGCGGAATTTGACGTCGAATTTCACAGCAGGTTATGTAGACCACCACCTTGCCTGCATATGACCCAGAGGATGGTCAATGGGCGGACTTTAGACGTCAGAATATGACGTCTATGGACGTCAGATTCTGACATTTATTTTCAATCCCCGCACTGCAAGAGTAAAAAAGTTATAATGGTTGTAGATCCATAACATAGATATTCAAATGAAGCGTAATAGGTAACTAAGACTTGTATAATTAAACAAAACTGAAAAAACCCTTTGTTCTCTTGGTTTATATAAAAATATTACAGAGCATTAAACATGTTGAAGCCTAACTTTTAATTAAAGGGTCTAGCCAGCCTAACAATTTTAGTCACGGTTGTCACAAAGTCAAACATTGCCAGGGGTATCCGCAGATGATACATTCAAATTGTTTTGTTCAAGGGACTGCTTGAGATGACACCAATTTGGGTATTTTGTTTTGTATGAAGCAGGTCAGGATTTCATTTTTTTATTTTCAGTTTTTTAAAAACATTTTTTATCAATATTTATAAGAATCCAGCGAAAAACCAAACACACTATTTGTAGACAAAAATGATGGTTGAATGTAAGCATATCATTTAATTGGGCCATATGTTGATTCCGGTCCATTGTTAGGCTGACAATTAGTGCTACAGGTTGAAACCCCTCTCCCATGTCTTCACTTTAAGACACCAATTAGGACGATGTCTTTCACGTGGTTGGTCGGAGGCGGTGGGATCTGTGATAAAAAGTGTTGTATAATGCACTCACTCTTGTTTATATGACACTATAATAAGCAATAAAAATGGTCGAGTCTTGTACAGTGCGTTTAATTCCTTTTTCGATTTTTTTTCCAGTTAAGATCAGTAGGCTATATAAGTTGAATTTTGCATAAATACAATTTTCACTTAAAAATATTTTGGTCTAGATAATTGTTTTCAACAGCAAAAAAATAGAATTAACCCATTTTACTGTGACAACAAATTTAGACTTTTTGACAACTATGACTATGATTAGGTGGTAGATACAATACGCTGATTTAATGCTGGCCCACCGCCCACGACTCTGAACCAACATTAAACCATTATTTACTAAACGTCTTGCGTTTGTTGGGTATCAGGAATAGATATCGTCATTTTGGTATTGAAGAGAGGTATCTGCCACTGGACCAAGTGGCAGGTAAGAGACTTTAACCCTGCGCGGGTATCGACTGTAGATGTCAGAATATGACGTCTGTAGACGTCATATTCTAACGTCTAAAGTCAATTACCGCGATGTAAGAGTAAAAATATTTAGAATAACCGTAGACCCATAACATGGGTATTCGAATGAAGCGGAAATAACTGACTAAGAAATTTATGAGGATTTCGAATTGAAAAAAACCCTTTGGTCTCTGAGTCTTAAATAAAAAATTCAGCCATTTAATGGTAATATTAATAAGTTTTTGTTCTGTTTTGTTGTAGACGCTGCTGACGCTGACTGCCATAAGCGTTGACAGGTACTATGCCATATGTCATCCTCTGACATACTACAAGAGCAAAGTGAGGAGTAGGTGGAGTAGGGTGCTGGTGTACACCTGGGGACACGCCTCTATTGTGGCTGGACTACCTCTGCTCGGATTCAGCAGATATCAAAGCTACGACTACCTCTACGGTTGTCACATGGTCTGGAACAACTCTGACGTTGTTGTTCTGATGTTTGTCTTTTTCGTGGGGTTGTCCACGTTTTTTCCATGCACACTCATGATAGTCCTCAGCTATGTTTATATTTTGAAGGCTGCACGCCGAGCGGCTCACAGCGAGCCACCGGCCATTCATACTGGACACTCCCTTCTGAATCTGCTGGCTAAAGATATCCGTATTGCGAAAACTGGCGTGATAATCATTGGTACATTTGTCATGTGCTGGTTCCCTTTCGTGGGCCTGCGGTCCACTCGCATATTCGTCACTTCCCCTGTTACGCTGGCACGTGTCCGCCAAGGGGAGATTGTATCACTCTTTCTGTTCACCATAGCTAACTACATCAACCCCTTTATTTACGGTATCTACAATAGAGAAGTCCGTGCAGCTTATCGAAATTTACTCTGCAAAAAAGTGCCAAGCAACAGTGGAGCCTCGTCGAACACGTCTGAAACTAGATATTGATACACTGACGACAGTCAGTGAACATTATCATCCCAGTAGACACAAGACGTTGAATCAATGTTGGTTTAACGTTGGTCCGCCATCTTAAACCAACATTGATTCAACGTTTTGTGTCTGCTGGGATGAATGTTCTTTGTCATGAGCCAAATCAAAAGGAACCTGATAAAACGACATGTGTTTTGTGATGTTGCTTAGTTAAATTTAGTCTACATTCACATATTTGATATATTATCTTGTAAAGTCACTTGTTTTCAGAAAATGATATATTTTCATGCCATCCTCTAAACTCTTAACAATCATTTCCATAGAACACTTTAACAGCAAGAATATAATGTATAATAAGATTTACAATATAGCGAGAATGTGATGTAATGTAACATTTACTTGTGAGTATTTATTGTTACAGTATAATAACACTGAACAGCCAGAATCTAATGTATTATACAACTAGCGAAAACGTAATGTATTATTGCCCTTATGCCCTTTAAAATACATATTCGTACAAGAAAATACATACTGCATCGAGAATGTGATGAATTATTACATTTTCTATCGAGAAAGAAATGTGTTATTACACTTACTGGCAAAAACGTAATGTATTACTATACACTTAATAGCGATAATATAATTTAATGTTACACTTACTAGCGATATTGTGATGTATTATTACACTTACTAGCGATATTGTGATGTATTATTACACTTACTAGCAAGAATGTGATGTATTATTACACTTTCTAGCGAGAATATTATGTATTGTTATACTCACTAGCGAGAGCGTAATGTGTTATTACACTTACTAGCAAAAATGTGATGTATTAGTACACTTTCTAGCGAGCAGAATGATGTATTATTACATTTATTAGCGAGATGTAATGTATGATTGCACTTACTAGCGAAAACGTAATGTGTTATTACACTTGCTAGCGAGAATGTGATGTATTATTAAACTTATTAGCGAAATGGTGTATTATTACACTTTTTAGCGAGAATGTGATGTATCATTACACGTATATATATTAGCGAGAATGTGATGTAATTTTACACCTACTAACGAGAATGTGATGCATTATTACACTTACTATCGAAAATGTGTGTATTATTTCACAAAGGTGGCCTAAAACACCACTCATTTCCTTACAATGTATTTTGTCCCAGTGGTCGTATTTTGCTTTGGCTTCCGGCCTTCACAAAATACTGGCCACCTCAACAAAATACAAGTACCAATACTGAAAACACCGGACAATGTTGTCTATTTATTACACTAACTAGCAAGAATGTGATGCATTATTGCACTTACTAGCGATAACTTAATGTTACGTAATAACACAGCTAGAATGTACCACTAGCGAAAACATAATGTATTATTACACTCACTGGTGAGAACGTAATATATTATTAAACTTAATAATGTAACGTATTATTACACTTACTAGCGAGAATGTAATGTATTGTTATACTTACTAGAGATAATGTGAACTATTATTACCCCTACTAGCGATAATATAATGTATTATTACACTTACTAGCGAGAATGTGATGTATTATTACACTTACTAGCGATAAGGTGATGTGTTATTATACTTACTAGCGAGAATATAATGTATTATTACACTTACTAGCGAGAATGTGATGTATTATTACACTTACTAGAGAGAAGGTGATGTATTATTATACTTACTAGCGAGAATGTGATGTATTATTACGGTTACTATAGTGAGAATGTGATGTGATATTACGCTTACTAATAAGAATGTGATGTATTATTATAATTACTAGCGACAATGTGATACATTATTACACTTACTAGCAAGAATATGATGTATCATTACAAAGCAGAATATTATTACACAGTATATAATAAATACAACAGTACCCTTGTGTTTTCAGTATGGGCCCTATTATTTTGTCCCAGTATTTTGCCGTATTTTGCTTCGGCTTCCGGTCTCCACAAAATAATGGCCACCTCAACCAAGTACTAGTGCCAATACTGAAAGCACTGGGTAATACTGTCTATTTATTACACATACTGTGATGCACCATAACACTTACTAGTCAGAACTTGATGTATTAATACACTTACTAGTGAGAATGTGATGTATTACCACAGCTAGTAATTTAATGTTCTGGAAACAGTAGGAGAATATTTTCTAAAGATTTGGGAAATATTTTTTGAGAATGTTATAAGAATATAATTGTGTGGAGTTTTTTTTAGACGTTAGCAGGACATTATTCCAAAACATTATGAAAACATTGTGGGAATAATCTGGGAATATTTAAAAAATATCCAGAGAATGTTCTGAGAATGTGCTAAAAAACATTGTCAAAACGTTCTAGGGATATTCGAATAATATTGTGCGAATGTTTCAATTACATATTAGGCAAAACATTGTGGGGATGTTCCCAGAATATTAAAAAAATATTCAATAAATGTTATGGGAATGTTTAGGAAATGTTATGACAAAACATAATATTACGAGAACATTCTAGTATACCAGCCAACACTGAAAAAAATATCGTTTACGGCATGGAGGGGTAAAAGAGGGAAACCATACGAGATCGATCACTAATATGATAAGGAATAACGTCTGGGTGGATGCCACCGTCACTTTTGATTTTGAAGGTTATTTCAAAGGTCACAAAGCTTAAAATGGATATTTATCATTATACATCATTTATCATTGTTCTAAACTCTATTATTTTGAATTCCGTTATTTAAGATTTTGTTGCGCAGATATTTCTTGATTTTATTTTTTATTTATTTTTTTTTTCATTTTTTTTTTTGATTTGTTATTAATAAAGTGATGTAGTATCAATTTTGTATTGCTTTTGTGCGACCCTCCATTGTACTTCACCCTGCCGCTGTGATGGTACGAGTTTCTGCAGCCCATTGTGACAATATGTTTTATCCTGAAATTATAATTAATTAATAATTTAATTAATTATTAATCATTTATAGTTCAAATAAAATGGAGGACTACGTTTTTAGAAAAATCAGGTTTACCTACATTTGTATTTAAAAAAAAAATCAAGATTGCCGCCAACTGGTTACTAAACACGCAGTTGTCTATACGATCGTGTAAATACATTTTAGTTTTAGATATAGAGCATATTTAAAACGTGTTGAGTGTTTCGGAAAGGCATTAAATGAGCATCTATGTTTAAAATCTGAAAAAAATAATTGGAGATAAATGTATACCTTCTTGAATGTAAAAAAACAAGGCTTCATATAACCGTAGATTTAATAAAAAAATAACAAACTAAAAACTATTTGACATACGATCTTTCAGTGGCTATAAGGGATGAATTTGTATCTAGCATGATGCTTGTCCTGACAAATAATAATGTTTTTTTTATTTCGAAACATCACATTTTTGTCACAAACCATTTCCTGGAAATTTTTTGTTATTAACACTCTCATCTAACAATTATTGTACTTAAGTATGTGCGCAAATACCGTTATTTAAGAAAAATAGCCTACTCATTCACTCAAAATGACTGAACACCAAAATAAATTTACACGTTTTTGTAAATTAAATAATTAATACACTATATGCATATTTTCCCCATCTGATTATTGACTTTCAAAGGCATTTTACGATAATCCATGTATACATTGTATCAACACAAACCGTTGATAATAACTGGTAACGGACTGGGCGTTTAATTTGTTTTAAATTAGATGTCTTTATTTGCATTTAGTGGACATTGTTTTAATAACAATAATATATAGTACCAAAAATACATTATCGACATTATCTGAACCAATAACTACGACATAAGGTCACAAAAGGCCACAACATTATCAGGTCCAGTCATACTGTCATGTCTTAGTATCTTGTCATTAAAATATAAAATCCCGGAATTTTAAATGTATATCTCTAAACTGTATTGTCTTCTACTGCTATAACAATAACCGTAAACTGATATATTTTGATATCATAAGATCACACATGATAATTAAAATATTATACCCCAGTCACACATGCACGACGCACAGCCCGCGCCTTGGGTGACAAAAAGAGCTGTGCGTCGTTGTGCGTCCATGAATTTTGTCAGGATATGAGAAGAACTGGCGAGTTTTGGACGATTATACAGCGTGTTATAAATAAATCAGGTCTATAAATCAGCGAATACACAGCGTTTCGCCACCGTGTTGTGCGTTAGCAAGGCGAATACATCGCGCATCGCCAGCGCGAGGCCCGAATAAGTTAGAAAACATTTCGAACGCCCCATATACGTTATATGTTCGCTGGACATGCGTTAGAAACACGTTAGTTGTGCGCTATATGCGCGCTCAGTGCCGGCAATTTTGAGGTTTTTTCTTGCTCTAAGGCTCAGTCACACATAGTTGGCGCACGACCCACGCACTGAAAATTGATTATTTTTTGCTACAGCGTCCGTCGTGCGTCGGTCGTGCGTCAACACTCGTTACTGGTTCGTGGAGCGCGGTGCACTAACGCCACGCATATTTTTGTGCGCCCTCTAATCGTCAACGGAAGTTCGGTATGTTTAAAATATTGAACGCATATAAACGCATAAATGTACACGCCAGGAGACCGCCAGAAACACGTAGGGCACGCTAGAAGAACGTCATATCAACGCCAAATACGTTTGCTTTGTATCACATGGCTGCCCGTTGAGAGCGCCGGGCAGTCGCGGGCAACGCGCCTGCCCTGCGCTGAATGAGCGCACAAAGCAGGCGCTGGGAACACGCCGCCAATTCGCCCAGCGCTCGAGCAACAAGCTGTGAATATGTTATTTTTGCAGCTTAACCCTTAGAGCTCTGAAGAACGACATTTTATGTTTAATCATTTCAGGTGGTTTTTCACACGATACACGGCTTTAAGTGCAAAATTTGTTTATAATTTGTCGAAATTAAGTCCAAACATATAATGTTATCATAAATTTAGGACACATTTTTTCTTTTAAAAATGGTTACATAATTATGCACAAAACAAACTGATAAAAGTTACTAATTAGCATTATAGGGTTTAATGCGCACTGTATGCGTCCAACGCGTTAGCAAAGCGCTGTTCATTCGCACTTTGCGGTGGAAACATGCTGTGCATTCGCTACCAGCTTGCGACGTTTTTCACAATCTGGACCCAAAATGTTATTTTTTTTATGCGTGGACTGTGCGTCTTTTATGTGTGACTGGGACAAACCTCGGTCAGCGGAAACACAACGAATTTATAGTGTGTGCTCTACAGCCTTGTGCCTAACGTTAGACTGGCGCTGGTCTGACGTTCCTCTGGCGGCTACATGCACACGTGGAAAAACGCTCACATTTTTGATCATGCAGAAAATGTGCGCAGAGGTTGACGCACACAAAAAATGAATGGCGTTCATCAGGCGTTCTCGTCAAATCATCAACGAATTCTGACGCACGCCCAGCAAATCACAACGCACTGACCGAAATTCTTCATTTTTTTGTGCGCTGGACGTGTGTGATGGTATGCGTGACTGGGCCTTTATAAGATCGCATCCTGGCATGCTTCATTTCAAGACATCGTATTTCAATACCATTACATTGGCAATGCCTAGGGGTTTTATAAGGTAGAATACTGTTCTGCTGCTCATAATGCTTCACCCTGGTAAAAATAATATTATATCAATCAATCAATCAATCAATCAATCAATCAATCAATCAATCAATCAATCAATCAATCAATCAATCAATCAATCAATCAATCAATCAATCAATCAATCAATCAATCAATCAATCAATCAATCAATCAATCAATCAATCAATCAATCAATCAATCAATCAATCAATCAATCAATCAATCAATCAATCAATCAATCAATCAATCAATCAATCAATCAATCAATCAATCAATCAATCAATCAATCAATCAATCAATCAATCAATCAATCAATCAATCAATCAATCAATCAAACTTCTATAGCGCCTAGAGCCTCAGCGGACTAAGCTCAGAGGCGCACAAATCCTCAGCGTGATCATGCTGCTGAGGAGCTGGAGTGGGAAAGCCAGAGCAAATAGGTGATATTTAAGTCATTTCCGGAATGTAAAAATGGTTAATCCCAAGTCTATTGTAATAAAGGAATTTGTTGACTAGTTTATTCTACACTATAATTAATGTAGATATAATAACTAGCATGTGCAAGTGAAGGTCAACAGTGTGGCAAGCAAAATGGCTACACAACTCCACCTCTCACAAAACCCTAAATCCTTGTTATTGATTCCTATGATCCTATGTCTCATACTATGCGCAAATTATAAATAAAAAACGTGATTTAGCAACAATATAGGCAGCCATCTTGAATTTTGTAAAATGCCTGCATGCACCCGACCAAATCTTGCCTTTTTCATTTATTATGTGTTCTGTCATATATCTGCACTGGACTTTTGTTATATCATTAGAGGGACTCTTGGGTGATCTCAGTAGGGGATGCCATATATATCTAGATTATTATTTTGAAAAGCATTTCTCATATCTTTGTCTGTGTAAATAGCCACAATAGGTTACAATGGCATAACTGTCAGTTTGAAGAGCACTGGATGTTTTTTCTTGTCATATAAATAGCCTCTGGTAGTCCTTCACTTGGTAAATAATAATAATTACAATATTTTTTTTAAACCAGTAATACAAATAATAAGTTATCAATACATTAACTACAGATTAATGATGAAATAATAATCTATAAAATCAATACAAAATGAAATTTGAATAGTGAGAAGTAATCATATAGACTCCTATAATAAGCTATAATAATGATATCAATATTATTTCACATAGCAATAACAACGACATTTTATCATAAATAACAAAATAAATTGTTCATAAATCAAATGTCAATGTAAGGTGACGTGTTAGAAACACAAACAATAAACAAATAATAAATAGTAATAAAAATAAGAAATTATTAATCAATTAATTGTAACTGTATTTAAAAAAATTACAAGCCTAAACAATAAAATAAGTCATTAATATAATCAATAATGGTGAAATATAATGTAATAAAAATATGATTCAAGCCAATTTTGATGCTTGTATCCGGATTTGAAAGATTCACCCCCCCCCCCCCCCCAAAAAAAAAAACACCTATAGTTTCCTCACTATGCATTGAAGGTATCCGCGTATATTTACGATGTTCAGGCTACTTTGCAAGTATGACTTTGAAAGTATGGCGGTATACCCGTCATGCTAGTCCATTGGTTGCACTAATCCATGTCAGACCTAAATGGGTTAAATAAATGTTGCGCCATATTTGATGCCTTTTTTAACCTTATCAGACAAATAAAATGGCCTTGACCTTTGACCTTGACTTCCAAATAATTTTAAAATCTCATAAGTTTATTTATGGCATTTGGTTTGATAGAAATCGACTTAAAGATCATCAAATTTGAACAAGTAGGCCCAGAGATGTGTCATTTTATAGATTTAAGCCTAGCGATTGGCGGCCATCATGGAAATATGCAAATTAAAAAAATGCCACTGGGTAAAATTTAGTACTCCCGGTGGAAATGATGACTTTAGCTTCTACTGAACACAAATCAATCAAAATATAAACTTCTGTATGAATTTCCAGGTTATATCAGGATTCTGCCTGACTATCATGAACTTTCATGAACTAGCCATGAACCAACTTCATAATAATTCACCAAAGTTCGTGAAACTCTCTCATGAACTTTCAGGAACAAACTATGATTAAACTGAATTGATCCTACCAAGTTCATCAAAATTCATGACTTTTCATGAAACTAATATGAACTTCATGAACTAAATCATTAAGAACATTTAATTCATCAAGTGTTCATTAATATTCATGATTGTCATGAACTGTTTTTAATGAACAGCTCTTGATGAACAATCGATGAGTGTTCATAAATATTCATGAACATTCATCAACGTTCATCACTTGATGAACTTCATCTCACCGGGGAATAAAGCGGCGGGAATGCACCTTCTCGCATGCGGGTCACATATTTTTGTTTCTTGAACATTTTTCACGTTTACTTAATCGTTTTGGCTACAATTGTCGAAAGTGTTACTATCAAAAGATAAACATTTTTTACTTGGACGCTTGATTTATTATTGTTCTTACACAAAAAGAATGTTTCAAAATATAGTAGGCCTATGAATTGAGATGTTGTTTCTTTATCCACATGTATTTTACCCCTTTGACTGATAAAATAGAGACGCCCCAGAACATAATGATGTGTACATCTGACACATTGCCATATCCGTACTTTAGGCCTAATCTTTAAAAAAAAAAAAAAAAACTGTCATTATTTGCAGATGTTTCTTATTATTGTATCGAAATATCATCCTGTCTCCTCGCTCATACACCGCACATATTGTATATATTTCACTATATTATGTATTTGCACATGCCTATGCTGAGATGAAATAAACGATCTATCTATCTATCTATTATGACAGACCGAGACCGAGACACAGCACCGAAGACGTTGGGCCGAAGTTGTACAAATGTTATAATAATGTTTTGTGCTTGTTGAGTTAATTCCTAATTCCAAGGGTATTTTCATATAAACCAAGAAAAGATTATTTTTTTCTATTTGAAATAATCATAAATGTCTTAGTTAGCTCTTCCCACTTCATTTGAATACCTATGTTAAGTATCTACGGCCCAGTATAAATATTGTACTCTTTCATCAGATTCTGACGTCTAATGTCTATCCCCCGCGCTGAAAGGGTTAATACAGCAATATCATTATAATATATTTAAGCCGAGCAAACAGAGCTGCTAAGTCGTCAGCTGTAGAAAAAGTAAACTATAATCTACTGAATAATCTGGGTAAGTTGACCCCGACTAATCTCTCAGCAAACGCTAAACATTGAACCAGTGTTGGGTTCATGCTGGTTCAGCGTCGCAGAATGTGGACCAACATGAACCTGTATACATGGTACATTGGTTCAACTAGTGTTATATATGTAGCTAGCCTGATTTTGATGAAAACTGCAATGATCCGCCTCTCGGCCACGACATTACATTCTTATACATGTGCATGTGAACGCTTGAAATGAATACAAAGGTCAAACAAAGGTCAAAAACACGCACAGAATGGAGTGCATGCTGCAGGGCAAGCGTGGAGAAAACATCTGTACATATCATACCATAAATACTTCGTAGCTGAAGAACCAACACCAATAGTGAGTATCCCGCTAATTCTGGTTTATCATAATTATTTTAGACGTAAAATGGGCAAAACCGTTTTCTTGTATATAAACCATTTCAAGCCTGAATTTACCATTGCCATCTTCGTCCACTACAAGCCGCAAATTGCTCGCGCAATTCTCGACTTGTAGTGGATGAAATGAAATGAAATGAAATGAGTCGGGCTTTAGGCCACCTTTGTGCACATATAGGCTAAACTGGGCCAGGAGAACCTCCTGAGGATGGTGTGATGATTGAGATGACACTGTCCTCCAGACACAGGATTCGAAATTCGAGCCCTAGCGGTCTGAGGCCGAGCACGCTACCTCTCGGTCACGGAGGCTCCCCACAATACTAACTTTCACACGTGGATGGGGGAGAAACATTTTTGTTTCTTTTAAACCGCCGAGACCGGGAACCGAACCTCGAACTCTGGCGGGAAAGGCAGCGGTGCTAACCACTACCCTAGGGCCCCCGCACTGTAGTGGATAAAAATGACTTGAAGTGCATGGGTGACAAATGAAAAAGGTAATTATATATTTTTAGTATTAAAACAGTTCCATGAAAATTTTAGCTCCAAATCCCCTATAGGTATGGGCAATTAGGTAATTCTTCAGAGATGTAAGATGATACGTTGATGCATCGTTGAAAATGCAGGGTTAAAATTAGGGTTAAAAGAAATTATTTTGTCAGGCATTGACCCTTTAACCGCCGGTGCCGCATATATTAGGATTTTCATTTTTATCGGCACATTAAGTACCACCCTTTAAACATGGTAAAGATAAAATGTGACATCAATCAGCAATATTTGAAAACAGTTGACCTCCATTTTGTTAAATCTGAATAATTTTCACTCACTGGAAATTGTGGATCGCGTCAGCGAGACACAACTTCAAGTGGGTGAAAATTCAGATTGATTAATTTGGCGGTTAAAGGGTTAAATTCGAAGTGTGTGGTCAAAAGGCAGTAATTGCTTACGTGTCAAGTAAGCAACTACCATGGAGATACTATCTCCATGCAACTACTAGCTGCTTTTGGTTTCGCAGAACAGTGTAAGTCTGTGCACACTTTTGGGTTTAATACGAATTAATTGCCGAGTCGGATTTATTTTAGGTTTTAATATGTATATAACATATTCCCGTAATAATTTCAGAAAGTCGTCAGAAGTCTATGATTTACTCTTGATTTACTAAGTGAATTCAACAGCAACATTTACTCAAGTGCCACAGCTATAAGTGAAATATTCCACATGTGTGCATTGAGAATGATTCTTTATTATAGTGATAAGTAGGTCCTGGGGGTGATAAGCAGAGCCGCTGGGTTGGAGAGGGTTAATATTAATTATATCTACGTTAGTAGTAGTAATGCTTTATAATCATTGCAATCATTTATTTTCATTTTTATTTGAATTTTATAAAGTGCTGTTTGACTCTTTTAAGCAGCATTTAGATATTTGTTCACTCAAGTTTCATTGATGAAACATGTGTGTATTGAAAATATGATTATCTATTGATGTGTAGTTAGGATGTGGTAATTATAGCCGCTGGGGTAGAAAGGGTTAATAATAAATTATGTTATATACAGATGGAGATTGAGGGGTTGCTGAGACAAGAGCTGGACACTCGAACTCTGGAACCGTTTGGAGGAGAAGGTGGGGGTAACGTGTGCAAAGGTCAAGCCTACAGGGTGGATGGCGGCAACATATACGTGAAAATCAACACAGGACCCGGCGTGAGTTGAAAATTTCGCATTTCCTATCCCCTGATCGACAAGTTATTTATTTTTAATTTCCAACCACTTGAAGTTGTTTGTCTGGCCGACGCGATCCACAACTTCAAGTGCATGGTTTTTAATGTTATTCATAATTGTCAATCGGAGAGGAATTATTCTTAAATTTGGCTGATACAAGACACGTTTCTCATTTGTGTTATAGGCCTATCCTCGGTGAATACTATTTAAATCCAATGTAAATTTATAGCTTCAAGCAACAAGTAATACTGCCTTTTGGCTTTGCACGGCAGTATATATAGTAGTTTATATCGTGCTGATAAAAGATACAATTTTTTTTTTATAAATTTCAGGTGGGTGAATATCCCAATCAGAGATAACTTTAACATGTCTAAGGCTTAAAATCGAACATTCACAATCCAGCTGAAGTGACATTTATAATATATTCATCAGTAAATAAATATATTTTAACCAAGTGACATTATTAATTTTTTCGATCTGACTTTCAAGAGATTTACCAGCTTAAATAACTTGAACCTCGGTAAATACTATTTAAATTCAATGTAAATGTATAGCTTCAAACAACAAATAATAATGCCTTTTGGCTTTTCACGGCAGTATAGTAGTTTATTGATCTTTTTGTAAGAACTTTCACCAGTAACGCTTTTTCATACACATAGGCTAGATTTCACAAACATTATCCACGATTAGTATAATTGTCACTCTTTCAACCCTTTCAAGCCTGAATTTACCATTGTCATCTTCATCCACTACAAGCCGCGAATTGCTATCGCAATTCTCGACTTGTAGTGGATGAAGATGACTTGAAGTGTGTGAAAAATTGAAGAAAATTGCCATGTATTGGTAAACCAGTTTCATGGAAATTTTCATTCAAAAACCACTAGTAGTAAGAAAATGAAGTGTGTTTTCAAGGATGTAAAATGATGCTTTAATGCATCGTGAGGGCTTAAAGGGTTAAAGCTGTAGATCTCATCAACGAAACACGGCTTCAAACAAATGAAAATTACAACTAAATAACTCATCGATATAAAAGTTAGTTTCACAATCTGGTTGTATTTGTTACCATGGTTATTACAGGCACGTCAGATGTTTGACGGGGAATTGATCAGTCTGCAGAAAATCGCCCAGACAAACACGATCCTGTCACCGAAACCCTCCAAGGTTAGACATCTACATATAAAGATAGAATTACATTTTGTTTTTGTTCTGTAAAAAATATATCAATCTGACTCGGGAAAATAAATCATTAAGGATTATCTGTAGTTTTCACCGACTTATTGTGAGTTGAAGCTCCAAGCAACATTTGAATCGGTGGATAACCATATTTGAAAATTAGGAAAAATTGGATTTAAAAAAATATATAAGCCCCTATACAATTTTTTCACCTACGTTTTAACAAAACACATATGAGCAAATATATTTGTTAAACAATTTACTACATATTTCTAGTTTATTCTTAATTAAATGTTCCCTATATTGCACGTTACATTTAACCTACAAGAGGGGGGGGGGTTCTGAAAAAGAAAGGCGGGTTCAGTGGGTTTGGGCGCTAGGCCCCAATACTTGCGAGCCTCCACCTTCCCCACGCCCTTGGATCCGCGCCTGTTCAATGCCGTTTCTGAACAGTTTTGTCAACCTGTCTAAACACATGTAATATCACAGATTTTTAGTCACACATTACGGTTACATTTTTGCCCCATTAATAGTCGTGACTAGACAACTTGACAAGTTCAATACTTATTTGACGACAAAAATCAATGCCAATTTAATACATTTAAAGCAGCCCCTTGGGATGACATCAATTTTTGTTTTTACTTCCGTACTGAAGTAGTGTATCCCACGGATCATGTTTTTATTTTTTTCAGAATTTTCATATTTTTACAAATATTTTTAATCGATATTTCTATAAAACCAGAAGTAACCCAAACAAACTATTTGTATACCTGAAGGACGATTGAATGTTTGCACAGCATTGGGCCACATGCTGATGGCATCGGCCCAGCGTTGGGTAGACAATCAGTGCTGCAGGTGTGTCCTCCCGTGTCCTGACTATAAGACACCAATTAGCGGCGAATGCTCTGATCTTACCGTCTGATACGTGGGAATATGTGATGTAAAGTGCTGAATATTGCTGACTTGTTTTGTTTACATGGCAATATACGACCTGGAAATACAACTATTTCATTCTTTTTCTGTGCTTTAAAATTGTTTTTTGACTTTTTCGTATTTTCAGTTAAGATCAGTAGGCTATATAGCTTCATATAAATCAAATTTTCAAAATTGACAACATTGAAAGGGTCTCATCCCAAGGGGTCCCTTTAATGTGGGATTCGTTCCATGTAACATACACATCATTAAATTATCGGGCTTTAGCTGCATTTACAGATTTAGAAATTATAAAAAAAATACAATATAAATAAAGGTGTAAAAGTAGGTTAATTTTAGTGAATAATTGGGTTTTTTTCATATTGCATTTTATGAGCTAGCTGAAAAATCTGAGCATTGATACTGTCATGCAAAGCAAATAAACAGTGAACATTTACTTTTCAAGTAAGAAGTTAACCTTTGCAGATCTGAAAATAAATGGTCAAAAAATCAATTTAGCAGTGATTGTTTTTTCAAGGTGATGGATTTGAAATCTGGGGCGATCATGATCACGGATTATTTGGAGATAAGGGACCTCAAGGATAACGAGGTAGCCAGGGAATCAGGCGAGAGACTGGCCAGGTAAAAATGAAATGAATCGGGCTTTAGGCCACCTTTGTGCACATATAGGCTAAACTGGGCCAGGAGAACCTCCTGAGGATGGTGAGATGATTAAGATGACACTGTCCTCCAGACACAGGATTCGAAATTCGAACCCTGGCGGTCTGAGGCCGAGCACGCTACCTCTCGGTCACAGAGGCTCCCCACAATACAGACTTTCACACGTGGATGGGGAAGAAACATTTTTTGTTTCTTTCAAACCGCCGAGACCGGGAACCGAACCCCGGACTCTGGCGTGAAAGGCAGCGGTGCTAACCACCACCCTAGGGCCCCCGCCCGACTAGCCAGGTAAAGCCCAGACGATCACCCAGTGCTACATTAATGTTGGGCCAGCGTCGCAGACGGTGGCCCAACATTATTGTAACATTGGTTTAACGTCTCTTGTTTGCCGGAATATCACAAATACCAAGCCGATACAAGACATTGAATCTATTTTAGTTCAACGTTGGGCCAGCGTCGTAGACGATGGGCCGACATTAAACATTACCTTAACCCATTAACCGCCGAATTATTTAATTGGAATTTTCAACCACTTGAAGATGTATCTCGCTGACGCGATCCACACATTCAAGCGAGTGAAAAATTATTCAGATTTGACAACATGGAGGTCAACGATTGCGAAATATTTTTGTCTGATGTCACGTTTTATCTTTAGCCCTTTACCCTCCGGTGCCGCATATATTCGGGTTTTAATTTTTTATTACCACTTTAAGCACCACCGTTTAAAAATGTTAAAGATAAAATATGAAATTTATTAGAAATGTTTGAAAACAGTTGACCTTCATTTTGTCAATTTTTCCACTCACTTGAAGTTGTCAATCGCGTCAGCGAGACACAATTTCAAATGGGTGAAAATTCAGATTGAATAATTTGGTGGTTAAAGGGTTAACATGGTCAAAAGCTGTTATATAATGTGCTGATAAAACATGAAGAAAACGAATATAATCGGGACCAGCGGTTAAAGGGTTGACGTCTCGTGTCTGCTGAGGAAACACCCATCTCGGGTCAGAATGGAAAACCTCGTACGTGCACTATAGGTACACAGCAGACACGAAACGTTGACACGAGACGTTGACCCAGCGTTGGTCTACCGTTGCCCCACCGTGTACGACGTCGCCCAGCAGGTCAACGTCTCGTGTCTGCTGGGTAGACACATACGAGATTCTGCATCATGTCACATCTCGGCTCACACGAGATATTGAACCCACGTTGCTGTAATTATGGGCCGGCGTCACAGACGGTGACCCAGCATTATCAAAACTGGTCCAATGATGCTGAATCAATGTCGATGTAATGCAGGGCCATACTTGCAGACAATGTTCCAACATTATATCAACATTGGTTCGATGCCGCTAGTGTGGCTTTTTTTGTAATATTTGGCATTTCCAGCTTGAAAAAACCTCATTTATTCACTTAAGATAATCAAATATTTTCTTTTTTTCGCAATATAAGCAAAGATGGTTGTAAAAACAATACGAATTATCGTTTTTTTATTATTTTTTTTAGATTGCATCTGCATAATTCTGAACTGATTGGGAAATCTGAACAGAATAATAATAACATAAATGGCAACCAGTGTTCTGAAGGGCAGAAGCCAGTCCGGCATTTTGGATTTGACATCACAACATGCTGTGGCGTTATACCTAAAGACAATACGTGGCAAGATAACTGGGAGGTACATATAGTCTTTAAATCAGGATATATCGATCTAAAAAGTTTTATAAAATCCTTTTACTTCAAGGACATGACATTTAATCCTACCTTTATTCGTAGTTTATGCGATAATCTCTTTAACATTTCACTTCGACTGAAAAAAACAATTGCTGATCAATTACGTCATCATTATCTGTATTTATTTGACTTGATACATATCTTTTATAATATAAATAGTAAAATAAGATAAACTGTATAAATGTCAACCGGCATGACCTGGCAACCTAACTCACTTCGCAGCAGACCCGGTCACAGTGACCGCCATTTTATGAACATGGTGGTTCACCATTGATAGTATAAACAAACTTTATCTGATTACGATTCCTAGTAAACGAAATAACCTTACATTTGAGCTAAAATTAAGCTTCGAATAAGTGGACCACCGATACAGCTTTTTCTGTAGAGATACAAAGTCAAAAACATTTAGCAGCATATGCAAACATGGCTAGTAGAGGTGTTTTGCACTGTCAGGCATATCATCAATGAAAGATAAGAATAACAGGGGACCCACAATGGATGCCTACGGCAGACCAGATGGCAAAGTGACCCATTCAGATGTACATACATTTAATAGAAATATGTTGGTTTCGATTGTTTTAGTACATACTCGCTTAACCAATCACATAATTTTCCACTTACAGGATAGAATGCATTTGAAAAATCAAAAAGTATCATGTCCATTTGTTTGTCTTCGTCTAAACATTTACCAACATTTTCGTAAGCTTATAAAAGTTGGATTCATGATTTACCATTCATGAACACATGCTGTTATGGATGTATTAAAGATTTGACAGAAATAATATGGCCCAAGATGGTTATATATGCTTTTCCATCACTTTTGACACTATACATAACAAAGATATTGGTCGATAATTAGACAATTTTCACCTTTTTTTATCAACAGGCACCACGTTGCTTTGCTTCCATTGAACTGGTTGGTATACAACCAGATTGAAAGCTACTCGTGAAGAGATGTACCAGTGATGGTGCTATCAGGTGCAAATTCTTATAAGTACGACAGACTGAAAGGCCCGCACGCATTTAGTTCTTGTAACATTTTAGCAATACCTTCTTGTAAAAATTCGAGAAGTGATAAATCATATTTGAAATTATCATAATATGTGCCTGAAAAGTTATGATTATTTGAATTACTAGTAGAATCATCATCAGTGAATACAGATTTGAAATTACATTTGCTGATTGAATAATTTAACGTTTTTTTCGCGGATTACTACATTATTGTGACCCGTGAAAAATAGTTTCTGAAAATGACTTTGCTTTAGTTTTTTTCTTGAAAAATGTCCGAAATCGCTTGGAGTTAGTAAATTATATTAGCACGTAGTTCATTAACAAAATTATCATAGGTGCCTACATATTTGATAAATCCTTCTTAAATTGATTTCGTAACTGCTTGAATGGAGCACAGTCTGAAGTTTTCTTGGTACGCCTAGCTTTTCTACAGAATGTCATTATCTATTATACTTCTTGATGGCGCATCTTTGATTATACTATTTAGCTGAATTTATTGGTCAAAGCTTCACACTGTTGGAAAATGCTGAAGCATTAGGCTACTCGAATGGATAAAAAATGAAAGCGATCAGATGGTTAAGTCATGGTTATTTTGGTATAAAATAATTCATATGTCTATACATATCGCGTTAGAAAAGGTTATATAGTTTTTTACATTCAACAATTTATTTTAATCAACAAAAAGACCAATTTTTGCTCATGTAATTATATTGCTTAAAATTATGTATAGAATATCAGTCTTGCTATTTTAATGATATTTCACAACGTTTGGGAATCAGAGAGATTGATCAATTTAGTGATAGTGTACAATTTCGTTGCCCTGGTGTATAAACTGATAAAATAACGTATAAATGTCACTCATCTAATATGTTAATTATCTTCCAAGAAAGTGATTTTTTAAAGCACTGAGAAAAAAGACCTGGCTCTCAAAACAATATACTTAAAACATTTCAGGTCTTTCTAGTACGGCAGTTGCTGCAACCTCAAGTGGACATGATCATGAAAAAGGTATACACACCCTATATTGTCACTTTAATTTGTTCGAATTAAATACACTACAGGATAATTACAGCGTATATATGTATAAATCACTCTGGTAGGGCTCAAATCATTTTGGTAGGGTTCAAATCGCTCTGGTGGGGCTCCAATCACTCTAGCAGGGCTCCGATCACCCTGGCAGGGCTTCAATCACCCTGGTAGGGCTCCAATCACCCTGGTAGGGCTCAAATAGCTCTAGTAGGGCTCCAATCACTCTGGTAGGGCTCAAATCACTCTGGTAGGGCTGCAATCATTCTGGTAAGGCTCAAATCACCCTGGTATGTTTTAAATGATCATAGTAGGTGTTCCAATCACACTTCTAGGGATCAAATAACTCCGGTAGGGCTCAAAAATGACTGACGATACTATGAGAAATGTATATTTTCAGTTTGGGGATCGTGACGTCGAAGAGAAATGGCAACTACTTCATCCTCAGATTCACCGGTTTCTGGAAAATGTGTCCATAAAACCCGCCCTGCTGCATGGAGACCTGTGGTATGGTAATGCCGGGCAAGTCGGTCAACAGCCAGGTTAGATACATGTGTATCTCACACCACAAGACTTTGAACTGATGACATGTGGGTTGAATGTAAATATTGATCAAATGTTATATATGACGTTGACACAACAAGAAAAAAAAATCACCCAGAAAAATACAATGGATTGGTTTAAATTGATCCTTTTCTTCACGACTATTATTATTGTGTTTAACCCTTCTGCTAGGCATATTATATGACTGTGTTTCTAAAACAGCTTTTTGTGGATCACGAACCGGTTCTCGATGAAAATTGTGTTAAAAAATGTATAATTAGATGGCATTGAGATAATATGCATACAGAGAAAAAATCGTTGCCTCAATATGCTAGTACATCAAACTTATTCATTATAATCCCAGATGAGCTACAAGTACCCTATTCCAGAACGAAGTAGAGATATGCTTTTTATTTCATTGGTAAAATGCATTATGTAAATTATATTACAATCCAATTATGAATAATACTGCCGTGTAAAGCTCAAATTCAGTGTCTGTTTGCTTCACAAAAAGGTATGTTAACATCATCAAACTATACTATTATTTATGCATGCTTTAATTAATTTATTTTATTTTCCAGTTATCTTCGATCCGTGTTCTTTTTACGGGCATTCTGAGTTTGAGATGGGCATGATTACAATGTGGGATGGATATCCTTTGGGATTCCTTGAAGGTTATCATAACGTTCTACCTGTCACAGAAGGGTTCACAGAAAGGGTGAAGCTGTATAAGCTGTTCCACTATCTGAACCACTGGTGAGATACATGTAACATCAACTACGCAGAAAACACCAAACGTTGAACCAACGTTTTTATGACGCTGGCCAACGTTGTATAAATGTCACCATGATATCACCATGATAGCTCATACTCACGATGTAGACACACTGGGCATTGCGATTAGTTTATGACTTTTAAGCAAGTTCACATCATAATCGGACTAAAACTCGCGATCTTGTCTTTCTCACTCTCCTGAAGGACAACGAAGCTGTCTGCGATTGATCCGTCGATAGTTTGATAAATATTGTTTTTATTGCAACACTTGTCATAAACATCGGCGATAACACTGCGATGGGCTACGAACAGTCGCCATGTACTTTGCGATGACAATCGCAGATAGGAATCGTCGGACTGCTACCTGTCGGCAACATCTCGCAGACATTTGTAGAACGATTTATCGATTACAATAATATTATAAAACTCAAATCGCAGAGCATTCACGACGATTTTGGTCGCAAACTGGTTGTAATTCACTGACAAAGTCAGTGTTACTGGGCCTTGATATAATTTATCATGTTATGAGAGCGATATCACAGATATATTACCCATATACAATCACCAATATGCAACACTAAAATATCGCATTCTGAGTTTATATTTGCATGTATACGTCAATATAGCATTAAGTATAAGTCCTGCTAATATTAACCCTTATAGCGCTTATTAAGTCGTAGAATTTAATTTTTCACCAACAAAAAGCTTTGTCCTGCTGACACGATCCACAACTTTAAGTGTTTCAAAATTGAATGGATTTATGAAATTTGAATAACTTTTATCAGTGTGACATAATTTAGGACTCGATACTGAAAAACTGATAAAACAAGTAGAACGACTAATACAGTCGACTTCAGTGCTCTTGGGCTTAAATTGTCAATGGACATAGTGCGTCATAGCCCTTCAAAAGTTAAACCCGTACAGTGATAAACACTTTTATAGCCGTTTTAACCCTTCCTTGCGTCCTATCATCCTCAGGAGGTTCTCCTGGCCCAGTTTAGCCTATATGTGCACAAAGGTGGTCTAAAGCCCGATTCATTTCATTTCATTTCCTTTCGTCCTTTTGTAAGATAAATTAGATTGAATTTGCGAGATCGGCACATCTGGATTCAAATAATACAGGTGTAAGTAATTTTGATCCCACTTGAAGTTGTGGGTCGCGGTAGCGACGCACAACTTCAAGTGGGATCAAAATTTAAATTCAATAACTTAGCGCCGGAATGAGTTATTATTACCAGGACCTTACTCACCAATAACGCATTTTTTCAGGAATCATTTCGGACCTGTAGAGAGGGCAGATTACAGACAGAACACGATCCAGACTCTGGACTATCTCCTGGAGCGAGCTCAGTCCACCACGAGATGATGTTATGGGAAGTTATATATTATAGCCTGATGATCTGAACTAAAAATACAAAAAAAATCATTAAAAATGTTGAAAGCACTAAAAAGACTACTAGCGTTATTTCCAGTTCGTATATAGCCATGTAAAGAGAACGACTTCAGTGTGCAACATATTACACCACAAATGACCACCGTCTTAGACGACGGGATCAAAGCCTACCCCAGGGCATATGAAAGACACCGACAATCATTGGTGTCTGAAAGTAAAGTCATGGGGGATTCGCCTGCGGCACCGATTGTCTTCCCAATGCTGGACCGACGGCATCAACATGTGGCCCAATGTTGTGCTTATATTTAACCATCCTGTAGGTGTACAAATAGTGGAGCATATACTAAAGTATGAATCCGACCATTAATATCTATCGTCATCCATGATAAGTGTAATAAATGGTTTATTTTCTACCTTCGAAAACGACACTGATGTCAAAGCTTTGTGGCAGAATGTCAATTTTGCAAAAACAAATTTACAGCTGTTGAGAAACTCTCGTGACATTCGCAAATGTGAGGCTCTTCACTCGGGAAGCTAGCTCAAACTTGTGTCAATGTGGGGCCAACAATTACTACATTGTTACAATATTGTTATCACGTTGGGCCAAGATCCAGTTTTGACTGACAGACGCCCAAATGTTTAGCATAGAGGCATACTAGTGCAGATAGTGCAGCCAAAATGTAATAACTGTTGTAAACATTTTCATGTGAGCAGCTACTGCATGTTGGCTTTTCTGAGGAGTCTAGGCGTACACAGATTGAACAATGTTACCATGGCCCACTGGTGTAGTTGTACCACCAGTGGATATTACCAAAGTATCACCAAATATTTTGTAAAAAAAAGACGGTCGACTTGCGTATTTGACCTTACAAATGCGCGCATGCAATCATAGGCACCGCTTTCCACACTCACCGTAGACAACAGCCGAATAGAAGACGACACACTCAATACTGCCTGTACTTGATCGTAGTTCGAATTCTGACAAATCGCTTTGAAAATATTATCATTCAAATGTTGGGATACAATTCACTGCACAAATAGAGTTTTCATCACATATTATTCTATCATGACAATCAAAATGCTGATCCTCCCAGCTACGTCGGTAATGAGAACTATGTTTGAATTTAACAAACAAATAATAATTTCGACCTAAGCATTGCGCACCTACTATAAGCAGGTCATTGAGACATCAAGACAATCATTCGTGAGTTTATTATATATTATACAACAAAAACTAACTAACCTTGAATAACCGTGAAAAATGGTATAGTAACAATTTATAAGTGAATTTATAAGAAAATTAAAAGTGCACCACACATCACCTATATTAGATGATCATAATGACTGCCACCTGGTGGTTAGTGTGTCATATCACACAGGTACAGCCACCTGGTGACTAGGTTGTGAAAACTTCATTCACCTTTCTTTATGGTATCAAGGGCGGGGGCCCTAGGGTAGTGGTTAGCACCGCTGCCTTTCACGCCAGAGTTCGGGGTTCGGTTCCCGGTCTCGGCGGTTTCAAAGAAACAAAAAATGTTTCTTCCCCATCCACGTGTGAAAGTCAGTATTGTGGGGAGCTTCCGTGACCGAGAGGTAGCGTGCTCGGCCTCAGACCGCCAGGGCTCGAATTTCGAATCCTGTGTCTGGAGGACAGTGTCATCTCAATCATCTCACCACCCTCAGGAGGTTCTCCTGGCCCAGTTTAGCCTATATGTGCACAAAGGTGGCCTAAAGCCCGATTCATTTCATTTTTTTTTATGGTATCAAATTTTGTATTGAGGAAAAATACACTGTCACACAACTACTACTGGGAACACTATTTTGAATGTTGAATATATGTGTTAACACAACTACCGCTGCCAACTACATTTATCTTATCCATTATCTATGTATGTATTATCAATGTAAGTATTTTGCACAAGCATTGCCATTCTTATGTAGACCACCTCGCCAAGGCATTGATGTATCAACTTCATATTAATTTGTTACAAGCAAGCCTTGATTTGATGTATCAACTTCATATTAATTTGTTACAAGCCTTGATCTAGATGGTTGCCAATGGGCTTTTAAAGTTTAATACACCGACTTGATGTGCTTCTGGTAAGGAAAAAACGCTGTACTAATGTTGGTTTAATGCTGGCCCAGCTGCGCAGGCTATGCAGTCCACCTTGCCATTGATGGATCAACTTCATATTTTGCACAAGCATTGGCTTGGCCTTAGCCCACAGGGAGACATTTAACTTTTAATTTTTCTACTAGAAGCGCTTCCGGTTAACACAAAACGTCGAAACGATGAGGTTTGCTGTTGGTGCAGCATCGCAACTCAACGGCCCAGCTAACACGATACGGGGGGACGTGATCATGGTCATCTAGTCCACGAACATAAGAAAACAATATTTAGTACATTAAAAAAAATCATCATAAAAAGACAATGCTTTGCTACATAAATATAATATTTTTTATATTTTTTTACACACGTCAAATATAACATGTATAAGTGATACTAAAAAAGATAAGACTCTAGTTCAACGTATTTTTTTAATTACAATTAGGATTGTTAACCCGTGAAGTGCTGGCAAAGATTTTACGGGCACTCAAACTGAGTTTTTTAGAGCAAAAATTATATTTACTGAAATTCATCAAAATGTGCAGGCACAAATAAAATCCGCATATTCTGCGGTTTTGCACGCCAGTATTGTAAATTATAATAGGTGGAGCTATCATTGTCAGCCAGAGAGGATGACAAAAGTGAACCCTTTAAGCGCTAAGCACAACTTTACTCGTTTGCAATTCGTCCCCTTACCTGATAACTGTTTGTTGTGGGTCGCATTAGCGAGAAACAACTTCAAGTGGGTGGAAATTTAAATTTTCTAATTTTAACGGTTGGGGTGAAATGCTGCACTTGAGGTGTTAAAAATCAATTATCTATATTTAAACGGTTAAGATGAGATGCTGCGTTCAAAGTGTTGAAAAATAAGTTAATTATATTTTAAACGGTGAAGATAAAATGCTGCATTTATGGTAATTAAAAAATCAATTAATTATATTTAAAGATATATTTTAATTGAGTCAACCAGATTACTCAATTAATCAAGTATAATTGACCTCAGCACTGTCCAGCAAAAAACATCGTACCAGCATATCAATATTAATATTTAGGAATAATACAGAGACTGAAATATTATTATGATTTCGAAAATGATACTAACACAATGCCGGTCCAATTCTAAACTACCATCGCTGGTGCTGGCCAACATCCATTCAATTCCTGCCAGTGAATCGTGCTGCCATGCTGCCGATGTATTCACGATGTACCTCGTACAAATGATATAGGCCTACCCACTTATTCTGGTTTAATTTTGAGCCAGCGTCGCAGCTCATTGCTAGTTCAATGCTGGTCAATCCTAGACACTACTCCAACAGAAGGTGAAGCGAAAAACTATCAACCACAGTGACATCAAAACAAAACAGATTCAATCACACCATCGTCTACAGGACACACTGGACAGTTAAGCAATTTTGATTCAATGTTGATCCAACATGTCTGATGATGGCCAAACAACAATCTAGTATTGGGTCACTTCCCCTAGCTGGGTCTGCTGCATACTTTGCGGCAGCACTGCGGCATGGCTATGAGGGCGACGCTTTCTTCCCGGTCGCCAGAAAGGTCACTACCAAGATAACTCGATACATCGGTCCAATGCTGATGGAATGCTGGGCCACCATTTGCGATGCAAATATGTTATTGTTATTCCAACCTTATCCCTTTAGAATCTAATGACTAATATAATCGTGAATATATTTTTTCTTCGCACTTTTTAAACACGCAAGTATTTCAGATAGCGACCTCAAGCATTATAATTATTTGACTTGTTCATAATGACCGTTTCCCAGAAATGTCTACCGTTTCCCACACTCGAAACCGCTTTTTCCTCAAGACAGGATACAAATACAGGCGCAACAACCTTAATTCATTGCATTAGCTAGCTCGATGACAATAATGGAGGTCAATGTTATTGAGTTTCATAGAATAGGCTCCGGGCCTCTGACCTGGAGACCTTTTAACATTGTAGGCCTAATTCTGACAAATAATCAATTATTCAAAGAGCTTTATGACAGCAATAACAGTATTCATATATTATTCTGTAATTCCAATGCATAATAATAAGTGCATATAGTTATGAAATATTATGTGTCGCATTAAGTCAACCAATCAGGCCATTATCAGATAATAAGCTACCCCAGCAAACACAAAACCTGTTGTATGCCATTTGTCCACCATCGTAAAATTATTGTACAAATGTTGTGTGTTTACTCTGTATACGATTCAATATCTACTGATCCATAGACTTGTTTAAACTGGAGAACATATACGTCATCCGTCTCAGTTTTAGGCGACAGCCTAAGTGACGTACTTTAGTGACAGATGTGAACTCAGCATAGAAGAGTAGGCCGACATTACAGATGTTGTGCCACGTTCCAGCCAGCATCTGGCCAGCAAGATGTGAATGGAACATTAACATTCTCACTGTGTTGATTGAATGTTTGGACAGCGTAGCAGACGGTGGCCCAACCTTAAACCATCACAATGAGAATGCCTCTTGTTTACGGGGTTGTCACGGTTTTGACACCTTGTTGACCCGGATGACGACAATCACCGGAAGTGACCCCACCCCTCCAAAAAGGAGGAAAGGTGGGGCAAACTGAGATAAGGGGTGGAGCAAATTGAAATCTAATTTCACACTGGACCGGAAGAGCACGAGGTCTGCGCCAGAGTCACCTGGTGATTATCAGCGGGTTAGGGGTGGACGGGGCTGTGATCTCGCCACCCCCTAGGTGGCTTGGCCGGCCTCCCACCCCCGGGTTGGCGGGACGGGGTGCAGTATGCGTGTACCCCGTACCCCGGGGCCATCCACGTGGGGTCGCTGGTATTTCCGTCCGCCACCAAACCTCAGCTAGGTCTGTTTGACAACCGAAAGGTGATAGAATTGCCCACACGTTGCTTTGCAGTTGGGAAAACGACTTGGACGTTGACCAAGCGGTAAAACAGCGCTTAGATATTATCAGTTATAATCTGAATAGCTTCACCACGATCACAATGCCCATAATCGTTGTAAACCCTAGTACCGCTGGATTGTTTGGGACTACTTTTCATTCATTTGAAGGTGGAATTGCTAAACAAGACAACCAATATTTCAATATTTAAAACATAGGAATCTCCCAAAACCAATTAGGCCTATTATATAAAAAAAAAGACTATCTACCACAACGTAATTTGTCAATTTTACTGGCATATTTATATATGCTGTTCTAGCAAAATAGGGGTTAGTGGAAGTAAGTAATATGAATAATAATAAAACAATAAAAAGAGTATTTATGAAATGCTAGATTTATGAAAGCTGTATTTTTTAATAATTGCGACAGCAATACAAGCTTTAGATGATTGACAGTGAGTAGTCCCTCGTAATTATGTAGCAAAAGAAAAACATTTGTATAGCATTTGTACAACAATATGCCAACGTCTTCGACGTTGGCCCAACATTGTACAGATGTTATACAATAATTGTTTTTTGTTTACTGGGTATATAGCTTTTTAACATCTTTCAGTCCCAATGAAGTGTCACTGAAGTTAATACGTTGATGAAATATCATCTGGTGGATGATCAGATAATCAAATTATACAATATAGAAGATGTCTTTTTTCTTGAAGATATATATTTTTCGTTATATAAAGCTGAAAATTTCGTTCGCAATTCCGGCTTCACATAACGAAAAATAAAAATAAATCAGACAGACAACATATATTTTATTGACACAAAGGAAGTCATTACAGACTTATTTGTCATAGAAACGAGAGAGATATAAGTACATGTATATACAGGATGTTAACTTGTTAAAAAATCATGTGACACTATACATGGTATGACATACATAACTAAAATCATGTTACGTGGCATTGCCATGATAAACACTGGATATTTCGATAATACAAAATTACAAATTACTACTTAAAATAAAATTAAAAGGCGTCGGCAAGATAACACAGGGATCTATCATTTTGTTTCTCGCACCAACACCAGAGATAAAATAGCTACTATGTATAACATGCTAATTATATATAGCAGCAAAAAAGACACTCTGGAAAGCGTAGAAACCTAAAATATTTACAAGTGCATAATTATGCTACAGTAACTAATACTGTTAAGACAATGTTAAAAATGTTATGGTATTTAAAGCTGCATAACTGTTTTGTTTATTTTGACAGCATTGATTCATTGCTGCCTCTGGTCGGAGGGCGTGAATGGACGGTGACGTGCTCTTTGTTAATCTAATTTCATATAACTTGTCAATTCCCACCTCTATAATAACAGTGATTTATGTGCCACACAACAACCCTCTAAGTGCAAGCCGCAAACATTGAATCAATGCTGGGTCAACGTTTGCAACGTCGGACCAACGTTGGGCCGACATTTTGTTCGCGCCACATCCGAATGCCCTTCCGGCAAATTCACCGAACATCACACAACTTTTCATGACAACAGGGCTTTCAATGACACGATTATAAGCCTACCCTTGACGAAAATAAATTCCTGTGCATGCTACTATTTTTGCATATGTCCCCCCATTGGATACGAAAGGGTGTATCTTCCACTTTGTAAAGTTAATGTTACACCCTTTCATATCAAAGGGGACGATATGGTCATTATTTTGATAACTTGAGGAACGAGCGATTTATCTAAGTCATACACAGCCAACACAAAATATTAGCCGTAACATATAATATGTCACGATAAATTATAATTACATATATATCTTAAATTTATGAAATGTGTATCGAAAAATGAAAGAAATAGAAACATGTTATTAATATTTTTTCCAAACTTAAGTTTCAGATGCAACCCACATCTGCACAATTAGCAGCTCACAGTGTACGCACGGCTCTGTTTTTTGAGAAAAGTTGGCCTATTTTATTGAGCCAGTTGTGAGAAATGGCGGTCTGAAGACAAAACATTCTGATATACATCATCTCTCAATTCCTGATACATAGGCCAAAAACATAAGAAATTATTCTAATTTTTCTACTATATTTAGATTACATATCTCACACAACCATTCACTCTCTGGTACATTACGATATTTGTCCGTCTCTATTGCTTCTTCTGTTTAATTCAAAATAATCTAATATTATTTTTAGATCATTTGAACCTAAGTATGTTTGACTTCTCCCAGTAGCTTGAATCAACATTCACACGTTTATAATCTCGACATATTTGACATGACATTATTTATATAAGTTTAACTCTTTAGGTACTACATCATTTCTCTTTCACTTTAAACTGGCATCGCAATTGCGAGATTCAAATGAAAAAAATACACTATAATAACGTTAATAATATCTAATCAGAGAAGAATTATAAATGATAATAGTACCATTATAGTGCATGATTATATGAAAGCATAATAGTGATTGGATATTGTAATAAATTAAAAAAATACACTGACGGCTATTCCGTTGAATTAATTTCATAGATATATTTACATTGGTAGTTCAATTCAATTATTTTATATACTACCTATACATTATAATTATGATAAAAAAAAAAATCGAGTTGATTATCTTCCTATCCCTAATCAGTTCAGTTTGGCAATCATACAAACGTATAGACGGGGCACCTGTCTGACACGGGACCGGTTGACAATGTTGACTAACAAACGTAATGCTCCTCCCACTGAGTGACGTTGAAGCAACATTGTTTCAATATTGGTACATCGTCTACGACGCTGGGCCAGCATTGAAACAACATTGGTTCAACACCTTGTGTTTACTAGATAACGTCGTGCAGAGGGTGGGTGATTTCAGAGTGGTTCAGGTGTTAAACTTCACACTTGGACAACAAGCAGGAAGGAAGAATCACCACACGACGGCACCACATGCCAACCACGTGTCATGAGACCGGGATCATCTGCTGGTTTGATGTCGGTCCAGCATCGCAGACGCTGGACCAACATTAAGACAGCGGTGGATGATCGTTTTAGTGTTAGAAGGGAACACGTGTCACACTTATCTGTGTTGCTGATAATACAGTGAGCAAACACGAGATTTAAAATCAATGTTGATTTAAGGCTGGTCCAGCGTCACAGACGATGGCCCCCGACATTGAATTGGCATTGGTTCCACGTTTCGAGTTTGTGCTGTACCGGGTAGCACAATCTTCAAACCTTGAATTTAAATGACATTTCACGCTGGATCACAGGTCAGGTAACATCAACATTAATGCAAGTTCAAAACTATGTATAAAATTATAATGTACATGCATGTTCATAAAACATAAATTTTATGCAAGTTCAGAAATTTTTAGACAAGTACTTTTCTGCAGGTTTATGCAGGTTCAGAAAACATTTTTACAAGCACACTTAAAATAAAATCATTTCTCCCTTTTTTTCTACGTTTTTTTCTTCCCCTATCCCTCTCCCCCTCCATTCTGTTCTTCCTTCCTTTGATCCTGTCCTCCTTTCGTTCTTTCTACATCTCCCGGTTCCTTCTTTCGTTCTCCATCCCTTCCATCGCTCCCTTTCATAATCGATCCTTCCTTCCTTCTTTTCTTTTTTTCTTTCACCCCTCTCTCTATCGCTGAACCTCTAGCATATTCTTCTCTTTTTTCCTTATTTAATTCTGCCATTCTTTATTTACTTTTTTCTCCTATTCCTTCCTTTAGTACTATATATTTTCCTTCTAAATTTATTTTCTTCTTCTCTAGTCATCTCTTCTTCTATTATTCCTACTTCCCATCCTCTCTCTCTTTCTCTCTAGTAATTATCTCCTCTCTTCCTCCTGCCATTCCTCCCTTCCTCTCTCCATTCCTTCCTTTTTCTATTTCTTTCTTCGTCTCTTCCTTCTTCTGTTCCTACATTCCTTCTTCACTCTACCCTTCTTAACTTATCTCCTCTTGTTTCCTTCTTTTATTTCTTCCTACATTCAATCCTTCCCTCGCCCCTCTTTCTATGCATTCTTCATTCTTTTCTCTCTCCGTTGTTGTTTTCTGAATTTGCATAAATGTTTTGAATCGTACTTGCATAAATGTTTTCTGAACTTGCATAAAATTATTGTTTTCGATCGTACTTGCATGAATGTTTTCAAGCTTAGTTGCATACATGTTTTCTAGACATGTATAAAAGTTTATGAATTTGTAATAATGTTGGTGTCACCTGTGGTCCACCGTATCATTAAGTTTGGAACTTGTGGTCCAAACATATTGAGTTTTGTTTGGATCTCAATGTCTTTATTATTCCATGTCCGAAGGCTATTTCTTTCTCGGTTCCTATGCATTCAACTTCAAAACCTTGGCACAGTGATCCTTATGTATGTAGGATTATTGTTATGACTTTTCTAATAACTTCCATTATTCAGGATCTTCTGGATCATTGCTAACCAATGTTTGACCGATGATGTACATGTAGAGGACAATATAATGTGCTATTTATCCAATCGACTTCGAACCTTGCCACTATCATCCCTAGGTATTGAGGTTTATTGGTATGACTTTTTTTAAGAATTACCAGTTGTTCTTCCGGATTTATTCAGGATTTTCTGGATCACTTTGTGTGCTTCGATGTCAGGTCAATTATGTACATGTCCGGTGGGACCGCATTCATTGCATTCTTGACAAGTGAATAGGGGCCTTTTGTTATTGGCAACTCCATACTGACACCATTTGAACACCCTTACATACAATAAATAAAATACATTTATTTAATAATGTTCCCATGCCGGGCAGTCGCAGACAGTGTCCCAGTATTGATCTGATATTGTGTGTAGGTATGGACGATATAATTTTTATAAAAGCTACATTTGACAATTAAAATAGCAGTTGCCATTCCATTCAAACACAAAACGTCGATTCAATGTTGTTTTAATGTTGGGCTAGCGTCGCAGACAGTGATACAACACTACGTCAGCAGAGCGACAAGGCGAAGTGTATTCTGGGCACTCTGATTGCGATTCCATTTAATAAACAAGTATATATATATATATTTAAATGTACAAAAACTCAGTGGGGGATTCTGATAGATCTCTGAAAGTTTGAAGTCTGAAGTCTAAAATTATAATTCAAAATGGCTGCCAAAAAAAACATAAGCGAAATTCCAATCAATCTGTCATAATAAAAATAACCGAACAAAATTTAAAATGAAAAACAACTCCCAAAACTTAGTCCAAACATTATTTTGACTTGAAAAGTCACAATTATCCTTAGAATATTCTTCAGCAGTTTGGGACCCCTTTCGATAAAAAGACATTGATAAATTAGAAAAAAATCAAAGAGCAGCAGCAAGATTTGTCAACCAAAATTATAGACAAACAGCCAGTGTGACATCTCTTATTCAGAACCTGGGCTGGACTGACTTGAAAACAAGACGAAAAAATTCTAGACTTTTATGTATGTTCAAAATTTTAAATGAATTAGTCGAAATTCCTATCAATGACCGTTTAATCCCAGCAGATAGAAGAACGCGTGGTGGGCACAATCAGGCCTATAAACACATCAGAGCTAATACCACACTGGGACAAAATTATTTTAGGCATCGAACTGCCAAAGAATCGAAAACTGTGGCAGCATTCAAGAGTCAGCTGGTTGACTAGATCTGCCAGCCTCTCCCCCCCCCCCCCCCCTCCAGCCTGATACTCCACAATGGAGGGCTGCTGGAGTATTCACTCAAAGTTCAAAGTGATGAAATAGGGGAAATAATGAACCGATGGCATGTCTTTGTTACTGGTTACTATACTGTCTACATGTTTAGTATAATAATTAGCGCGTATGGCGACCTTCTAAATTTCGTCAGAATACAAAAGGGAGGCAAGTAAAACATTGACAGCCACTCAAGTGGTCTTCTTGGATAATTATTGAACACGTTTCTGAAGTTTATTTGTTTATGCAATACATGCATTCGTAGGTTTTTGTGCACAAGGAATCCCAATTTATTCCGCAAAAAAAAGACCGTTTTCTGGTAATTTAATTGGCAATTTAATAGGAGTAATAAACCTTGTGATGTAAAATACAAAATGTTTACACCGACAACCTTTATAATTGATTTTATATATGATTTTACACTATTGCACTATTTGCACTATTTTGTCATATTCTAACCCTTTGTGTCTGAACCTTCAACAAAACAACCTTGTGGCCTGCATTACAATATAACTAGTCCTATGCTAATATTTGTTTTTCTTATTGTACCATGACCCATCCACTTTGCTACTTAACCGATACGGGCGGGGGCCCTAGGGTAGTGGTTAGCACCGCTGCCTTTCACGCCAGAGTCCGGGGTTCGGTTCCCGATATCGGCAGTTTAAAAGGAACAAAAATGTTTCTTCCCCATTCACGTGTGAAAGTCAGTATTGAGGGGAGCCTCCGTGACCGAGAGGTAGCGTGCTTGGCCTCAGACCGCCAGGGCTCGACTTTCGAATCCTGTGTCTGGAGGACAGTGTCATCTCAATCATCTCACCATCCTCAGGAGGCTCTCCTGGCCCAGTTTAGCCTATATGTGCACAAAGGTGGCCTAAAGCCCGATTCATTTCATTTTTTTACTTAACCGATACGTTTGCATCTTCTCAATTTTGTTTAAATTTGTCAAACCATTACCAATAAAGGGCTACTTTGTTAATTCACACCTGACGATTAAATTATAATGTCCCAATTAGAAATAACCTTATCTGTCAGATAATTGCATTTGTAATATTAAATTAAAACATGTATGTGCATGTGCTTTTGTACTTCATATTGTAACCCTTTGAAGTCTCAACCTTCATAACAAAATCTTGTATACATGTAACATAACTAAAATCAATACGACTTTTTTGTTGATTGATGTACTCACCAAAAATGCTGATTTCTTTGTCACGCTGTCACCACAGTGATGGTTATACAATGTACTTCCACATATTCTTATAAAAAGTCAAACATTAAAACAATATGGAATTTTACACAAAACAAATAAAAAAGACTCAACATGAATGTAATGAGATTATTCATCCAAGCACAAAACTAAATACAATTATTTCAGTAAATAATATTTGACATAGGATTGCAAAAAATATTTCGATACATCCACATGCATGAATACTTGCTGAGACTTACAGCATTTCCATGGGGGTTCATTGGCGGTGTGTTCTACACCCCAAGCCACTAGCTGCAGGCAAGTTGATGGCTCAGCATCCAGAGTAGATCAGTGTAAATCATGTCCCTGATCAGCAAAATAAACCTTTCATCTATCTCAGGCAGTCCAACGTTCTAAAAAAAGTTATATTGACATGAAATATGTAATTTGCATATTACAAAGTCAATTTTTAGAAGTTCTTGGTTGCTGGCAATTTAATTTTTATTACCAAGGAAATTACGAGCAGAATAGAAAGTTCACACACTCAGCTTGATGTCTTCCAGAGATGAGCTTTATATCTTATAATACGTCCGAAAAAATAATAAACGGAAACTCCTCATTTGAAATGACATGACTATCACTTTTTGATTAAAACACAAAATTTGTAGTAGGCCCTTGTAGTACCTGTATTTTGCAGAGTATTATATATAATGTCCTTTGTAGGGAGAGTTTAACTTTAAATATATATTAATTATACTTAGTTATATCAAGAATAAATAATTATATAACGAGGGACTTCTAAGAAATCGCAAAGTCTACATCAGACCTATTTTAATATAAAATTGCATGGTGTGGGCCGCCGATGGATGGAAAAACCCTATTATTAAATGTGACCCACCTATTTTAAATCTGATAAATCTATACAAAACAGAATTAATTCAAACAAACTTTTGTAAATACAAATTGGGACTATCTCATCTTTATCTATCCAGTTGTCTTCTACCTACATAATCCCAGATATCACGCATATGTGCTATGAGTACAGAACCCCCCTCCTCCCTGGCCAACTCAGACAGCCCAGACAATCTGACCTGAGTGTAACCTCCACACTGCAATCAGTAAACCGGTGACGTCATAATGAATATTCATGTTGTTCGCACCCCTCCCGTTCGTACATCTGTAAGGCACACCTGTTGCCAAGGTCAGACCAGTGGTCTGCTTATCAGACCTGAGACCTGATAGGGCAAGAGAACTGAGAACAGTAATAAAGTTGTGGCTCGTCTTGAGCTAGGAAAATCTACAACGGAAATAGACATAAAATGCTGCGTATCTCTACGTTTTTAAATGAAAACATATTACACGAGCTTACATGAAAAATATATAGTTAAAGCAGCCCCTTGGGATGACATCAATTTTCGTTTTTAATTCCGCACTGAAGTAGTGTATCCCACGGATCATGTTTTTATTTTTTTCAGAATTTTCATATTTTTACAAATATTTTTAATAAACATTTCTATGAAACCAGAAGTAACCCAAACAAACTATTTGTATACCTGAAGGACGATTGAACGTTTTCACAGCATTGGGCCACATGCTGTTGGCATCGGCCCAGCGTTGGGTAGACACTTAGTGCTGCAGGTGTGTCCTCCCGTGTCCTGACTATGAGACACCAATTAGCGGCGACTGCTCTGATCTTACCGTCTGATACGTGGGAATATGTGATCTAAAGTGCTTAATATTGCTGACTTGTTTTGTTTACATGGCAATATACGACCTGAAAATACAACTATTTCACTCTTTTTCGGTACTTTAAAATTGTTCATTGACTTTTTCGTATTTGCAGTTAAGATCAGTAGGCTATATAGCTTCATATAAATTAAATTTTCAAAATTGACAACATTGAAAATGTCTTATCCCAAGGGGTCCCTTTAAGTCAATAAAAAAAATAATAAAACTTGGTCGACCTGCATTAGAACGTACGTCTAGAGCAAATACAATTAACTACGCGGCTGTGGTAAAGTATCTACAATTGAATAGACAGAAAAGCTCTCTCGAATACGAATAATTCATTTGATAGGCCTCCGGCCCATACAAAAATGAGCATGATACAAATCATACAGTACGTACACATATTAAGCACAGTGCATATAATGTTACATGACTATTGCAATTCATCACAATATGTTTTTTGTGTTGGAGTCAGTGATATATATACAGGCTCAAACCAGTAATCATGTCTGAATTTTCCATTTGTAATAAAGAGTTGAAAGAGACTTCATTTGGGGGCTATGCAATGGGCTAAGATACTTGACACGCAGATCATGGTAAAAAGATTGTCATCCTCCTCGTGTTCCGTACACATGGGGAACACAGTTTCGTTATGTTTTATAAATTTGTATTTTAGCCAGAATAAAACTTACACCCATTCTAAAGCGAGATACCAGTCTCCTTATTATTACTGGTTTAATATGATTTGAATAAATAATTATTTATGTTTTAAAACTGTTTAAAACTGCATATAAAATACTTTATACTCGCCTGTAAAGTTTGATGCCATAGATTATCACTTCCTGTTATCATTCGCACCTTTGGGTTATTTATAAACACACGTGGCTGTTCTACCTGCTGTAAATCCCATACATCTTCAAAATTGAAATAAATTGATAACTCCTTGATTTTACCACACCAGTTTTGGTGATTTCCATCATACCGCTTCATGTTATACACTTTACAAACATTTATTGAATCTTCCATATTTAAAATTCTGATCCAGTGTTTTATAGGCAGAGAATAGCATTTATACGAAGCTCATACCTGCCTGTCTCTCCATACACCATGACATTAGGCATAAAGATAGGAACGGTACCTGTAACATATTATTTAGCGAAGAGAGATGTACATTTTCTATAACAGACGTGTCATTCAACCCTCTCTAGCCCTGATCCATATAGCAATATATGCTGTACTTGGGCATCAAACATTTTACACAAAATATTATTCATTCCATTAAGCAATCAAAACCGAGAGCAAGGTATCATAAAATTTAATTTTACTTATGTATTGACTTAACTCTATATTTTTCATGTAAGCTTGTTTTAATATGTTATCATTAAAAAATGTAGAGATATTAAATCCTTAATTTAATTAAGAATTAAGGCTGGAAGACATGATAAATTACATTTAAGTAAACGTATAATGTTAATTCTGTAATGGGGATATTGAAGATGAAAAATATTTTCTTTCAGATTGCTCTCTATACAGCGTAAAACACAGTTACACTGTTTGGTAATGTTTCAACGAATTTGCCATATTCAACACCTTAACACTTGTTCAATCCACGCGGGCGAGTGGCCGTACATGTCGCTAGATTTGTTCATGATGCTTTTATTTTAAGAAAACCAACAATAGATTTTAATTGATATTTACTACTTATGCGTATGCATATGTCTATACAATACATAGGTAATGTATTTTTAATATATATATCATTACTGTAAATATATCTATAGTTATGTACCTAATGTATAACCCTTAATCCTGTAGGGATATAATGTAGTTAATAAATTTGAATTGATTGATAATGCTAGATCTCCATCTGCTACTCTGGCCCAACGTTATACCAACATGGTGGTATCAACTCGTGTTTTTTGGTTTGCGCTTCCTAATTGAGCACGTACTGAAGCTCCGCCGGAGACCAGGCGGTACCGAGATGTACTTCTCATCGACGTGTCGAATCCAACAGCTCCGTGCTATCCAGCAAACTCGAGGCGTTGACTCAGTACTGGATTAATGTTGGGCAAGCGTCGCAGACGCTGGGCTAGCATTAATCCAGCACTGTGTCAACGTCTGTTGTTGGCCGGGCAAGGCCAGATTAAACAAATGACCTCGATTTGAAAAGTATACTGCCGTGCTAAGCCAAAAGGCGGTAAATGCTTACTTTTCAAGTAAGCAGTTACCACGTTTGGCTATACAGAGCAGTAGTGTCAATGTGCATGCCCACCCGCTCTGCGCAGGCGCGTCGCCAACTCGCACGTACCCGTAACTTCCTGTGCACGAGACTGGTGTCGGGAGAACACGTGTGAAGTCACGCTGAAGTCTCTCGGTGAGACAAGAGTCTCGCCATCCTGACGCCGTTTGTTGAATAACGTGATCAACGAGAATTTCGCGAAAAAATATTCAAAAGATACAATACCTTTTGAAAACATTCCCAGAGCGAAATAGGGTCTGAGTTTATCATAGAGGTCTTTTTGCTGATTTTTTGCAATGCAATAAACAGATGAAATGTTTCCAGTCCGCAAACATTAGAAATAGTTACTAGTACTACATTTACAACGAATTGCGTTAGGGTCTTGTCAAGTTGAAAATATCAAAAATTCAGAGAGAAAAATGGATTTCATTTTCGTTAATTTGCCAAGACCCCTTAGCTTAAGTAGGCCTAACATATAAACACACAAAATATATTTTAAAAAAACTAGAATTTTAAATTATATACATGTACATTACCCTCATGATAATACTACAGCTTCCGGTTGACAACTACATTGTTCGATTTAATCTTGTCAGTAGGAATGCGATTAAAAAAAGAAGTACTTGTTATATATGGGTGATTTGTTTAGGCTCTAAGAAGTTTCATTGCAGAGCGCTTGAGCAGCCTATTTGCTACGCGAATTTTGTTTAACTAATTGAAAACACTGATGGGCCGGCCTATATGGATATTGCTACAGCTAAAATCATCATAACGTTGATTTCTGTCCAAAATTCGCAGCAGCCATGCTTGAATAATATTGTCACAGAAATAATTATTTCGACTGATAGAGAGCACCAAAAGACTGTTGCTACGAATATAAAATATGTAATTGGATATATTATATAAAAGATACCCCTATATTTAACAATCAAGGCTGTAATAATTTTAAAAGAATAAAGGTGCAGGTATGTAGTCTGATATAAAGTCTGAAGACTTTATGAGCTGATTTTTACATTTACTCACTGGGCAATGGACCTGTTCATTCAATCCACGGGGAGCATAGAGCCCTGTAATCATTTCGGCGCTGAGTACTTATCGCAAATATAGCTATATCTGTCTACAACGTTCTCATTTACATCCGAGTGATGTGAAACACGCCAGGGCGAAGTGCCACAAGCGAAACAACGATGCCCGAACGATTTTATTGGAGAAACATGACATTTCTATAAAAACCTGCACCAAGCGGGGATTGAACCCGCACAGCAGGCAGCTTATATTGCAAAGAGCGACGCTCTAACCATTGTGGCACGTCCTTCTATTAATATTTTTGTTGTGAAAAAAATGCGAGTAAATAACCTGATAAAAGCGTTATTCCGCAGTGAAAAATTTAATTATGTGCACCCTGTTATAAATTATGAAATTCGTACGCCTCATTTTATGTTTTACATTATATAAGCACCTAAACTAGGCCGATAATCTCACGAAACAGCTATTACTTAGATCTCAGCCATCTGATTGTCCGAGACGGCCATCACGACCAATCGGATGCCTAAACATCTAAGTCAACCACTTTGCAATTTAACACTGGTTCCAACATGACTTTTATCTGCCCTTAAATACCAGCATAATTATTTTCATTTACAGTCGCATATGAATAATGCTACGACAGTTTTATTTTCCCATTAACCCTTACAGTGCTGAAATATTTCCGCATAAACCATGTGGACCAAAGGGTGTTTTCAAATTGAAATCATCATAAACATCTTAGTTTAGCTCTTTCTGCTTCACTCGAATATCTATGTTATGGGTCATTATAAAAATGGATCATTATAAATATGTTTACTCTTACAGCGCGGGGATCGACTTTAGACGTCAGATTCTGACGTCTCAAGTCGATCCCCGCGCTGTAAGGGTTAAATGACAAAACTCGTTGTATAAAACACAAAATTAGCCTGCATTAAAGGTGATCTATCACCCCTTATAAAGTATGAATAAATTTGTGACAAATAAATCAATCTTGCCACAAGACGGGGCACAAGTGTTTTCTTATATGGGGTGATTGGCTATCATGTGACCCTATGAGTGGGTCAGATGATAGCCAATCGACCCCATATATGGGGTGATTGGCTATCATGTGACCCTTTGAGAGGGTCACATCATAGCCATTCACTCCATATAAGGACATTCATACCATATAAGGGGTGATAGATCACCATTAAAATAAAACTCCGAACGTACATGTATATTGTTTAATCGGTACCATTTATATTACTGCACTCATTACTTGTCAGGAAGCCAATGTAATCGTTTTAGAATTGGAACTGAACGACTAAATCGTGGGGCCTTGGTTACACAAAATGTCAGTACCCATCAACCCTTCGACCGCCAAGTTTTATAATTTGACTTATTAACACTTTTGAAGTTGTGTCTGGCTACCGCGAACTACAACTTTAAGAGGATGAAAATTACTATTTATTCAATTTGAGTCCAAACATCTGCAAACGTATGCTTAAACACACATTTCGTTCCCAATAGCAATAGGCCTACAGTACCTGCTATTAACCCTTTCAAGCCTGAGTTTACCATTGTCATCTTCATCCACTACAAGCCGCGAATTGCTGTCGCAATTCTCGACTTGTAGTGGATGAAAATGATTTGATGTGAGTGAAAAATTGAAGAAAATTGCCATGTATTGGTAATCCAGTTTCATGGAAATTTTCAGTTTAAAACCCTTGGTTGTAGGAAAATTAAGTCTATTGTCAGGGATGCAAAATGATGCTTGAATGCATCGTGAGGGCTTGAAGGGTTAAAACAGATTATTAACTACTAGAGTCGTACTTAGTGGTTAAAGAGTTAAATTTGGGATTTTACACAAGGTTTGTTATCATTACTATCTGGTAATGTTCACTGACTGTCGGATGGGGAGTCCATTAGCGATTTAGAGTCAGTAAGCATTATGAAATTCCGACATACACATTTTTTTAAAGTTTGGAGGTATCTCATCTGATTAACACTCAAGTGTGACTCACACGGTATTTCCTCGATCATATTATATTTGTGCACAATGTCTATTATTTTCACAAAATAATACACACATAATTAAAACACATTTTGTCCTGTGTTATAATATCATATGTAATAGATTTATTCTTTTTCTATATATAATATCTATAATTCCCTCAATATGTTTTCACAGACGTGTGATGTATATATATCAGACCCCTTAGAATAAGGTCAACGTGTTCAAGAACGCGAGCCTGAACGCAGTGCGGAATTTACTGCGTCGATCGTGAGCTATCTGCGGTGATCAGCACAGAAGGACAGTGATGTGAGCATAGCTGAGTCAATTTACAGAGGATTATCTCACCCTTGAGCACCCGGGGTTATTCAACTCAGGATGAAATTCAGGCGGCGTGCTTCGGCTGAAATTGTGTGAATCAAGTATGGGTAAGAGTTATTCAAAATGGAATTCACGGATTTTAAAATCTTGCTAATTAATATCGGGTTTTATCTTTAACATGTTTAAAAACTTGAATTAATTGTACAGGTGCTAATAAAAAAAATAGAAAACCCAATATAAACGGGACCGGTGGTTAACCCTTTAACCGCCAAATTATTCAATCTAAATTTTCACCCACTTGAAGTTGCGTCTCGCTGACGCGATCCACAACTTCAAATGAATGAAAATTATTCAGATTTGACAACATGGAGGTCAACTGTTTTCAAATTTTGCTGTTTGATGTCACATGTTATCTTTAACATGTTTCAAAGGTGGTACTTAATGTGCTAACAAAAAATGTAAACCCGAATATATGCGACACCGGCGGTTATAGGGTTTAATGTAGGCCCACTCTCCCATATCTAGCTTTAGTCTGGGCCTAGTTACTACAAAGTCAACCTTAACCAGGTGCATCAAAAACCATTGCCATTACAACGCTGAGCTAATTTTTGTTTAAATCATAGAGACTGCGTTTTGTTTTCAGGTTGAAATCATCATAAATGTCACCGTCCATCTCAAAACCAGGCGGAAGTCGGAAATTTTGGAAGTGCGTTTTTTCATTAAAGAGACCCCTTGGGATAAGACATTTTCAATGTTGTAAATTTTGAAAATTAAATTTATATGAAGCTATATAGCCTACTGATCTTAACTGCAAATACGAAAAAGTCAATAAACAATTTTAAAGTACCGAAAAAGAATGAAATAGTTGTATTTCCAGGTCGTATATTGCCATGTAAACAAAACAAGTCAGCAATATTCAGCACTTTAGCTCACATATTCCCACGTATCAGACGGTAAGATCACAGCAGTCGCCGCTAATTGGTGTCTCATAGTCAGGACACGGGAGGACACACCTGCAGCACTGATTGTCCACCAAACGCTGGGCCGATGCCATCAGCATGTGGCCCAATGCTGTGAAAACATTCAATCGTATACAAAGGTATACAAATAGTTTGTTTGGGTTTCTTCTGGCTTCATAGAAATGTTGATTAAAAATATTTGTAAAAATATGAAAATTCTGAAAAAAATATAAACATGATCCGTGGGATACACTACTTCAGTGCGGAATTAAAAACGAAAATTGATGTCATCCCAAGGGGCTGCTTTAATTATATTTGACGAGTCTTTGAGGATTAAAATAAAAAAAACGAAAGAGAATCGGAGCTTTTTTCACGAAGTTACAGAGCTTTAAAGATTTTGCATAAATTTGAATGAAAAAGATATTTTTTTTTGAATTATGAAATTGAAAAAGAGGTGGACGGGCTTATGATACAGCTTGATATATTTTTGAAACTGAGAACCATCAAGGTCACGATAATTTCGCCAAGGTCAAGGTCGGCAGCAATTTTTATTTCCAAAACTTATCTATATTTTGAAAAATAAGGCGAGGTCTGCAGCCATTTTAAATTGGAAAACTCTTCTATCTTCTGAAGCAATAAAGCAATAGTCATGATTTAAAAAGCAAAGAATATGTATTAAACAATGCTGAATTCGCTAGTAATATTTTCATAACTGATAAATGTCAAGGTCACATTATCTTAGCCAAGGTCAAGGTGAGCGGCCATTTTGAATTTTAAAACATTTCTATCTTCTGAAGCAATAAAGCAATAGTCATGATTTAAAATAAAAAAAATGAGTATTTTACAATGTTGAATCCGCTAGTATTATTTTCATTACTGAAAAATGTGTAGGTCACATTGATTTTGGCAAGGTCAAGGTCGGCGGTCATTTTGAATATTAAAACTTCTCTATTCTTCAAAGCAATAAAGCAATTATCATGATATAAAAAGCAAAATATGGGTGATTAACGATACTTAGGCCTAATTCACTAGTAATATTTTCATAACTGAGAAATTTCAAGGTCACATAAATTTAGCCAAGGTCAAGTTTTAAAAAGCTGAATACGAGTATTTAGCAATGCGGAATCTGCTAGTAATATTTCCGTAGCTATAAAATGTAAGGGTCACAATAATTTAGCCAAGTTCAAGGTCGGCGGCCATTTTGAATATTAAAACTTTTCTATCTTTTGAAGCAATGAAGCAATATTCATGATTTTAAAAGGAAAAAATGAGTATTTGACAATGCTGAATCCACTGGTAATATTTTCATTACCGAAAAATATAAAGGTTACATTAATTTTTTGCCTATGTCAATGTCGGCGGCCATTTTGAATATTAAAACTTCTGTATTCTTCGAAGCAATAAAGCAATTGTCATGATTTAAAAAGCAAAATATAAAAATTTAACATTGCTGAATGCGCTAGTTATTTAAAACAAAAACGAGAAATGTCAAGGTCACATTAATTTTGCCAAGGTCAAGATAGGCAGTCATTTGGAATATGAAAACTTCTCTACCTTTTAAAACAATGTAGCGATTGTCATTGAAGTTGTCGTGTCATGATTTAGAAATCTAAATATAGGTATGCTATTTGGCGATGCACAGTATCCATTGGTGTTTTTTTCCAAAACTGAGCAATATCAATATGAAAAAAAGTTGTACTTTCACGTTTATCAGCGCTGGTGTCATTTTTCACCTTCATGTGATGTTTTAAGGCCCTATAATAAGGTTTTCGAGGTCACTGGTGAATGTAATGACATTATTGATATCATGAATGAATTTTGTCAGCCGGAAATGACATATCACGTAGCTATTGCGCCATTAGTAAAAAACTGGTTTTCCACTCTGACCGCTGGTCGTTCTCTTTCACCTTCATGTGGTGTTTGAAGGTCACAGAAGCCTAGAATTGGAATTGTAAGCCCATAAATGAGTTCTACACCGCAAAATTAGTCAAAAATGACATATTACACCATAATTATTAGATTATTAGTTAAAAATCTATTTTTCTCAAAATGGCATCTTGGATTTTTTTAACCTCTGACTTTAAAAAAACATAGGAAACAGTTAATGACCCCGGGAACAGATTTGCCATGCCGTAAAACATAGAAAAAATGGTATCACATAATGCTCTGCTTCAAACAAGAACTAATATATTATATTTATTAATTTTGATGGCCGTTTTGGCGGCCATTTTGAATTTTACTCAGAGGTCAACAGAGGTCGTACTTATTTTTTTGCGAAGGATTTTTGAAGCATATTTCTCATACCTAACACCATACTAATTTTTTAAAACTAAAAAATTGTTCCCAGACAGTTTTTTCTACTATTATAGTAGGCCTATATGGTAGGTAATTAAGCTCATAATCGACCTTGAACATAACCTTTGACCTCAAAAAATTCCCTATTTCATTGAAATGACCCCAAAAGCTGATTTATCATATCGCAAAACACACAAAAAGTGGTATTACATAATATTCTACTTCAAAAACAAGCTGAGATATTACATTTATTTGTTTTCATGGTCGTTCTGGCGGCCATTTTGAATTTGACCTCTAGATGTCACCAGTGGTCGCGCCCATTTTGTTTGCGATGGATTTTGAAAACACAATGCCCATGCCTAACACCATGCCAAATTTCAAAAACTTGTCACCAAGTGCACGATTGTTCCAACTATTGGGGCATTCCTCCCCCGCTATGTGTAATTTACGAAAAAAGATAGAAATTAGCACATTTACCGGAGATCCCCAAAAAAGCTTTCACAAAAGTGCAATTTAAGGTACTTAAGAATTTTTTTCGCTTTTCTTATTCCATTTAGGGATAAAAAACATATTTTGGCGTGTGAATATTGCAAAATTGGAAAATCAAAAAGAATAAGAATTCTAAACTTCATGGTGTTCAACTGGGTTTCTAGCCATTTCAGAATTGCCGACTTCCGCCTGATTTCGATATGGACGGTCACAAATGGCCTAGTTATTTCTTTCCGCTCCATTTTAATTCCTATGTTATGGATCTATGACCGCTAGAAATATTCTAATTCCTTCAGTGCGAGGACCGACTTATATATACGTCAGAATCTGACGTCTACAGACGTCAGATTCTGACGATCCCCGCGCTGAAAAGGTTAAATTTAGACATTTATCAATACCTTTGACTGAAAATACCAATACCAATGAAATCAGCAAGTGCAATAGTTTTTTATTACTATCTATACACATGATTGTATGTACTTTTATATATAAACGACTAGAGATTTTTGATATTTTAATTAGGTTTCTACGCTTTCCAGAGAGTCCTTTTCAATACCTATTTTATCTCCGGTTTTGGTGCGAAAAAAATATGACAGGCATTTGTCAGGCAATTTCACATAATTATATTGTACATAAAATTATGAAGACTTTGCCATGTACTTTGTACATACCATCTGCAAGTACACTTTCTCCTTCATTAATAATAATTATATATTCATATGATGTATATTTTCCTCTTTATTTTCTATAATGATTGATTATTTTCATAATAATTATAATGCATAATGTTGTGCAAAAAGTCACCTCCGGGCACATATTATGCGTGGTGATATATCATTTAAATCAATTTAACCAACTCAACAGATTCAACTCGTACGCGTTCTAGCATTGAATTAAATGAAGCAAATTCCTGTGTATTGTTTCCCCAATAAGGAATATTTATATTTGTAAAATATTTTTATTTTATTTTTTATTCTCATGCTATCCCTAGACAAATCACATTACAGTACATTACATTACGCAGCATCTTGTCACATTAAATTACATAACATCTAAACACATCTCATCACATCACATTAAATCGTATCATATAACAACCCATTGCGTTTTTTGCATATTATTTAATTGTAGGCCCAGACAGAAACAGTTTAATTGAACAAATATCAACAGAAAGCAGAAAAATGTTATTAACAGCATAATCTTGCATAACAACACTTGTAAAACAGGTCAACGAGGGAAGTGTACCAAGCAGATGTCGCTGACACGTAACATTGATCCAGAGTTGTTTTAACTTTTGTCCAACGTCTAAGACGTTGGGCAAGCATTGAATCAACGCTGGATTGTGCTCTAGGATTTTGAGCAGATGTCACACATACTGCCTGAGCAGGTGACGAGGCTTGGGTTGAACACAGCTGACAGTGGCACAATGCTGGGCCAACAGCTTTGGTGTCATCCAACCTCGGCCCTAAATTGGACCAAAATTTGTCATGAGTTCCAGTTAACAGGAAGTGCTCTCTTGGCGAGGGGCGGCGGGTAAACAAACCCATGTTTGGTCAATCTCCCCCCCCCCCCTTCATAAATGGTGGCTCCGATACTCACTGTCCAGAAGATATAGTCCATGGGCCAGATAGGGTTACCGTGCACCCCCCCCCCCAGGACAGTCTGAGACCAAGTTTTTTTGCTCCTTGGACATCCCCCGATATCAAAAGTCGATGCCATACAAAAAAGTTGGGATGGACTACCTGTGTTGGGCTATTTTCAAAATGGCCGCCATCACAATCTGGAAATCACGTTTTGTGCTATAACCTGAGTTCTAAGGCAGTTAGAGTCACAAAATTGGTGTCTATACATATGTTTTTGGGGGCCAGGAATTTAATTACGCCAATAAAAAATGTTTTTGTTTTGTTGAAAATTTATAAACAGCTATTCAAACGTATTTTTCGTGCATTTTCGGTCATTTTTTTGTGTTAGTCCATGGGCCAGAGAGGCTTACTGAGCACCCTCCACCCATGAAAGTCTCAGACCAAGTTTTTTTTTACTCACTAGACCTCCCCAAATAATAAAAGTTGATTGCATGAAATAAAAGACGGGTGGACTACCTGTCTTAGGCCATTTCGAAATGGCCGCCACTGAAATTTGAAAATCACCTTTTGTGCCATAACTGGAGTTCTAAGGTAGTTAGAGTCACAAACTTGGTGTCTATACAAATGTTTTTTTGGGATGAGGAATCCAATTATTCCAATAAAAAATATTTCTGCCTTGTAGATAACTTATAAACAGCTATTCGAACGTATTTTTCGTGCATTTTCCGTCATTTTGTGTGTTAGTCCACGGGCCACAGAGGGTTACTGTGCACCCTCCACCCATGAACGTCTGAGACCAAGTTTGTTTTTGTTCATTAGACCTCTCCCAATATCAAAAGTCGATGCCATCAAATAAAAGTCGGATGGACTACTTGTTTTAACATTCTAATGTATTGCACACTCATTTCACCAGTTTATCTAACACACATTTAAAAACAGAGTTTCTAACATAATAGTTGCCATGTCATCAAATTCTTATAGCAGAAATGGAATAAAAATAGCAGTGGTAAAATCGTTGTTCCACCAGAATATGAAACGCGTTGGCACTACCATAGGAAATAAAATAAACATATCATCAGCTACTGATTAGCTAAACCTAATCCTCATCACTGTCACCTTCAGCTACTGCACTGTCATCAGACATCACTTCTTCCTCTGATAAACTTGCTACATCGTCATCACTTTCCAAAGTATCATCTTCCTCTGCTATGCCTACTGGGATAATTGGACCTTGACACCAGACGGGCACAAATTGGCTGAGGTCAATATTGCTCACTTCTGCTTCAAAATAGTGTAGCGATACATACATGGCACATGTGAACTCTTCTAGGTTGGTCACCAAGTCATCGGATATATGCCAAACATTCTAATTTACAGAATACATCTTGAAATCGCATATTCTTCTGAATCAGTATTATGTTTTCATTGGTCATGCAAGATGACAATGCTATCATCCATGTTATGCCAAACATCACCAGCAACTTTCATCTCATTGTACAAATAGTTTTTGACAGCATACCAAGGAGTGGCGACTTTATCCTTAGCACAGACATGTATAAAGAAGGCTCTCGATCAAGGAAATGGAGAGACAGATGCGTGGTACCAGTGATTACATCATTGTTCTCAAATTAAAAAGAAACTGATACTGTCTCTATGCGCAAGAGCAAGGCATTTTGATACAGTTCGTATTCGCAGTTCTGACAAGAAGGTTTCTGATTGTAATTCACATAGCCAACAATTATGGTTATTCGCTCTGCACTGCCGTTCTGTGTCTCCTAGCTCTTCGCGCATTCACGCGTAAGGAAAATTAAACCACTAAAACTGATTCAGAAGACTGCGAGATTTCAAGATATACTCTGTAAATAAAGGGATGTTTGGCTTATCTCTGATGACTTCGTGATCGGCCTAGAAAAGTTCACAATCATGTTCCATCTATGGAAAAAATCGTTATAAGAGTGTAGATGATCTTCGCTACTATATTTTGAAGCAGAAGTGCATCAATCTCGAGCGCAATATAGACCTCAGCCAATTTTAACCACGTAGAAAGACATTTCCCCAGCATAATAGACGAGTGAATTATCAGACTGGAATTTGGAAATTAGCTCATATTCCTCTGGCAATTAATGATCACGTATGAACTGAAAACAATGGGAAACTTGTGCCCGTCTGGTGTCAAGGTCCAATTATCTCAATAGACATAGCAGATTATGATGATACATTAGAAAGTGATATTGGGGGAGGTCTAATGAGCAAGAAAAAACTTGGTCTCAGATTTTCATGGTTGGAGGGTACACAGTAACCCTCTCTGACCCATGGATTAGCACAAAAAATGACCGAAAATGCACGAAAAATAGGTTTGAATAGCTGTTTATAAATTTTCCACAGGACAGAAACATTTTTTATTGGCATACTTAAATTCCTCGCCCCCAAAAACATATGTATAGACACCAATTTTGTGACTCTAACTGCCTTAGAACTCAAGTTATGGCACAAAAAAATAGCAAAAAACAGATAGTCTATCCCAACCCTTTTTTGATGGCATCGACTTTTGATATCGGGGGAGGTCCAAGGAGCAAAAAAACTTGGTCTCAGACTGTCCTGCGGGGGGGGGGGGGTGCACGGTAACCCTATCTTGCCCATGGACTAAAAGATATTATATCGCTATCATGCTGTCTCCGGTATTGGGGGTCGGAACGAATGCTTTTACCATCTATCAAGTATGATTTTACTATATTACCACGTGTAATAATGACATTGATCATATTAAAAACAATACATACTTTACATCAGAAAAATCAGAAAAATAGGTATTGACGGAGGTTTACTTATTTAATTGTCCTCTTTCCTTTTGTACTTCAGGGGTTGATGCGCCCGTATAAACAAGTATGCATATTCATTGTTTACAAACAACAGGTGACGCCCAGCTAACACGATACGTTGATCCAATTATATTGTAATGCTGGTCCAACGTTTGTAATGCTGGTTCATGATCACCCCATCATTGGTTCATCGTCTCGTATCTGCTGGCGGGTGACGATGTGTGCAAGGGTAGAAAAAGGCAAAGAAAACCAAGATAAGGGCAAGAAAAGCATAATATTACTATACTTATAATTATAGTCTAATGCCACGGATCATTTGTCATGTTTATCATTCGGAATATATCTGAACAGAGATATTTTGCTGATATAAAGTATATTACTGCTGATTCGCTTGATTTGAGGGATTTTGTCACAGAATTAGCTTCTGCTGAAATCATTCACCCCACAAATTGGTATTGCCATTGAGGAGGAGGAGAATATTCTTGTATAAATCAGTGGATATATTTGTCGCAAAGTGTCGCGATCTGCATGTGATAAATGTGAAGTAATTTTGATGCCAATAATAAATTGCATACATTTCTGTCTAAGAAGCAATATTTGAATATTCGGTGTGTTGGGCTTTTATCCCACGTCAAAACCTAATACAATTAATTGGTTCAAATAAACGAATTTTCAGAAATATACCTGAACGGATTCTACATAGGAGTCATAAAAGAGATCAGATTAATACGTTCATCAAAGACAGTAAATAACATGCAAGTTATGAATATTTCACGTAATATTACATATATAATTATATCCCCATTCGGCTGCAAATTCAAATTCAACTATAAATAAATTGTGTCATAAAATGAACGTGTCTTGTTTTCAAGATATCAGTATACTGCTAACCTATACTGCTAAATAGGTGGGGTTTTTTAATTATAAAAGTTTGAATCTTGTGGTCGCTATGCTTGATGATATATCGTCACCCCCCTCCCGTTTTGTGTCCACATATGTGTGTATTTCCCATACTTTCTGTACACAGCTTCTGTTATTTAAATGTACATGTTTTAATCTTTGAAATTTTATCATAATATAAGATGACTTAGCTGCTATATTAGCAGTTATTTTCGTTCCAAAAATAAATAATGCAGATATATTGTCATAACTGTCAAACCTAAAAGGTGGAGGTTAAAGTGGTGAAATTATCACTTTTTTATGTAATGATACAATTGCCAAAGCACAGTTCCAACTCCCTTTAAAAGTGGACACCACTGCATAATGTATTACACCATTTGTACCGTGAAATCCGCAAGTCGACCATCTTATTGTAGATGGTCTTTGATATTTTGCCGTCTCCATCCAACTGCATAGACTATGAATGTAAATGATGGATGGATGGATGGATGGATGGATGGATGGATGGATGGATGGATGGATGGATGGATGGATGGATGGATGGATGGATGGATGGATGGAAGGACGGACGGACGGACGGGCGGGCGGGTGGGTGGATGGATGGATGGATGGATGGATGGATGGATGGATGGATGGATGGATGGATGGATGGATGGATGGATGGATGGATGGATGGATGGATGGATGGATGGATGGATGGATGGATGGATGGATGGATGGATGGATGGATGGATGGATGGATGGATGGATGGATGGATGGATGGATGGATGGATCTAGGCCTGAAGGCCTTATGAGCTAACAATTATTCAAATTTAACTATAAATAAATTGTGTCATAAAAATGAACGTGTCTTGTTTTCAAGGTATCAGTATACTGCTAATCTATACTGCTGAATAGTTCTTTTAATAATAAAAAGATGTTAAAGATATTTTGCGTTGTTAAAAAGAGTGCAACACCACACTACGAGGTATATTCTAAATAATTATTCCGATTGGATACCTTGCATTTAAAGGGTGCTGGTCGCCTGTTTTCGGTAATAAGGTGTATATATACAGGTATTATATTTGCTTAATTTTTTCATAACATTATTACAACTTTTATGATAATCACATAGATTATGTCACTTGTAAGTAGTATTACCTGTATAAAATTATGTATACACGAAAGCTTAATAAATAAATAAATAATTAGGTCGAAGGATGCATAAAGCGTTCTGTTTCCACAGATAGATTTTTGATTTATTGTTATTTTATATTGACATAATTTATTGATTGAAATTTTTTCTAGTTATTTTGAGCTTGTTAGCTTGTTAGGTACATTGCTGAAATTACCAAGAGTCAAAACTACTCCCCTCCAATCTTCCTATTTTTATCGCCCAGTGCGTCTAATTTTAATATTAACGAACGCTGCACGTGCAGTTTAGTGTGCACTTGTCCACAGTATTCTACTAGATTTGTATATACAATTTATATTTTCATACAGCAGCACAAGGGTTGAATTGTAGGCTCAGCACTTAAAGGGTGGATAATTGAGCCCAGTAGATTATAGGATATCTCTAGCCTATCAAGTTAGGGGACTTCCTTATTTAGGGAGCTGTTTACCCAAGGACATCCGGCACCCATTGTCAACTGACAGGTCGACAATTACCCCCTGGGTGCTCTACAGTGGCAGAAAGAAATCAATTAACACCACTGGGGTGCAGGAATGTCCAAGGGCACTCCCCGGGGCGGGCGATTTACATGATTCAGCGAGTGTTTCGCAAGTGATTTTTTTAAATGTATAACATTTCTAGAATGTACAGTTATTTCAGACACAAAAAATGATAGTGTATTTTTTCTTTGTATTTGAAGCAACTGTATATTTTTCTAAATGTAACGTTCGATTTTCAATAATTTATTTATTATCGTACTTATTTATTATCATATGGATATTCTGTATTCATTTTAAGCTGCTAAATTTTAATAAATTTTGCAATTACACGATTTATTTCGAAGATGAAAAAGCTGTGACTCCATTTAATATTGTAGTTATCGATAACAAAAAAAAATATGTAAATTAAATGTTCACGTATATAATGGCAAATTTGATTTTAGGTTTACATGTCGATTTTACAGAACCAATCCTTATATAGATTTCCATCCCATATTTTATAATTTTCATAAATCTGCATCAATAAATATAAATACAATCTGTCTGTATTCTTGCTGTTAAATCGTAATAATCATTCGTCTGAGTAAATGCATCCAACATTAATCATCTGAAAACGTTAGGGCAACTGTTAAACTTATCGTTTTTGCTTGTAAATTATGACCCTCTGTTGGCACTGCAGCCTGTTGTGTTTAAAAACTGAAAAAGTTGACGCCGTGGTATCCCGGACAATTAATGTTGATTTAAAGGCTCGGATTTTACCTCTTTAAATACACGGGTGTCTATTTAATGTTGCATTCTATTTCAGCTGTGAATAGCTGCCGAAATTACCGAAATGCATGAAAAATACAATTCTATTATAATATTCAAGTGTAACAGAGCAACGGAAAACACATACGGAGCTGTGGCATTTTCTCCGCGATATAGTAGTTTATTCGATCTATGGTATTTGGTGCATAAAAACTGACGCTAGTATTTTTAATTAAGTGTGTAAATTTTATAGGCTTAAGAGCGATGTATGTAAAAATATTCTACTTGTAGTAATTGTGTAGTTTGCTACGCTTTCCATATGTATTTTTCATATATACTCTTATTAAAAATATGTAGTTTTTTATCTCTGATTTTGGCGCGGGCGACATTTCTTTATTATGTGTTTACCTCTGCTACGTTTTAAAAATATTAGCACTGTATGGGTACATTTATGTATTGTATATAATAATGTACCACCAATAATGTAGGCTATATGCCCTGAATCCTGTACGGATATAATATGGAAATAAAATCTGATTGATTGACTGATATTATGTGCATACATAGGATATAAATTATGGAAATGAGTAAATCCTTCTTGTCGCTTGTGACACCTGTGTAAAGATAGATACGTCTGTCCTGTCCCCAACAGGGACAAGACATTAACCCAGTGCTGGCTTTAGGTTGGCCCACCGTCTGCGACGCTCGACTAGCATTAAGGCAATGTTAGGTCAACTTCTTGTGCCTGCTGGGGGAGAGAGATGTTTCAATGGTATACCCCCACCTCGCCTGCGGTGGGACGGTATTGTCCTGAACATTGGTGACCTTGGCTGTACTTAGCATTAGCATTTTTTCAAAGCTGTAATATCGCCTGTTATGACTGACTCGTTATGACAAAGGCCCCCCCCCCCCCCCAGGAAATAATAATAATAAGTAAAAAAATAAATGTAATTCACAAGTTTTGTTCCCACGCATGTTGTATTTACGTTATATCCGTTGTCGATTTGTGCTGGATAAAATGTTCTTGTAAGGCATGCAGGCCATCCATTTACACGTGTGTCCGTGTGCGTGAGCTGTGTGCGCAAAAAATCGCACACATGATAAATGTACTTGGTACCATCCATTTGCCCTGATCCGTGTCCACCTCAAATCGCACAAGGAGCGATTTCAGGTTTATGGACGGGTGTCCTATAGTTAGTAGTATTTCATAAGCGCAAAATATGATTCTCTTATTGTTAAATTGCATTTATAATTTCCTAAGCGAACAAAAAATATTTTAACAAAGCGATCAAAAGTCCATTTTTCGGAGTGCCTGTAAAATGGTTTAAAGAACTGTATAATGCAAACATGAATTATGATATACAGATCATTTAAATCATTGTATTTCTATGATACACAATGAATGAATATCGACATAAGCACTGGTGGAGAGTATTATAGATTGGATTTATTCGACTGCATCATACATTACTGTACGGTCTGGTCTGGTCGTTTGACTGATATTTTTTGGTCACTTTATCCCAGCAAACACAAAAAAATTGTATACAATGTTGGACCAACGTCGAAGACGTCGTTCCGACGTTGTATAAATGTTATACACATGTTTTGTGTTTGCTGTGATCATGTTCGCGTTGGCCCTGTGACCGTATATAATAAGTGAATAACCTGTAACAGCATTTCAGAAGCCTTTCTCCAGGTATACCTGTATATCTACTCTGTTAAATGATGAAGCAACTCCGTTTTGTTTTTTCATTTCAAGATGGCCACCAATAAAGTTCATCAATCAGTTAGAACTTAGGTCACTAGTGTATTCTGTACTGAGGAAAGCGTTCTTGGTGTTTTATCCAGGTGTTTTTCAACAGTGGCTTATGCATGAGTTGTCATATTTTTAATTTAGAAATATCGCCTAACCATTACAGCGGTCACGTTAGATTTATTGTAATGACTGTAATGATTTTCTTTCTGTCAATAAAATATCTCTCTGTTTGTCTGTCTATCTGTCTGTCTGCTTTGTGATAAGGAAATGCATTATACTATTTCTGATAATCTGGATGTCATTTTTATGTCTGATAGCATGGTAATGACACACCTGACGCATTTAATTAAATAGTGATGAGTTGTGGTATACCCCTGTTTTTTGCGTGATGGCATCATCATGATAGGCTGGCTCCGATGGCTCATTCCGTCCGGCTGTGTCTAGAAACTCAAAGGTACTGCGTTCGTATCCCGACTGGGTCATATCTTTAAATTTGTCATCGAGCCTCGATTGGAGTATATGTATGTGCACAACCTCGATGATTGAGGATGTGATTAAGTACTCCAAGCTATGAGTAAGTACTCCAAACAGGACAAATGCCTGGAATATGCAGTATTGTTTCTGCTACTTGCAGTATAAAGAACCTTTGAATTCATTTGATAAGAGTAGGGCATAGTCCCGGCTTTGGGTTTCCTTCATTCCTGACTGCAATTTTATTCCACATTGCTGGGAATTCAAAGCAATCTATCTATAGTCTTGTGTTCTAACATAATTATTACGATTTTAAAAGTTTTTTAATTTGTGTGCGTGAAATATTTTAACTAAATTCCGTTTTCTTCGGATGCAATTATTCTTGATCAATGAAAACGCTGTTGCTTCGAAAATACATCGTCCTACACATTTGCGCATTGTTTCACTCGACTAAAAAATATTTCATGTCTAAGCGCACAAAAAAATGTTGAACCAATGCTATTTAAATAGACACAAGCCGTTGACTCAATGTTGGTTTAACGTTGGCCCACCGTGTACGACGTTGTAACAACGTTAAACCAACAATAATTCAAAATATTGCGTCAGCTTGGGTTGCTTCTATGAGAAAGTATCTGTTGAATTCACCAGGTGGCACTCATGTCTCTAGATTTCTATAGTTCATACCCAGCAAACATAAGATGCTGTACCAATGTTAGTTTAATTTTGGCCGAGCGTCTTTAGATGGTGGGCCAATATTAAGCCAGCAAAGTAAAGTGCTGTATATTGCTGACTTGTTTTGTTTACATGTCAATATAAGACTTGGAAATTTAACTACAGTATACTTACTACCTGGATATAATGCCAACATTGGGATTATGCCATTTTTTAACATTATGGCGGGGTGGCATTATGGTGAGGGAGGGGATTTAGGCCTGTGGATATATGCCAGCAGATTAACAATAATTCTGATACATGTTGAGTGCTCTCACACATTTAGTTTCTTCCAAACCGCCGAGACCGGGAACCGAACCCCGAACTCTGGCGTGAAAGGTAGCGGTGCTAACCACCACCCAATGTATTTCACTCTATTTCGGTGCTTTAAAATAATCGTTTTTTGACTTTTTTGTATTTTTAGTTAAGATCAGTAGGCTGTATAGCTTCATATAAATTAAATTTTCAAAATTGACAATATTGAAAATGTCTCATCCCACGAGGTCCCTTTAATAATTTGAAACACAGATCTGAGTGGTTGGAAGCTAATTCACTCAACTCTAGACCAACCGTCACTCCACACCAGCTGCACCACAAAATCATGGGTATGCAGTGCTAATAAATTGAATTTAAAATACTTAAAGGCTTCAGAACCACTTGATACTTTCCACAGCGCAAGGTATGCTATTGTCCTAGTGTTAGGAATAGTTACCAGTGTTCACTAAGCAACATTCTGAGCAACGCACAGTGCTGTTGACTAAAATGCACTACCTACCAGGAGAGTGCTGTGAAATGGTACTGCTTAGTTTTGAACTACATGTATCTATAGATCTGCACACCATAAGAAGCTCTGTGAAGAACGTAAATATATTCTAATGTTCCGTGGTCATGTTTGTTTGGGTATACCAAGGAGGTTATTATTATTATATAACCTTCTTGGGTATGCTTACGTTAAAGTGGGTGATGTGGCTGCTTCTTTGTGGCGATTATGGTGTTTTAACTCAACGCAGCGCATATTTCAGTCGACGTAAACCACAAAGAAAACAACACCATCCCAATGATTCCTCCTCGTGGTCACTGTTATTGAGAATGTGGATTTGTTTTACCATTGTGCGTAATTTCTCCAGCACACCCTTCCAAATCGGAAAAAAGTATACATGTAATAGCCTACTGTGATGACGTTCTGGAGTCTGAATAAATGCTCGAAACTTTCTATTTTGATGAAATTTACCATTTCGTACTCAACTAGTCATAATAAGGCCCGTGATGCATAATGACACGCGCGAGTGCTTAAAGGGTTAAATAGGCCTAGTTAAATTATTATATATAATAATGTTAAATCTGCTGAAGATAGAAGTCCCGCATATTTAACTTTTATTGTCGATACAGGTATATATTTTTTCTTCCACTTTTCTTTTCAACTCACTTTGTGACCCAAAACTTCAGGTGGGTGAAAATGACTTACATAATTTGGTACAGTTTGAATCAAACGATCTTTTTGTACTTTAAATTGTCTTATCTGAACGACAACTAAAAAACATTTGTGCAATGTGGGACAGACCTCTAAGAAATGAAATGAAATGAATCGGGCTTTAGGCCACCTTTGTGTACATATAGGCTAAACTGGGCCAGGAGAACCTCCTGAGGATGGTGAGATGATTGAGATGACACTGTCCTCCAGACACAGGATTCGTAATTCAAGCCCTGGCGGTCTGAGACCGAGCACGCTACCTCTCGGTCACGGAGGCTCCCCACAATACTGACTTTCACACGTGGATGGGGAAGAAACATTTTTTGTTTCTTTCGAACCGCCGAGACCGGGAACCGAACCCCGCAGACCTCTAAGAAATTGGGCCGGCGTTTGTACAAATGTTATACGCACCTTTTTCTTGATACTCATTCACAACATGTCGCTGTATCAGGCGCAATATAGGTAACAATACCCAAAGGGTTTCTCTGGTAAAAATAAGATTATTATAATTAAAAATCAATGGGCGGTGAATTCGGCCGTGGACTCTAGAGAGTTAATCGGGTCGTGTTTATTTAAACGCGCGCCGGAAGCTCGGCTTTTCCGGTGCCGTGATCGCAAAACAAGTGGTCTGCCCGCCGCGGGGCTTAAGGGGTGGCTGGTCAATCGGGCCGGTCAATCCGCGCCGGTCATACACCGGTTTCCGTGCTCTTGATGGTTCTGAAGAGGCCATCGGAAATGTCAGCTGCTTCCCATCATTAACCCTTTGGAGCTAAGAAAGGCCATAATCTTTTCAATCTCTTTTATCAGCAGGTTAAACCACTGTTATTAGGAATGAAATGTGTGTTTAAAAATCAAAATTTGCAATCTTTTGGTTTTAGGTTAAACAAATATGATTAATTTTCACCCACGTGACGTTGTGTATCGCGGTAGCGAGACACAACTTCAAGCGAGTGAAAAAAATAAAAAAGATAACCTAGCGAGAAAAGGGTTAAATCAGTTTAAAATCTCACTGACCTGGAGCGTGCTGAGCCCGGATCCGCGGCTGATTTAATGTTGGGCGAACGTCGTAGACGCTGGACCAACATTAAAGCAGCATTGGGTCCTTGCCTCAGGTTTCAGACGTTTACCCTTGTACTGCTAAACTCCTATATAAACGGCTCCACGGGCGTTTAAAAGTAAAAAAACCACATCACCGGAATTGATAAAATAGCTTTTGGCAGAGCTCAATTATAATTCAATTTGAATGATGCCTATCATTTTATCATAAAAATAATAATATTTCGCTGTTTGTGCTGTTTTTTATTCATTTGAAGCTAACGCGATTTCCAGCTTCAAATGAAAAAAAAATCAGCACAGACATTTCAGCAATGGAAGGGTTTTAATGCTGACTTCCTTAGAGCGTGTGAAGCCCATATCTAATGTTGATTGCATGTTGGGCATGCGTCGCAGACGGTGGGCCAGCATCAAATCAAGATCTGGCTGCGTGTTTGCTGGCTAAGCCCAGATCCGGCGTTCGAATCCGGTGGATGTTGTCTCCGAGTCGCTTTTGATTGTTTTCGATTTAACCCTTTCCACCCCCCCGCTCCAAAGCAACGGTCATTTCCATCCGCCCTCAGCGATCATTAACCCTTTAAGCCTAATTTTGAAAAACCTAAAAAATTAAATTCAACCCTCACCACGCCTCCTATCAGCTTACGCTGTGGAATATTCAACTGTGAAATAAACGGAGAACAAAAAAGTTGTCGTTAAAAAGGGAAATTTAAATTGAACACCCTTATTAGTTGATGAAGGTTATTCGTGTAAATAATTTATTTGGCCACCGCACGTAAAGGGTGCATCATCTGTGAGGCGTGGTCACTTCACCCTTTAACTACTGACACATGACACATCATATTTTTATTCACTGTGAGTTATGAATTCATAATGAATTTAAATCTCCATTTTATTGAAATACCAAGTTTAATATAATTATTTAAATGAGGGCTTTAAACATAGTTATTTATGCGTATGTGTGCGTCACTATAGTAGGTAAAGGGTTAGTGTAATAAAACTAAAAAGTTATTTATGACAATACTCAGTTCATGCTGGTGTAAATACTATTGAAATAAGTTGTATTACAATAAATATCAGGTATTTGTGTACTTAACTGTAATACTTAATTTTCCGTCCCTCTAAGTTGTGTCTCGCTACCGCGATCCAACACTTCAAGTGCCGGTAATTTACTTGGATTTCTACAATTTAGTTCACAATTCGTGTCTCAGTCATGGAGATTGATCACGTATTCCACTTTATAAATCATGGAAAAATGTTAAAAATCACAGAGAAAAATATGCTATTGTGATGGCCATTAGAGCAAACACGAGATATTTATATTGGGTGAATGTTGGTCCACAATCTACGACGCTGGCCTAACAATGACCCAACATGTCTGCTAAGGTAGAAAATAGTGTCTGCCTTGTACATCATCTTTAGATCATGCATCGCAGAACAATTTTTTCAATTTACGAGTACGGGCTACTTAACCCTTAAAGCGCTGAAATACTTCGTGGAAATAAAGAAACCATGGGGACCAAAGGGCTTTTTCAATTTACAATAATCATAAATGTCATAGTTAGCTCTTTCTGCTTCATTTGAATACTGACGTTATGAATTTACGGTCATTATGAATATTTTACTCTTACAGTGCGGAGATCAACTTTAGACGAATCTGACGTCCACTGACGTCAGATTCTGACGTCTAAAGTCTATCACCGCGCTGTGAGGGTTAATTAGCACTTCAGGACTCAAAGGGTGTCATGGGTGTGGCTGTAATAAAATCACAGGTGCTTAAATTAGCGCCGATCACTTCCGACTATTTTGAATTACTTTCTCATCACGCAAATGGTGTGTGATGAAGTTCCAATTCCCCATCACTTCCGATCGGATATATGCGTGTGATACTGCCAGCTGGTATTATAACGTCACTGTATCTGTTGGATTTGTCTGCAGCGTTTGATACAATATATTTTATTGAATCGCTTGAAATAGTTTCGGGATCACTAGGAGTGATTTATGTTGGTTTGAATCGTATCTAAGAAATAGTCAAACTGTCAAAATCAATGACTATAAGAGTAAGCAGAGCTTTGTTTTGGTGTACCACAGCGATCTGTGCTGGGACCCGCACTCTTCACTTTATATGCATCGCCTGCATCGCGTATAACACGAAAGTATAACTTTAATTACCTGGCATAACCTAACTTGCCTATCTCACTTCGCAGAAGACCCGGTCACAGTGACTGCCATTTTATTTACACAGCAAGCTGTGTAAAAACGACACTCGTGCTGCCTACCGAAAAACTCAGATGCCATGAAATTGAGACAACTATTCCAAGTGCCTATTAAAACTAGGCCATTTTTAGCTGGCGAAATTTAGTGATAGTATTAGAGCTATTCCATTTAAAAATGGAGGTATAGAGATCTGTGTCAGAACCTTGCGATGTCATCAGGGTTAACTATACCTTGCCTTCGAATCAATAGATGTACACAATGCGTAATCTAGAATTTAAGCATGTGTTGCGGAAATAAGGGTGTTGCATCACAAATTATTTTAGGGTCTCTTTCCGTCGATGCCTTGGATGAGCATAACATTACTTTGATTTCTATAACTTTGATGGTCATCTCAATCTAAATGAGGATATTAAAAACATAATGTCGGTCAACAATGTTGTCAGATGTCAACATACGGGATTGTTCTCTTTTTGAGCCCCGTCATTCAATCTGGTACAGACATGGTTTCACTATATAATTATGCAATCGTGGATGGACCAACTGGTCACCACAATGGTACATTGACTTGTCGTTTAGGGCAGACGAAAATAAGTGCGACTCAATTAAGCACACCTGAGTGAGTGAGTGCGACTCACCCGAGGGGTACGTGGGAGAGGTATACATTGTAATACATTTAATTCACGTTGTATCATTATTAGAAGCAATATAAAAGGTGGTGTCGCTTGTACGAGAGGGAAACACGTTGAAGAGACGCCTTAATGGCCCTCTTCTATTTGTTATATTAGGAAATGTTATCTAGCCAGTGAACTATTCATGGCCATAATATACGCAGACGATACCTCGCTTTCAAGCATTCTTATCGGTTTTAGATGCAATGCAAATGTGAATATCAGCAATGAAATCAAAGAAATAATTGAATGGTTTAAATACAACAAGCTGTAAAAAAGAGAAAAGCGATATTATTGTATTGTACATTTTTAAATTCAACAAATTGTTTGCGATCAGATAAATAACTTCTCAATAGTTTCAGTGAGGGTCCTGTTACTCCATAATATTCTAACTTGTACATTTTAATTTCATGATCAAGCTTATCTAAAGACTTTGATAAACCTAGAAAAGTGGGGTGTTACCTTTATCTAATTCCTCAGTGAAAATAGCTATCATTTCTACGTCTGTTAGTTCTGTCAAGTGTTTATAGTTTATTAGAGTGAAAATATTTGTGCATTTGCTAAAAAAAACACACTTTCAATAACCTTTGTGATAGCTGGTAAAAAAAAATTGGTCTACCATTTTGCAAGTTGAGTTTTGTCATCTATTTTGTAGATTGGCATTACTTTTGAAATATATCTCTATATCTTATTTATCTTCTATATTAACAGTATGGTTTAGGTTATGACGATTACGTCGATCTTAGACAGGCCCACGAATGTTTGGACTGTCATCGTGTTTGTCTGACGCCTCGTGGAAAGGACAATCAAATAAAGACGTGTCACCATCAATACAAGCCTGTACCTTGTATCATCAGCCTGAAAATAATAATGTGTTCTGACACCATAATCATCGCAATACGAGAGTAGCCTACGACAAGTAACAAGTAGCAATTAATTTATTCTGATGGTCCTCTTCAGTAGAAGACAAGACAGAGACAAGACGCATGAACGAGTCTTGTCACGACAAGGTGGCCCAAGATCTTGCAGTGAGGTTTTTAAGCAGCTGGGTTGATGAAGATATTAACCCTTTGACTTCCAGGCCGGGGTGCATGCCAGGATCCAGATATACTGGTTTAGGAGTTCTATTTTTCGTCATTTGAAGCTGGAATTGCTAACGCAATTTTGCTAACGCAAAGTGGGGTTTTTTTAATTTGAAATCATCAAAAAAATCTTAGTTAGCTCTTTTCGCTTCATTTGAATACCTATGTTATCAGGTTATAGATCTACGGCCATTACAAATATTTTAATTCTTACAGTGCCGGGATCGACTTTAGACGTCAGAATCTGAAAAAATAACCCAGCATTGGTTCAACCCTCTTTTTTCGCAAGAAGGTTTTGATTTTGGATTTAACTATGTGATTTACGCTAGCTATAGGTATACAGTAGCTGCAAAAAACTAAAACCACAAGTAGATAAATGGGCCAGACAACTTGAAACAAGCACCCTCTCCTTTTCATACCTGTTAAAACCCTCATCCACCCCCCCTCCCCCTCATAAAACCACCTGGCGCATACTCAACAATAACGTCAACATCAACGTCGCAGATGGTAGGCCAGCAATTAACCAGCATTGCGTTAATGTCTCGTGTTTACCGGGATATTGGCCCGACCTTTCAGATCATTGGCCCGAAGTTGAGGTGATGTATGATTTTGACTACACTATGAACTCTGAAACTTCTGATTGCATATATCACAGCAAACACAAAACACAAAACATTTGTACAACGTTGGACAACATCGAAGACGTCTGGCGGGCGTTGTGCAAATGCTATGCAAATGTTTTGTGTTTCCTTGGATATAATATATATTTAAATATAATTTGTAATAAACTATAACAATTCTTATTACTTTTTCCACATCAACAAACAATTTAATTCACAATAAATTTTATATTATATATTTTTTTTTCGAGTGAATAAAAAGGGTATTGGTATAATTATCACTTTTACCACATCAACAAACATTTAGTTTACAACAAATGTATATCAATCAATCAATGAAACTTCTATAGCGCCTATATCCCCAGCAGAACGAGCTCAGGGGCGCACAAATCCATAGCGTGATCATGTGTCATAATCGAGGCCAAAGCAGGTTCGTCAACAGGGAGCCGGGCCGCTGAGGGACTAGGGTGGAAAAGCCAGGTCTAATAGGTGAGATTTAAGTAATTTCCGAAATGTTAAGATTGTTTTGACATTACGTATTAGCACAGGTCCATGAGGCTGGACCAGATATAGAGAAAGCTCTTGACCCATTCTTAGTCTTTATACGAGGAACAACAAATCTATTTGAATTTGTGGAGCGTAGATATTTTGAGCATTTAGGCCGAACAAGTAAGTCAGCCAGATATGCAGGTTGGTTGTCTTTTAGGGTTCGGAAAGTTATTGCGTATTTTTTTTAAATGAATGCGAAACTTGACAGAAAGTCAATGTAATTGTTTTAGAATTGGAACGGAACTACTAAATCGTGGGGCCTTGGTTACGACTCTTGCAAGGCATTTTTGAACGCTTGTAATTTAGCAATATCCTTTTCTGGTATATTGTAAAAAAGTGAGTTGCAATAATCTAACTTGCTACTGACGAGTGCCACAGCAATTTGCTTGGCAGTATCTAAGGACAGTATCTAAGGACAGGTCACGGATATGATAGAAGCATGCCCTACATGTTTGGGATATGTGTTTTTCGGAAATTCAGGCTACTGTCGAATAGTACACCAAGATTTTGAATTGATGTAGATGGATTTGTATCTTGACCTCAAAATTAAGCATGAGAAATTATTCAAGATTTTTTCTCGTTGAAGTTTGGTCCCAATAAGAAGAAATTATGTCTTGCTAGGATTAAGCTTCAGCTTAGATCCTGTCATCCAAGCCGACACACCCATTAAACAATGTTGCAACTTCTCAGGAGATTCCTTAGCGTTTGAAACTGAGACATGTAAATTTGAGTATCATTGGCATAAAGTTGGTGGTTTATGTCGAAACCAGAGATAATAGCGCTGAGTGGTGTAGTGTATAAAGTAAAAAGCACTGGTCCTAGCACAGAGCCCTGTGGAACTCCATATGAGAGTGTGACTTTATCTGAAAGAGTGTCTTTAAATTCTACGGATTGGTGCCTATTTTGCAAATAGGAAGAAAACAAAATTTGAGCCTGGCCAGATATTCCATACCAATCAGAAAGTCTATCTGTTAATGTAGCATGGTCATTGGTGTCGAAAGCGGCCGACAAGTCAAGCAAGGTCAGAGCTGTAACTTCACTCATGTCCATACTAATAATGATATCGCTATGTACTTTCAGTAGAGCCGATTCTGTAGAATGATGTTTCCTATAGGCCGATTGTAATAGATTAGATAGATGGTTATTTTTATATGAGCTTGAAGCCTAGTTGCTATTATCTTTTCTAAGATTTTGGAAATAAAACTAAAGTTGGATACAGGCCTGCAATTTTTCAGCTCGTTTTTAGGAAGTGATGTTTTTTTCAGTAGTGGTCTTACATGAGCTTCTTTGAAATTTTGAGGAAATGTACTAGTTTCCATTGAAATGTTAATTATGTCAGTGATGGGAGTTATTAATATGTCAAGACAATTTTTTAACACGCTTGTAGGAAGGGGGTCCAGATCACATGATTTTGACGATGAGCTCAAAATAAGTTTTTTTAATTTCATCCTCTGACGCACGTTGAATAACGTTCATTTTGGATCGAATTTCTGTTTTTTGAACTTGTGGAATATTCTGTACTTTATATGGAAATTTGGAACGGATAGTTTCAATTTTATCCACAAAATACCTAGAGAAATGATCACAAAGTGATTTTACTGACGTGAATTCTGGCAGAGCAGGAAGTGGAATTTTATGCAGAATGTTATTTATTGAATTCCATAGGCGACGGGGATTGTCCGAATTTTCTGAAATAACATCAGCTAAATATTTCGATTTAGCTTTTTTCATCATTCCATTACACAGGTGGCATTGATGTTTGTAACCAGAACGATCTAGATGTGTGCGTGATATTATGTTATCTTTTTGCGTGAATAAAAAGGGTATTGGTATAATATTTATTTTAAATACCTCATCCAATGGTAAATAATCCGTATATTCTATTTTGAATAGATGCTTAAAGGGACTGGCCCACGCTAAAATCATAAAAAAATCGGTGATTTTATTTCGGGTTCTTAATATGACCATATGATGTAAACATGTACATAGACTAGAACTGCAAATTTTTATAATTTTTGTGCTGCGCATTCACCAGTTAGGCTAGATATAGAGACGAAATTCCTGATTTCTAATTATTGACAACCATGTCAAAAATAGGAAATGCGGGAATTTCGTCTCTATATCTAGTCTAACTGATAAATACGCAGCACAAAAATTATAAAAATTTGCAGTTCTAGTCTATGTACATGTTTACATCATATGGTCATATTAAGAACCCGAAATAAAATCACCGATTTTTTGATGATTTTAGCCTGGGCCAGTCCCTTTAACTCTTTAATCGCCAAATTAAAAAAATCGGAATTTTCACCCACTTGAAGTTGTGTCTCGCTGACGCGATCCACAACTTCAAGTGAGTGAAAATTATCTAGATCTCACAAAATGAAGGTCAACGATTCTTGCTGATTGGTGTCACGTTTTAAACTGCCCTATATATGCGACACCGGCGGCATAGGGTAGAGCTATGGGTGTCGCATATATGCGACACCGGCGGTTAAAGGGTTAATATAAAGATAACTCGATAATAGTTTCCTTACAATACAGAAACAAGGTTTGATGCTTGTTCCCCAGCAAACACGTGCCAGCCTCAGCCCACTATTGGTCCAGCGTATACCTGTGTCGTAGACGATGGGCCAACATAAGCCCAGCGTTTGGTGTTTGCTGTGTTGGTCGCCTTCAATTGAAGAAATTAACACACCTGGACGAAAGTTTTTCAGTATCGTTTGTGAGATCTGAAAATAATCAAACACAAACACAGCAGGGCAAAGTACTCACTCCCTCACAATCCCAACAGAGTTCCCCTTCCCCTAACCCCTCTTCGGAGTGTCTGACCCAGAAAAAGATGGTGAACTTGTCCCGTTAGCTAGGACATTTCACTTAAACTAAGCGGACCCTCCACACGCTCGGCGATTCCCTAGCGACCGCTTCGTAATCATCTTGTGCTAATATAAGTAACAAGACGACGTGTGTTTACACTACACACAATGTGCAAATACAATCTGGGGAATACCGTATGCCTATAGTTTGGGGGTGGCGTTACTCCTTTGAATTTGGCATTTACTTGAAGCTGGCATGCGTCGGGGAAACGCCGGCGATTTAAAAGCTGAAACACTATGATTTTTATCTGCAGTTGTTACTTGAACATTTAATATTTTTAAGGCACAAGATTTTAACACAGTATTCTTTATGCGGCAGAATCTGACGTATGTAGACATATTAAAATATAATTCAATGTGATGATCTGATATGGGCGTGGCTGTACATCCCTCTCCAAGCCGCAAATTTAAGTCTCACTGTCATAATGGCCATTTCGACCAATCAGAAGCCTACGATATATCGTGACTGGTACAAGAATACAAGCTCTGGGCTTTCCTTTGAGATATTACACCTGGTTATCTTATGAAAATCAAGATTTTTTTTACTTTTTTCATCTTTTTATTTTGTATGCCTTTTATTTACTTCCAGGTGTGAATTGCTGCTCAAGGTGAATGACGGGCATACAAAATAGCTGGGTGCCGGGCTGGTTTAATATCAGCAAGAATACATAAGACATGTCTTATCACGTGATTTAATTAGGGGGCGGGAGGCGTTTGGCGTTTTAGAAATGGACAAATTATTTATGTCACCTCCTCTCTGCAATATTTTATTTATTTTACACTGTGTCTGTGTTTTTTCTGTCTACAAAGTTGGATCCCAAACTAGGCTTAGTATTGATGTGGGGATCAAAGAGACCAAATAAAGGAGGCTGCGCAAATTCAAGCTTTATTTATTAATCCGGATCGAATCAAGGCAAAAATAATTTTGCGGGCCATTTAATATTTTTTTACAACATGGCCTTCGGACAATTATTTATTTCATGAAAATTCAGTCCCAAAATATTGGAGATTGAATGTTGGCCCCCTTATTGAGATTCAGCCGGCCGGCGTCGTCTACAGTTGGGGTAGAGGGGGACAGGGGTGTTTATTGTTTTACACTGATAAGATAAGAGATGTGTTTTTAAATGGACATGGAGATGTGTTTTATCTGGTCAGATAGCTCGCTTCCTGTCAGTGATGTCGTCTTGCAGTGGTTGTTACTCAGTTTTTTGCAGAATGTGTAGGTGGCCTACGTGTATGGGAAAACAAAACGCTCAGAAATTTTGCTTATATATATATATATATATATATATATATATATATATATATATATATATCAATATATCAATGGCGGATCCAGAGGGGGACTCGGGGGTATTCCGACTTTCCCTTTCAAAAAATATAAATTGCCTAAATGTCACTCGAAATTTACCAAACATCCGCATTTGCCATTTTAATAATATTGCACTCTGGTGGTGCATCAACCCTCTGTTATTAGCAGCGAATACGTAACAATCATTGTTCGATATCATCGCGGTGATCGACTTTAGAAAAAGATCTAAAGTCGAGCCCCGCAATTTAGCATACGGCCCAGTAAAATCACTTTAAAGTTGTGCCTCCCTGCTGCGATCCACGACTGCAAGTGGGTAAAAATTAGTTTGTTTAATCTCAGAACAAATTCTTGCAATTCCTAATGACTGAGCATCATTATATTAAATGTTGCCGATATCGGGTGATGAATCCATGTGAAATATATTTTGCCTTGTTTATTGGAGACTGACGATATAATGGGTGAATTCACGTTATACATGCAGACATGACTTTTTTGGGCATTTTGTATTGGAAAATATATTATAATATAATTGGCCTAGACGCGCGTCAGCAATTTAGGGCACTCTAATAGCACAACCATATATCTGTATATATCCACCGCAAAATCCCGTTTAGACATGATCAAGTAGATAGGCCTACTCAACTCTTGTTCAAGTATTTTAAAACCCAAATTTACAATTTAAAACACTGCAGCGTCTTGCACCTAAAATAGACTATGTGAGGGCCAATAGTACAGTCTCAAGATCTCCACATGGGATTTTGATCGAAACCAAGAATAATAAATAACTATTGAAGCATTTTGGGGGGTTACTGGAATTTCTAACGTAATTTCCACCTTCAAATGGGATGTTTATTTATGAAAATATAAGCATATCGCAAAATGAGTTATTTGGTGAACCGAGGATCCACATGTATCAAGACATTTATCATTTTCAGTGATGTGGTATTTGATTAGGATTAAAACTTGTTTAACCTTTAAAGCGCTGAAATATTTTGGTATAAACCATGGAGACCAAAGGATCGATCCCTGCACTATAAAGGTTAAAATTCATTCTATCCGGAATTTACCATTGCAATCTTCGACCACCACAAGCCGTAAATTGCTGCCGCAATTCTAGACTTGCGGTGGATATAAATGATATTTCAGTTCTAAAACTCAAGTGCTCGTAATTATGTTAGTTTCCATGCATGAAAACGATGCTTTGATGCATCATGAGGGTTCAAATGGTTAAAAATAATTATACGGTCCGAGCGTTACAAAGTTTACACGGAGAGATCCAGACATCCATTATCGCCCTCACTGGATCCAACCAAATAAACATTGACCCAACTTCCACACTTCAAAGACGCTAAATGTTTCTTCCCCGCCCACTCCTTAACGATAAGTGTTGTGGGGAATCTCTGAGACCGAGAGGCAGCGTGCTCGACCTCAGACCGCTAGGGCTAAAATTTTAAATTCTATGTGTGGAGGGAAGTGTCATGCATATTATGCTTCATCTTGCCATCCTCGCCGAAATGAATAAAAAAAACTATAACCACGCTCAGAGTCCCTTCTATACACAACACGTCACACAGTGACCAAATCTGAACTGTTTTGTTCAAACTTATGTTCATGCGCTAACTCGTGCAAAAAGTGTATTCTGAACATTCCAGACAGACAGTGTACAGCGACTCCAGTATGAACGAATCTATCTACATAGCTGTTCATTACTGTAGATATCTGGTAATATTCGCGAGGTTTTAATTTGTGCGAATTTCACGAGGAGGACAGATTCGTAAATTCAAGAATCACGCAAAAATCAGTATAATAATAGCGCTACAAAAGAAAAACGAAAATTCACGAGCTCTAAACTTCGTGAAAAGTCCTAAAATCAGAAATTAGCGAAAATTTAACACGCGAAAACTACCCAATCTACAGTATTATGACCCCGAGGTGGGGAGAGCTATAGTGGACATGTTAATTATGTTCACCCATGCAATGTTGGTTGATGTGCAATCCACCATTGAGTTAAAAACCCTAAGTGGCTTGGATGACTTGCTGTGCGACAGGTGACAACCAAGCAAACACAAAACATTTGTATACCATTCGTACAATGTTGGGCCAGCGTCGAAGACGCTGGGCCGACGTTGTAGAAATGTTATACGAATGTTTTGCGTTTGCTGGGAAGAGAAGCTGGGCCAGTGTCGTAGGCCTAGACAATGATACAACATTGAGCCAGCGTTGGTTCGGTGACGTCTTCGGCCTGTCTCGGACAGATTCCGTGGAGAGGGTTTTCCGCAGATAGCGAACTAGCTCGCGGACACTCGGCGGGCGAGCAAGGTCAAGCTTGAAATCTTCTTAACAGCACATTACCTGATTACAGCTGCTGTGTAGGGTGACATCAATTTTATATTTTAAATTTGTAGTGCAGTATTGTATCCCGCAGATCATTATTTCATTTTTTTATTGTTTATATTTTTAAAAATATTTTCCGACAATAAAAAGAATGTGAATACAGAGAAAAGTTAAACAAACTATAGTCAGATTCACATTGAATTCATCAACCAGGATTATTTAATTTCGTGGATTACTCAGTCAATTCTCAACAAATTTTCATGAAATTTTACACACACTATTTTTCATTCATGTCGTGTCTACCCTGAAAGTTTCGCGAAGAAGTTAGACCATTTGACATGTAATAAAATTCTGAGACGAAGCTAATGGGTTCATAGAGAGCAACATTTTTATTTATTTACTACATGTCAAATGGTGTAACTTCTAAAATATTTTTCAAAACTACGCAAAATTTCCAGGGTAGTCACGACATGAATGGAAAATAGTGTGTGTAAAATTTCCTGAAAATTGTTTGAGAATTGACAGAGAAATCGTCGAAAATCATTCACCACGGTTAATGTGAATCCGACTGTATTTGTACACATAAAGCATGGTTGGATGTTAGCACAGCATTGGGCCACAGACTAGTTTAGTCTTTTTCAGCCCTTTCAATTTTGTAAGTTTTTTTTTCTGTTAAGATTCAGTAGCCTACCAGGCTATATAACTTCACAATCGTGAATTATGTTTTTATAATAGTTATTGCTCCGGATCAGCAGGAAATACAGGATCGTTCAATAAATGGGATGTGAGCCTTTAGGACAACACCTTATTCATTGTTGCGCCAACATTAAATCAATATCGGGTCAAGACCGGGTATATATAGGTTTATTGCTTGTAACAGCCTACCCAGTAAACACAAAACATTTGTATAATATTTATATAATGTTGGACCAACGTCGTAGACGTTGTGCCGACGTTGTAGCAATATTATACAAATGTTTTGTGCTTACTGGGTAATGTGAGCTGAAAAACACGTCCTTCAATAGTTTTAAGATATTCATATTTTTTCGCACGGAGAAAAACGTAATCCGATCCGAAAATAGATATAGGATTTAATTAATTAAGGGAAAGCATTAAAAAACACACCGCTTTTTGTGTCAATAAAACCAACCTCATAATAATAATTTCAAATTCAGTAAATAATGATATTATGATCTCTAAGGCTGTACCATTGTACGACTTGCTTGGTAAAAATATCTTGGCATTAAAGAGTCGTACATGCCACTTTGCGATGTGGCATTCAGCACATAAAAACGGGCTTCAGTGGTGAAAGGGTTAAAGGCCCTGTGAAGTGATTTCAATTCATCAATATAATTAAAGTATATATCACAATGAACTAACTCATAACTTAGCAGATTATTTTAGTCCACTAATTATCAGTTATTTTCAAAAATAAAAAATGTGAAAATGAAAATGTGCACATTTCTTGGGCTGGGCGGATCTCCCACCTCATGACTTCACACACAAAAACCGCCTATTATGAATCTGAATTATCATTGAAACTGCATCAGGTATATGTTTCATGTTTTTTGTATTTGTACATGAGCTGAACTAGATTTCTATTCATTTCAATCCGCATCGACAGGGTGAACAATGGGCGAGTGAATGTTATAGACGCTGGCCAGGAGCGGTCGCGGTGATGGCCATCAATTCTAGTGCTGCACCTGCATTCAGGCAGCGTTGGACCGGCGTTCCGTGTTGACTTTGGTCAGTTTCATAAAATCATACAATACATCATCAGCTACATGTACATGTACATGTATTACAACCAGCCAAGCATGTCTCCACCTATTGACATCACGAATTAGCTCCACCCCCTACTTTTGCCTTTGGAAAAATCGTTCCCAGTGGTTTAAAAATGGGAGCTGAGCACTCTAATATTTAAAAAGTCATCTAAAATAGTATGAAATATGACATTGTGCAGAGTAGGTCTGGGGACTACATGAGGCCTTTAATACTAATGTTGTGTACGCTCTTCTACCGTGCAAAGCCAAAAAGCAGTAACTGCGGCCTTTAATACTAATGTTGTGTACGCTCTTCTACCGTGCAAAGCCAAAAAGCAGTAACTGCTTACTTTTCAAGTAAAATATTTTGGCTTTGCAGAGCAGGGCTCCATACCACTAAAAATGTACAAAATTAAATTTAGAATATCTGATCTTTCTAAGAGTTTTATTTCAAAATTTTTGGTGGGCTGCATCCTAGTACTCCATCCCATAGAATACAAATTCAGATAATTTTATTACAAGTTAGGATTCTCATACCAGCTAGCTCGAACTCCCTGATGGCCGCCACTTAACCCTTACAGCGCAGGGATCGACTTAAGTCGTCAGAATCTGACGTCTGTAGACGTCAGATTCTGACGACTGAAGTCGACCCCCGCATTGTAAGAGTGAAAATATTCCCAACGGCCGTAGACCCATAACATAGGTATTCAAATGAATCAGAAAGAGCTAACGAAGACATTTATGATGATTTTAAATTGAAAAACCCCACTTGTTTGCGATGTTTTTTTTACAAATTAATTCAGCGCTTCAAGGGTTCATACCAGACAATGGACGTGTCCTGATCACGTAATTTTAATATTTTATTATTATTTGTTTATTCCATATTTTATTCATATATTGTAAATGGTTTTATTTGATCAAACTAAATTATTTTATTTACATTACTCAACGATTATTTACTTATTTTTCACCTTTATTCTGTCATCCGTTATTCGCAATGGTACTCTCAATTTAAAAAAATTATCTGCACCTTTCTGAGCCTAACTGTCAAATGCATAATTATTTACAAAGCCGAACACATTTCACAGCAGCCGAAGACATCCCAGCAAAAATCGCTACGCTGAGCCTATGCTGGTTCAATGCCGGGCCAGCATCAAATTATCATTGGTTCAACGTCTCCAGTTTGCTGGACTGTTACCATTCTCAACATATAACAAATTATAGACCCGGTGTTGGGCTAATGCTGGGTCAGCGTCAGCACCGTATCAATTCCCGTTCTGTCACAAAAAGAGAGCCGAAGTGCAGTGGGCCACAGAAGACCTATTACGACCAATCTGTCGTAATTAAATGTTCCAATTCCCCTCGTGAACAAGATATATCACCTTGTCTTTTTAATAGGCAGGTCGGGGTTATGATTGTGTACATTTGGATTTCCGCCACACTGCCCAGCAAACACGATACATTGACCCAATGCTGGGTGGATGTTCACCTAGCATTGGGTCAATGTATCGTGTTTGCTGAGTGCCTTGGAAGCCGAAGGTTGAATCAATGCCGGCTCAACGCTGGACAGCATCAGGTGAACGTCGTATGCTTGTCGAATAAATGATGCAACCAACAACTTGGTGCAGAACTTATTTTTTAAAAACTCTACCTGTAAAAGAAATTTAGTCCGGCATTAATTGGGGGTAGCATTATTTTGACTAATAAAGTTGTATTTCCCTGTTTTTCACAGTGAAGCTCTTACCTCCGAGGGATTTTTAAACGCAAAATTCCAAATTTCCGCCGTGAAATCACTAATGTTAGTATATATTCATCAATAAATTAAAAAATAACCACATAACCATATTATTATCGAGGGATACGATACAAGCGGCCTTCGACATCAACACCATGCTTAACCGTTACAACGCTGAAATATTTTTGTTTAACCCTTTAACCGCCGGTGCCGCATATCTTCGGGTTTCATTTTTTATTAGCACATTAAGTACCACCTTTTAAACATGTTAAAGATAAAATGTGAGATCAATCGGCAATATTTGAAAACAGTTGACCTCCATTTTGTCAAATCTGAATAATTTCCACTCACTTGAAGTTGTGGATCGCGTCAGCGAGACACAACTTCAAGTGGGTGAAAATTCAAATTGAATAATTTGGCGGTTAAAGGGTTAAAACTTGGAAACCAAAGTGTTTTTTTAGACAGACGTCAGGTACTATAAACGGTACCCGCGCTGAAAGGGTTAAAAAGCTAGGTTAAACCTTCAAGCGCTAAAATACTTTCGTATAAACCATGGAGACCAAAGGGTTTTTCCAATTCAAAATCATTATAAATGTCTTCGTTAGCTCTTCCGATTAATTTGAATACCTATATTGGTCTGTTATGGGCACTGCCCTTAATCTTTCAAAATGTGTATTGAAATTATATCAGACCAAAGAATTTAGAAGAACTATATTCCTTGATCAGACCAATGTTAACACTATTTTGTAATAGATGATTGCACCACTAGCAGGGTTGAAATTGATAACAAAAGCACACTCGACAATAGCCCGACGCCATTACTGAACTCGAAGTTATTGCGCCCAGAAGGTCAAATTATTGACGTAAAATGCAAAAAATCACAATAAATCGGTCATTTTGAATTTATTTTAGCCGTTATCGAACTTGTCCGAAAACTGCTTATTAGTAACATGCTTAAGAAATTTGAGCAGAATAAATTAAAAACTCTAATGTTATCGCCTTAACAAGTAAAAAACGTAAAAAAACGAAAAATCGCAATAAATTAGCCATTTTTCAGCCATTATTGAACTTGTCCGAGAACTGGTCATTTGTAACATCCATAACACATTATGGAAAGATACATGAAAAACTTTTCAAGTTATCGCGCACACAAGGTCAAATTATTGACGCAAAATGCAAAAAATCGCAATAAATCGGCCCTTTTGATTTTTTTTGTAGCTAGGCCGTTTTGACATTGGACGTCTGTGTGGTCTGGCCATTTTTCTGATTTTGAGACATATTCTGATACTCCTAATAAAAAATTAGAATGATGGCATATGTATTTCCCATATACCACAGGAACACACATGTAATATATAACAGGAATACACATTAATTAATTGGCTAATATGATTTTGCCATGGTAACCGACAGCTATTTTAAATATGCTAATTAACCATTTTTCAGCCATTATTGAACTTGTCCGAGAACTGGTCATTTGTAACATCCATAGCACATTTTGGAAAGATACATACAGAACTTGTCAAGTTATCGCGCACACAAGGTCAAATTATTGACGTAAAATGCAAAAAATCTTAATAAATCGGTCCTTTTGATTTTTTTGTAGCTATTAATGAACGTGTCCGAGAACTGGTCATTAGTAACATGCATAACACATTTGGAAAGGATACATGAAAAACTTTTCAAGTTATCGCGCCGACAAGTAAATGTTAAAGGCCCCATGTAGTCCCCAGACCTACTCTGCACAATGTCATATTTTCATACTATTTTAAATGACTTTTTAAATATTAGAGTGCTCAGCTCCCATTTTTAAACCACTGGGAACGATTTCCCAAAGGCAAAAGTAGGGGGCGGGGCTAATTCGTGACGTTTTCCACACCAAGGAAGTCGTTTCATTACATTTTGAAGACCAAAGGACCACCTAATTTGCTTAAATTAACATAAATTAACATAGTTGAACCCCAAAAAATATAAAATACTCTAACTTTTCAACCACAGAGGTGTTTTTGGTGTCTATACTAAGGTTTTTCACCCCATGGAATAAGATTTGAGGACCTGAGAGCAACCTCATTTGCATAAATTAACATAAATTAACATAATTGAAACGAAAAACTATAAAATGCGCTAACTTTTCAAGTAAATTACTCACACAGCTGTTTATGGCGTCTATCTCAATCCAATACCTACACCTATACGTCAATGCAATGATTAATACACTGATAGATAAAACTATTATACATGTACAGTGTAACCAATGTCGCAGTTTTCAAAGCATGTTTTTTATTCAGATCATTTATTATTCGACACATAACCTACAATTCAAACTAGCAGTGGGAATAATATGTGGCAGCCAATAATTAGAAAACCAACGTATTCCAGCAATGACAATCACTTATTCATCATGTTCATACATTCACAGGGTTATCAACAGTCTTTGAAGTTTAAATAAGCATAAAGTACCTTAAGTAATTGTTGTAAAATAGTATTCCACTTAAAGAATTTGTCCATTTTACATTGTGAACAAAGAGCAACATGTAGCGATGAAACTTCATCCTGTAAATATATTTTAAACAACTCGAATTAAACTCTTTTGGGTTTCAGTAATTCTTTAAGAATAATTTTATGTTGTAAAATGCAATTATTCATATAAATGTTATTAGAACGATAGAAACTAAATATGTTTTCATTTGTTAAATCAAATAAGTTTCTTCGTCAAATACATTCACCAGTTAATAAATCTAATCCAAAAAGTTTTGACATTGAAGGAAATGCAAAATCTGTGAATTGGTGCATCCACGTTACAGAAAAATTACACATTTCCGAATTTTACAATACATTTTATAAAGAAAGTCGTTTTTGGTGCTGTCATATATAAAGCTGAAAGGATTGCAATTTGCTTTAATCACTTTCTTAAGTAACACTTTTGATTTTTCTTTTCCACCGATTAATTAGCAGAAATTTACATATTAAATTCTTGAAATGTCGTAAATGCAAGGTCATTGTAAGGTTATGCTGTGCCTAAAATCGTTTACATAGGCATAGGAAATGTATGAACTGTACTGTATTTAATCACTTGACTATATCGTTTCACGTTTGATTTAAATGCGTGGCCCGTTGATGAGAGCGCACGCTCTTAACATTCATTACACCGATCTCCCCGTCGTCATATTGACGCCACAAATCACAGTACCGCCCTTGTTGGCGTCGATATTTTTGGCGTTGGTGTCCGCACAGTTTAGACTCGCTGACCAAACGACAGGAGAGAGATGTCCATCTGGATTCTCTCTCCAGCGTTTCGATCAGCCTGTAAAACGACATATCCTTATGGGCACGATTTTTTAGTCGGTTGTGCCACCCCTCCACATCGTTGTTTGTGCGGACACTCTGTCCGGAGACAGACCATCTATATCGGGTGACCACGTTCGACAAAGCAACCAAGTTGCTTCAATGTATTTTGCAAGTTCGATAAGCTCCGATGTCGTCTGCTTCCATATATCAACAACTATACGATTATGGGATCCCAGAATATTTTTCAGTTCTGGGAGCGAGTGGTAGATTCTTTGCGATATACACGTAGTTTCTACAAAAAGGGGGCATATTCAGTGACTATAAGGGGTAGATTCTAGGAGATTCGCATATAGTTGTAGAAAGGGGAGGAGAGATATATTTTGAGAGGAAGGGGTGTAAATTCTGGGAGGTGTAGATGCTGGGAGAGTCACATATAGTTGTTGAAAAGGGTGGTATATTCTGGGATTGACGGACAGATTCTGAGAGCCAATTACACTTCATATTATCACAATAAAAGGGGGTAGATCCTGAGAGGGAGGGAGGGGTAGATTCTGGGAGCCACCGTAATCTACCCCGGGGGTAAAGTTCAGGATCTACCCAGGGGTAGATTCTGGGACGCCCACAATCTACCAGAGTACAATCTGGGAAGGGTAGATTTTCACATCATTTACACCGGTATTCTTTTCCACTCCAAACCACGCCCACTCCACATTTCCTCAGAAGGTAACGAGACTGAATGACGTATCTGATTGGTTAGAGTCCGGAGTAGGCCTACACTGATAATTGGGTCTATATGATGATGATATTATAATCCGGTGGCTCTTTTCTGATACAGGCCAGTTTCAACAAGCAGTACACTGTGGTACAACGCTGAATAGCTCGATGGTTTTTTTTTCAAATGTTGGCAACGTTGGCCCAATATTAACTCATAGTGGGGCAGATATCGGGCCCTGTTATACTCTAAGGAGGAGGTTCATGCATATTAATCTACAGTGACGTAAGAATTATCAACTATGGGATTTCATTAGTTGCCCAATTGCCCGTCCAATCACGTGTTACCACTGCATAAATGACGTGATTGGCTAAAAAATCTCGTAGTTTCTCTCAACGTCCGCGTGAAAACTCGAGAATTTGATTCAAATTGTCTTAATCATGGTTGCCGAATTACTCATACGTTGGTCAAACAAAGCGAGAAATAGAGACGAAATTCCCACATCTCTTATTTTAGACATGCATTTCCGAAAAAAAGCTAAAATAAAATTACCGATTTTTTATGATTTTAGCCTAATTGTGTCGCTTTGAACTAGAAAACAAAATAACAGGAAATATCATGCATATAAATGCCGTATTACCGATACATTTAAAACTATTTAATCTAAATGCATAAAATTTGTATCTAAACATATGTTTTAGCACCTACGTAAACCATTAAAATTATTTGTATAAATTTTTAGGCACCCTTTCACCCCTAAAAGTAGTTATTAGGATAAAATAGTGATAATTACCATAACTAATGAGCTATTTGTCCTACATTCATAAAATTTGTAATTTATGCAAATGAGGTTGATCAGTTGACTTCAAAATGTGGTGAACGGATTTCCACGGGGTGAAAAACCTGAGTATAGGCACCAAACACATCCCTGTTGGCTTAAAATACTTTAATCTATGTTAATTTATGCAAATTAGGTTGTCCTGTGGTCATCAAAAGTTAGTGAAACGACTTCCATGGGGTGAAAAACCTTAGTAGAGACACAAAAACACCTCGGTGGGTGACTTGGTTGAAATGTTAGAGCATTTTATAGTTTTTAGCTTCAAATATGTTAATTTATGTTAATGTATGCAAATTAGGTTGTCCTGTGGTCTTCAAAAGTTAGTGGAACGACTTCCATGGGGTGAAAAACCTGGGTAAAGACACCAAAAACACCTATGTGAGTGATTTTGGCGAAAAGTTGGAACATTTTGTATATTTTTGATCTGGCATATGCGCATTTTGAGCGATAATTATGTTTATTTATGCTAATTTATGCAAATAAGATACATTTATAGAATTTTCAAATCAACTTTAGAGACAAATCCATGACGTGCCTGACAAGGCGTGCAGCAAACATGATAAGGGGGAGGGGCGTGATGATTGTTGGGTAGTCCACATTTGCTGGATTTATTCATTATGTAGCCTAAGCAATCAGGCCAATATATATTTCTTGGCACATTCTCAATGACAGGCGGTAAGAATACACAAACATCTGTATAACATTTGGTGCATGTTGGCCGACATTGTACAAATGTTGTACAAATGTTTTGTGTTTGCTGTGACGTTACGTGCTGAAAGGCAACTGAACATTAATTTACGTGCATGCACATTGTTACAATATCTCGACGGAAGGACTTCAAGCTTTTTGTAGTGCTCAATACCATTATGACTATTTGGCACTATGAAAGATCATAGTCACACCCCAGGCATTTGAACACCTTGAAGCAATCAACAAGTACGAGACTTGGACCACAATTGATTTGCAGCGCGGCTGGTCACGTTTGTTCTTGTGTTCATATAGAAAGTGTAGGTTTAGAATCCATATCAGAGCATGTTTTTTAACTGCGTGAGGTCTGTCTAGTTATATGAATACATTAAGATTCATACACCCCACCTGTCCTTTTTCACTTCTTCCCTCGACCTAAAACATAATTTCTGTTAACTTTATGGGCGTTGCTCTTTCATAATTTTAACCAATTATTTACCTAGGTCGGCCTACTTTGTTCCAAATATTTTATTGAATGGCCCGTCATGTACTCGAAAAAAACTATTTTCTTTCTCGTACAAGACCGGTTAATTCCAATTCGAAAATATCATCTTAACATTCAGTTATTTATCTATTTTAAAATGTTATAGATCAATATTTATTTTATTACTGAAAGTCAACATAAGATATTCTTAGTGAGACGAGCCACAGGGCCGTTCAATAACTATTGCGTGCACCATCAGTAACTTCAAGTGTAGGGAGTTTGCCTATCGATAGCCATGCTCTGCAAATCCAAAAGGCAGTATCTGCTCACTTGTAAAGTGTGTTCTCAATGTGTGTTGGCAGCTTGTAGCGAAAAATCTATGTAACACATCTAAATGGACAATTATTGATGTTTCAAACTGATGGGGCAGACATTTAGGGAAGCGATTCTTCATTCCGATATAATGATAAAAATTATTTGGAAAAAGTGCACTGCTGTTTGCAAAATGGTAAATGCAGGTGAATCCAGGTTGCCTCACCTATTATTATATTTTTAGGCCTACAAGTAACAAAATATCGGAGGCATGCCTCTTGACCCCCCCCCTCTCAGTTTGATGCCCCTCTTTTTCAGCTCCCTGGATCCGCCCTTGGCACATATTGTTTTAATGGCTACTTAAAGGGTGAACTATTATCGGATCACTTGCACGTGGTTGCGGTACATAAACCAATTCCTATAAGTTTCTGTGATACGCTAGGTGGAGTCACTGAATGAGAAGCTTCCGGGAAATAAACAGACCACCAGATGTCACTCAAGTCGCATAGGTTGGCTTCATTTCGGTTGTTTCTGTTTATTATATTGTGCAAAGCCAAAAGTGAATGTATATTGTGTGGTTGATTATAATCATATTTTAATAGAACGGCTCTATCGACATAAAAGGTAATAATTGGACATACATGTACGAGTTTGTCCTTAAAATAAATTTAAAATCAATGGTCGGTACGTATACAGCGTGTATCATTAGCCACAACCATTTGCACCAATTTGAGTTGAATTTATTAATTATAGTCGTCATTTATTAAATATTATCTATCCCAGCAAACGTTATCCCAATATTGATTTAATGTTGGGTCGGCGTCACAGACGCTAAGCCAACATTAAATCAGCATTAGCTCAACGCAGCGTTTTTTCTGGGACACAGCTGATCATCTGAGATTTATGAGAAATATTTTTAAAAAAGTTTGATTATATCCGTCCCCTGTGATTTTGAAGGGTGTATGTGCCCCTTAGCAAAGTGACAGATATACAATTTAATCCCCAAGGCAACTATATATTTTTTTAATAAGTGACTACATGCAAGAAGTAGAATGAATCTTGAACTCTGGGCCAGCGTCGAAGACGGAAGACCCACATTAAACCAACATTGGATCAATGTTTTGTGGTAGCCACGAAAAAGAGGCATGGCAGGGTGTACGATAAGTTCGTAGCGCCCTAATGGTTGCAGGGCTGCATGCTCCCCACTTGAAAACAAACCACACATTTTATAACTGTGGCATTGTACAGCATGATATTCCAGTTAACACTGGACGTTGACCCAAAGCCGGGCCAGCGTCCTAGACGGTGGACGAGCATTGAACCCACATTGGGTCAACGTCTTGTGTGTGTTGCGATATAGGTTAGACTTTATATAATGATGTTTGTTTATTTTCTGGTGATTCTGGTGATTCCTCTAATCATCTTGGTGTTTCGAGCTGACGTCAGTCAATGCATTTTTTAGATTGTTTTTTTAACATGTTCAATGTAACTAATATTATTATTTTCTTCTTTATACATACTCTCACTCATTATGTAATTACTCGGTTTCTACGCTTTCCAGAGGGGTTTTTGCTATATGCAGTAGCTATTTTATCTCTGGTTTTGGTGCGGGAAACTTAAAAATATCATGCTAATGCTGTTTAACTGTAGGTTATTTTAAATAGTTATCATGCATATTTTATTTAACCTATGCTTGTTCTAGTATATAATGTCGTTTGATTTTAACGTGTTTAAGTTAACTTAGCATGCATACTTTACCAAACAAATCCTGTTGTATATAGTCTTGTACATATATTCATTTCAATGACGCATAAGTCTGCATAGACTTACCGTCGTCAATAAATATCTATCTATCTATCTATCTTTATTTTCTGTTCAAAACAAAATTAATTACATCTCTTTTGAACATTGTGGACATTTTACAATGTGACAGTACTTATTTTTTATTTCCTAAAAATTATTGTTGCAATCAATGTTGGTGTAATGTTGGGCCAGCGTCGCAGACGATGGCACAGCATTACACCAGCATTGGGTCAGCCTCAGGGTTGTATGCTGAATAACATGCAAAGCCAAAACCCAACATTGGACCAGCATTGGATCAACGTGTCGTGTTTGCTTGGATGCCGCGTGCATGTGCATTGAAATGAACTCCTCGGCATTATAAATAAATGAATGTGGTGCGCCAAGGGTTTGACCGCAAATCAAAACCCGGTGTAAGACACCGTTTTTTTGACGTGACCCCCGGGGTCAGATCAGCTATTGGAGAGGTCAGACCGCAAACCGAGCTGTTGACCCGGTCCATATGTCATGGCCTGTCAGAGGAGGGGGGGGGGGGGCGAAAATATAATCCAGGTATCCAAAATATCCGGAGTGACTGGAGTCTTATAGTTGCATTCCGTGCTAAGGCGAAAGGATGTAACTGCAATATTTTGTAAACAATAGTTTTTTATAACCATAGTACCCTCTTCATCACTATTTGTATGGCAGATATAATGGAGTAAATACAAATAATGTGAACATCCAGACAAAATGCTCTAACTGACAAAACACTTGCCAAGCAAAACGCCGTAAGTATCACTAGGGGACACCTAGCGAATGCCAGTGTCATCATACATGACGTCATTTTGTATAAAAAGTCAACAGAAGCGAATACTTTCAAAGAGACAGGTTTGTCGCATTTTAGATTTTCTGAGTAAATTTTGGTCGAATCAACTTATCTTTTCATTATCCTTGGTGCTTATAGTCTATACCTGACAACTTTACTCTCTGTATAAACCATATAAAAAGGTATATATACATTGGTGTTGCACTGTCATGTGATGCATTGATTTAAGTATGGATCAGTACAAACTAGGCTTATCAATATGGGGCTTGTTGAAACATTTGAAATGGGGTTAGTAGAAACATGGAATGGGGTTAGTTGAAACATGAATGGGGTTAGTCGAAACATGTTTCAGCTAACCCCGATTCATGACCAATTACAATTATATGGCACAAAATCAAGCAACTCAGTTAGGCCACACGTGGCCTAACTGAACGTTGTTTGTTCCAGAATTAATGTAGACCCTTATCTCATCGCTACAATTGATAATAACCACATATTGACTGATGTTTCAACAAACCCCAGTTTTGTTTCAACTAGCCCCACGTATGGGGTTATTTGAAACAGTCGACAAGGTGTCAGTAGGGCACATTTAAACAGTGATGCTAACAACATAGGCAATTTATGTCTATCTCATCGAGATCCGCCGTTAATGATGTTCTTTAGTGCTTTGTTTCGTTAACCTGACACTAAAACTAAGACTCGTAGAGCATATTTTCCGAAAATCGTTTCAACTAGCCTGCTTACTTGTAAAGTAAGCAGATACTACTTTTAAAGTAACCAGATACTGCCTTTTGGCTTTGTGCGGCAGTATACCTGTGCATTTGTTAATAAAGCAGCTGGGTCGTCACTGAACCATAATATTTACATTGCTGTTGACCCCACAGCTGGGCCCACAATATGTAGGCCATACTCAAAAAATCATGACGAACCACCTATGTTTTTTAATCTCGATAGGGTATTGGTATTTTATATCCAATTTATCATTTTCTTGGATCTTTATAACCCTATACAAAAGATTAAATATTTGCCTATACCATAGCCAAACCAGACAAAACGTCCTGACTACAACCATTTTCCAGACATAGACAATAAAAATGGAAATTAAAGTGACCGCTTAATTTTTTATAAAATTGTGCTTCATTCAGAAATATACAGGTTTGTTGTCCTTTTATTGTGAAAAAAATGACTAGAGCATCAACAAAATAATTTGTTTAAATAAGTCAAAGGAATATTTGATACCTGTTGGAGGAGGCTCACTGAAGACGAATAGTTAAGCAAACCCACACCAGCTGCAGTTTAAACCTTTAAGTGCTGGAATGGGTTTTTTGTATAAACCATGTAGACCAAACGAGTTTTTTCAATTTAAAATCATCAATGTCTTAGTTAGCTAACTCTCCGCTTCATATGAATACCTATGTTATGGGTATACGATCAGAATTTGACGTCTATAGACGCCAGCTTCTGACGTCTAAAGTCGACCCCCGCGCTGAAAGCTAGGGTTAATAAAAAATCTGAGGTAGAAATATTTGCCATGGTGATCTCATCTAGGAGGAACATTTATTTAGAAACAAAAAAAAATCAAAGTTTGCGTGAAGTAAAAAAATTAAACTTGCAAACGTTTCGAAGAAATGGAAATGCAAAGTACCCCTTTGAATATCAATGGGGCCTCACTTATTAAAGTATAATAAATAATATTGTTTGTGATATTTTCTATTTCACTGAGGACAACGCGTTGTATAATCTCTTTTTTTTTATTAACATGTCATGTCTACCCAAGATCTGAGAGTAAAAACGCGTACGGATCAAGCTAATTCACTGTAGTCCGATCTCACGTGCTGCAAGCAAACACGGGACGCTCACCTAAAGTTGGCTCAAGTATGGGCCGGCGTTGCAGACGTTGCGCCAGAATCGAGCCAGCATTGGGTGAATGTATCGTGTTTGACGTGGGTGGAGTCCCGCCGGTGGTGAAAAATCTCCCTTTCACAACTTCCGGTTCGACCCGTTCGATTTTTGCGGCGGTGCAAAATTTATCTTTTTGCCGACTTCCATCCGCCCGGTGCAAGCCTAGCTAACACAAGACGTATAGGGCCTACGTTGAATCAATATCGTTATACTGTTGGGCAACCGTGTACGACGCTGGCCCAACCATAAACCAACATAGGGTTCACGTCTCATTGATACGTATATCAGGAAAAGTCATTGGATTTATAGGAATTTGTCAGACACTGCAATAAAAGGCATATTTGGTATTTTCTGTTTGTTTGTTCTGTTTTCTCATCATTACTGGTAGAAATGAAGCCATCATTTTAAAATTAAAAGAGTTATTTGTTTTGAATGTCAATTTTATTGTTGGCTCAATATCTGGCCAGCATCTGCGGAGTTGGCCAAAAGGGAAGTATCTGCAAAAACTACAAACTGAGTAATTGGCCTTTATAGGTCAGCGGTCGCTTTGTGATTAATTTAATCGGGTTTTTAATTATTTAATGTCATTATTTGGTAGTATAAATGTTATTTTTCAGGATTTTTTTAAATATTGATCTGTCTGGCATAAAGTCTGTGCAGATACTGTATTTTGTTAGCGAGAATGTTCAAAATGAATGTTTTACCAAGGCAAATTGCAGTATCTCTATTTTGAAGAAGATTTTTACATGTCAAAAACATAGGCTTAAAGGGACCCCTTGGGATAATACATTTTCAATGTTGTCAATTTTGAAAAATTAATTTTTATGATGCTATATAGCCTACTGATCTTAACTGCAAATATGAAAAAGTCAATAAACAATATTAAAGTACCGAAAAAGAGTGAAATAGTTGTATTTCCAGGTCGTATATTGCCATGTAAACAAAACAAGTCAGCAATATTCAGCACTTTCCATCACATATTCCCACGTATCAGACGGTAGGATCAGAGCAGTCGCCGCTAATTGGTGTCTCATAGTCAGGACACGGGAGGACACACCTGCAGCACTGATTGTCTACCCAACGCTGGGCCGATGCCATCAGCATGTGGCCCAATGCTGTGAAAACATTCAATCGTCCTTCAGGTATACAAATAGTTTGTTTGGGTTACTTCTGGTTTCATAGAAATGTTGATTAAAAATATTTGTAAAAATATGAAAATTCTGAAAAAAATAAAAACATGATCCGTGGGATACACTACTTCAGTGCGGAAATAAAAACGAAACTTGATGTCATCCCAAGGGGCTGCTTTAATAACTGGAAAAGTTAATCTAATGATAACCACTGTTATTCACATCAGCACCCACCATTCACTTATATTAAAAGGTCAATTTTGAATTCGAATTTGAATTGATGTGATTGTTTATTCGTTAGTTATTAAGTCATCTGATTTAAATCATTTAAATCCACGTTTAGCCCAAACTGTCGCTTATTTTGGGGGATTAGCTGGCACAGCGGAGGCCTCTGGGTAATCCTCAAGGTATTGCTATTATCACTTGTGATTCATTGGAATACATCTATAAGCAATATCAGTCAACAGCTAACATGGTTTAAACATCTATTTTAACAGATTGGCAGCTAAAGGAAGCCTTTGAGGCTAAGCAGCATTGACAACTCCGTCACAAAAACAACAATTTGGGATTTTCCTCAGGTCATGTATAAACAAACACCAATATGTGGTGATGTAAGTGTCAAGCGAAATGTAATATAAAAAAAATAAAATGACAGCCGTACTGATGGAAGGTGGCAATACATGACGATAATTTCACCGAAAACGTGACGGAGTTGTAAGATTCGTGACAGAGTTGTAAATAAACTGTAGAAGTCAACAGAATCAATAAAAATCATGCAATTGTCTGGAAATGCATTTGTTGTGAGGGGTTGAACTATTAATATTTAATTTAAAAGTACTTCTGACGCTTTCTGAAATTTGCATGGTGGCTTGCGTAAACGTTCTACCACTCTGTCACAGAATGAGCGTGGCAGAGTTGTAATTTACTCACCTTTCCCACCACAGGGAAAAATCTGGGTGGTGGATGATGACAGTAAATGCTCAACTAGCACCAGGCAATTCTGCTTTTATGCCACATATAAGTCAGCTGCCTAAATGCAAAGATTTATGTTTTAACGACCGTGGCGGAGTTGTTAGATAAAAGTATACTTCAAATTTAGATAGACCACCATAGCTGCGTGCTACATATTGTTCTTGCTCAGCGGATATAATTGTTGTAACTTTCCAAATGTACATGTATGTGCATGACGGCGTTGTAAATATTTCCAGAAACAGAAACCTGTATATTTAGTGAAAACTGAAAAAAAAAGTTATTCCTACACCCTTTTTTATAGATTTGGGGTATTTAATCTTTGTATTGTTTTCAAAAATATGAAATGTGTAAATTTCAACTATTTAAATATGTCACATGGCATGTGATACAGCATAGTATGTATTACGAGTTTAGTACCTGAGTCATATAAGTTGACTGCCCAGTATGTGGACATATTCTGTTTTATTAAGGTACCCATAGTCACAGTTAGAAAAGTACCCCCTACTGGTAATAACATATATTGTTGTTGCATGCAGATTTGACTGTCTCGGAGTTGGTGGCAAACGTGAAGGTGATCGGATAACAGAATAGTTAGATTTCTTAATACTCCATATTGTGCTGTTGTTGTTGTCGCCGCTTCGCGATCGCAATCTATTGTCCTGATTTTTCTATTAATATTTTTATTTTTAACAATGAGCATTATCTCCCCTTGTGGCTTTTGTCTGTTCCCGTACTTGTTTGTCGTAATATTCGCCTAGAGGAGAGAACAAGGGATCTAATATCCACATATCTTCCCTATCAGCCTATGGGCACACATCCTGTGTAACCCATCTGCACGTAAGCAGTCGCATCACGCAGTGCAGAAAAGTCGAAAAATACACAATATATCTCTCTCTTTTATTGATTAAATCACAGCTAACAAAAAACATTTGTATAACAATTGTACAACATTGTACAAATGTCATACAAATGTTTCGTGTTTGCTGGGATGTAGTTTGGAAATAGTTTTTTAATAATGATCTGCATCTTCGGTCATTATCCACCACCCAAATTTTGCCATGGTTGAAAATGTGAGTAAGTTACAACTCCGTCACTAACAACTCCGTCACGCTCATTTTGTGACAGTTGTAGAAAGTTTACGCAAGCAACCATGCGAATTTCAGAACGGGTCAGGAGTACTTTTAAAATAAATAATAATATTACTACCCTTAATAATAAATGAATTTCCTGTCGATTTTGTTTAAGATTCTGTTGACTTATGCAGTGTATTTACAACTCCGTAACGAATTTTACAACTCCGTCACATTTACGGTGAAATTATTGTCATGTATTGCCACCTTATACCAGTACAGCTGCCATTTTATTAATTTATATTACATTGTCTTTGACACTTGTATCACCACAGATTGGTGTTTGCTGAGTAATAAATTGCCCGTTTAAAATCACAGATGATTATTTTTGTGACAGAGGTGTAAATGCTGTTTTCTGTGAAATAAAGGCTTATATTGGATGTCAATATGTTAAACTAAAATAGTTGTTTAAGCTCTGCTGGCTGTTGAATTATATTGTTTATTGGTGTATTTCTAGGAAACAAAACGGTTAATAGCACTTGAAGTTGTGGATCGCGTCAGCAAGACACAACTTCAAGTAGGTAAAAATTCCAATTGAATAATTTGGCGGTTAAGGAGTTAACCGCTAAACGCGACTATGCAAGGTTGTTTTTAATTTGTTTCATTATCCGATTAATTCGCTGTTGCTGGGAACGAAAGGGGCGATTTGCAAATGTTTGATTTCAAATAAAACAAATATGCATAAATTTAGCGGTAGCGAAACACAACGTCAAGATGGTGGAAATTTAAATTATTTAATTTAGCGGTTTATTGATCAATACTGGACAACCGAAACCTGGAAGTAATATATCACAAGGATTGAAAAATATAATTATTTTAGATTATGTATTGGCTGGGGCCCTGGTGTATGGTTAAAGCTGCCTGCTTGGAAAGTTGGAGATAGCGGGCTCGAACCCCACCCCACTCTGGCCTTTGAGTTTCATAGAAACAAAATGTTTTTCCCCGGTCACTCATACGCCGTCGTAAAGATTGAATATTGTGGGGAGCGTCCGTATAGTTTATCCGTATAGTTTATCCTGGCCCAGTTTAGCCTACATGTGCACAATGGTGGCCTAAAACCCCATGCATTTCATTTCAGATTATGTATTCAATAGTTCATTTTTAATGTTTAATGTGATAATTTGAAAAAATAACAGTTCCTTTGCGATATCGTTAATCAAATTGTAAATTTTAAGCATATCTCACCAAGATCGCGTGACCAGTCTACGTCTCGTATACGGAATAAAAATAACTACCCTGCTTTTTTATATCTCGTGCACGTAATGTTGGACACCCCCCCCCCCCCACGCACTGCGACTTAGCAGAGCAGGACGACGGGGGCGGATTGGGAGTGAGGACAGCGGCGGATTAGTGGGATAAAATTCATTCTTCTGGTCTATTTCGGGAGGATGTCATTTTGCCGCGGTGGCTGCGGCCCGGTAAACACGAGACGTCGACCCGACGCCGTTTTACAGTTGGTCCAGCGTCGCGGACGCCGGCCGACATTGAAACGTCGTTGGATCGCTGCGTCTTGATTGCTGGTCGGCGTGTGATGCCGCGCGGCGCTCTGGAAATAGACATTTCAGCGGTGGCGGAGACTGAGACACAGTGATATTGACACGGCCGGCCGCCGCTCCGCTGTGCGTGGGTGTGGCGTAGGCGCGGTCCCGTCCGCCCGACGTCGGTTCAATGTCGGGCCGGCGTCGCAGACGCCGGCCCGGCATTGAGCCGGCGACGGGCGGAGGGGACAGTGAAAAACCGCCCCCGCAACCACGGCGGACTATACGTTGTATCGATCTAGAACGCTGATCAGGCGACTGAGGCCAAGGATGCTCAGCGACTACTCCACTCCCACTGGTAGGTAGTCCACGTTATATTCACATTATTTAACCCTTTCATCCCTCGGACCGTCTGAGAGGCCGTGCTTTTTATACACGTAGGCCCTACTGTCTCAGCAAACACGGGACGTGGAACCAATGATGTTTTAAGGTTTGCCCAGCGTCGCAGACGGCCGGCCAACCTTAAATCAGCACTGGCTCAACATCTCGTGCTTGCTGGGATGACATTCATAAACCCTTGTGCTGCTGGGGCCGTATATAATAACATACGTTGTAAGCAATTTTTTAATGCGAATAAAATGACACTCGACTGAATGACATATTTTAAGTGTTACATGTTAATTGAATCAAATATTCAGTTTGGGCCATGTCCATTTTTTCATCAATTGAATTTTTTTTTAATTACTTCATGCCGGAAATTGCGTTAGAAATTCCAGTTTCAAATGAATGAATAGTCGAAACTAAAAATTCAGCAGTACATGTTAACATGTTAACCATGTTAACGTATATATTATGTTTTTCATTATATTGCAAGCACATTGATAAAGTTGTTTCGCCGCTAATATTTAAAACACTGCTCCGTTTACATTTGTGTCGGAAATAGGAATAAAAACACTCTGACTGATGTTTTGCATAATAAATATGCTCCAGATCAACTATTTTGAAACTATTAACCTATATTATTATGTAGGGCAGAACTCCACAAATCACCATGTATGGGGATTTTTTAAGTGTATTCATAATGACATTGCAGTGATAATCCGAGGCTAAATTAGTATTTACATAAGATACGTCTTAATTGGTAACCCAGGGCCATATCATTTTGTGGGAAACCAAATTCTTAGGGAAGCAAAACGAAAACAGCTCAGCAGTGTGTAAAAAGGACCTTATTTAACTCTTTTCTGCCAAGTTATTCCACCCACTTGAAGTTGTGTCTCGCTACCGCGATTTTGAAATATTGTTGATTGATGTCACAATTTTCTTTGACATGTTCAAAAGCTGGGATTTATTGTACTAGTGAAAAATATATTTATACAATGTTGGACCAACGTCGAAAACGTTGGGCCAACGTCGTATAAATGTTATATAAATGGTTTGTTTTTCCTGGGTTATCGCTGATTGTGTAAATGGGCTAGATATGTAGATATGAAACTAGAGTCAATAAATTGTAGCAGTTTGTCAATTTTCTTCTTGGTATCAGCCCATATCATACTCCAGCTGTAGACTGAGTACAGTGTATGGCATAGTTATATCATGGCTTGATATGTGTGGCCTAATCATATGAGAAAATACAAATGGCTATCGGCCATTTGGATATCGATTGGGGTCGGGACAAATCACAGATAGATATAGATGTTTTTTTATTTAAATTCAAAATAAAATCAGACCCATTTAAATGTATCTGCTGGGTACGTGAATGGATTATGCACATCGCGGTGTCACGTGGTGCAAACAGACTCGACCCTGTAGATTATCGACACCGGAAGTGTTTGAATGTAAAACCTGCCATGTGATATCGATCTGCGGCTGTTCATTGGACGAGCGCCAAGACGGGAGATAAATAAGACACCGTTTGCCTGCTATACTCATCAAACACTGACCCAATACTGGCTCAATGTTGGAACAGAATCGTAGATGCTGGCTCAACATTGAGCCAGTGTTGGGTCAGTGTATCATGCTGACAGCGATATGCGCGTACTGCATGTCGTTATGTAACAGAACGAGGCTGTAAAATAAAAACATACTGATCCCATTGGAATTATCAAACTGTCAGCTACCCCCTTTATTTATATGGAATATATGACGGTTTGAGTTCCAGAGGGGACTATTATGTGTCATGTGAGGCACACAAAATATGAAATCTTTTGATAGGTACATTCTATAACAACGATAGGAGTTGCTTTCCAGCTCGGGACCGGAGTTATGTTTGCTATATAATGCGGTCGGGGCTAAAACACTAATTTAACCGTTTCAGCACGAGGACCGTCTCTAGACGTCAGATTCTAACGTCTAAAGACAGTCTCCGCACTAACAAATATAAATATATATATATAATGGCCGCAGATCCATAACATAGGTATTCAAATAAAACGGAAAGAGCTAACTAGGTCATTTATGACGATTTCAAATTGAAAAACCCTTTGATTTTCATGGTTTGCACAAAAATATTTGAGCGTTGTAAGGGATAACAAATAACAGATAACACCCTTTAGCTCCGCAACGAGGCGTGGTTTGGCAAACTCTCGAAGTGTAACGGTCAATTTAGACAGATTATAACTATAAGCTGTGACAATTAATGATATTTATATATTTATATCTGGTAATTACATAATTGATTCTTTAGTTGCGGATGCTCAAATTAACTTCTTCTTTTTCTTGGCAGGAAGGCTGACAACGGAAAAAACAAGGTAATAAAGTATTTAAGTTGACAGCTACACGTTTTTTGTAAATGATTATAAACGATCTTGGCTCTGTCACAATTGACCGGTAAGCCCGACGGATAAGGAACGTGTGTTCTGCATTCGTTTTATCAATGATACTACATAGTATCCTTGGTTTTACGTTCTGTCCCCCTGGGCAAAAGACGTTGGTCTGACGTTGAATCAACGTCAATGACGTTGATTCAACGTCGCAACAACGTCTTGTGCCCAATGGGGTCGTTCGGAGATGTTCGTTATTACGTAATTATATATATAATCATGATAATGTTTCGAATGCCTTTATGTGTTTGTTATTCTTCCGCATTGGCGTGGTCCGATGATGCCCAGTCGGACAAAGTGTGCCAGGACTATAATATATATATACTGCTTTGCAAAGCAAAAAAGCAGTATCTGCTTACTTGTAAAGTAAGCAGATACTGCCTTTTGGCTTCGCACGGCAGTATAGTTTGTACATTCTTGTCATTGTAGATTATGTCATTGTAGATTATGGGAAATGGTGGTAATTGTTTATTAGAAAATAAGCCATTAGTTTAAATGTGCACATTTATTTACTGAGGATCACAGGATAACGTTGACAGGATAGCAACACATGCATCTGTTATTTACCATGAAATAGCCCTAAACAGTTTCATTTTTCTCTCAAAAACTCCTCCATGAGCCTTCACAAAATGCCTGAACACGTGTAGGCCTAAAGGACAGACATATAGACGATAAACAACGTCCTCTAATAATACAAATAGTAGGCCATCTATGTAAAAAATAGCGTGATTATACATTATGGCAGCCACAGAAGAATGAGTTTCGTGTCGATGTTTAAGAGATTTAACCCTTTCACTGCAGGGACCGACTAGAATATAGACGTCAGATTTTAGCCTCTAAAATCGCTCCCCGCACTAAAACAGTAAAATATAGTACACATAGGCATATGGGTATTCAAATGAAATAGAAAGAGCCAACTAAGTTATTGATGATGATTTCAAATTGAACGTTGGTTTATATAAAAGGGCTAAAAATGGAAAAATCACTGTAAATAAAGATTTGCATATATTAGGCTTGGCCTCAGTGGCTGAAACAGGTAAGGACGACACAGCTATATAACGCTTTCGGAAGCCTATATAATATCCTTAAAAAAATAGTAATTATTATACACTTAGTAATTATAGGCTTTAGCCCACTATTGGTATAATGTTTTACCAACAGGGGAGATTTATTATTCTATGCAATATAAGCCGATTCCATGTTTGTGTACAATTGAATTGATAAATATATGTACTGTGCAGATCAAAACACGGCCATGGGCGACATGTTCACACAATGCTGGTTTATTATTGGGCCAGCATCGTATACGATGGACCAACCTTAGCCAACCATTGAGTGAACGTTTCGTGTTTGTCGGTACTCACTGCAGCATCATAATATTGCCAGTGTCATCTGCTGTTGTAGGTCAGCAGACGTAGACCTACGCAGCTTACACACTTCAGTTCTATTCAAACTAAAAATCTATTCACCTATGTGTGCGCCTACGTGAACAGTTTTAGGTCCCCTGTCCATAATTATATAGCTTTTTTCTTTAATAAACAGTGGGAAATGACAATAATTCAGATGTAAATCAATATATTTGACTGTAGCGTCTCCACAAAAGATTGCAGTAAATCGCTGAATGTGGGGCAGGTGCAAAATAAGTCAGTTTACTGTTATTGATCAATGGCGCAGCAGCCCCGGTGCTGCGTCCTAACATTGGGTGAATGCTGGGCCAACGCCGTTAGGCGTTGGCCCAGCATTCACCCAATGTTAGGCCAGTGTCGGGGTCTGCGGGTCCGACGCCCACACAGTCTGTGGAGCGATGCCAAGGACGATTTAAGCCCCAAACGCCGCCTCTATTGAGCCAAAACAAATTGATTAAAACGCCGCCTCAGCGAATTTCATCACGTGGATCAAGCCGTTTGCGAGGTGCTGTTGGTGAGGTGTACCAGTGTACCACAGAAAACAACGCGGACGGTACCTCAGGTCACGATTTTCAGCGCTGGGTGCCGGGCTCGAGCCACGCTTTCCGTATCGGGACCGGGCCTGAAGGGGACGTGGATGGCACGAGGCTGTCGCCCCCTCCCCTTCCGGTTGGATCCCCCTTCCGCCGCTCAACCTCCGCAGTGGGACTTCCTCATCGACAAGTACCGTAAAACCTGATAATTTTTTACATTACACTTTAAACAATATAGGTTCTTTAGAAGGAACCCTTTAGTACTATTACCATGCAACCCTTGGAGAACCCTTGAAGGGTTTCCTGGGGTTGCATGGTGATAGTACTGAATGGTTCAGTTTAGAGTGTAATTCGTCCCCTTGGATGTGAAAGGGTGTATCTGCCACTTTGAAGAGTGGCAGATACACACTTTTAGATCCAAAGAGACGAGTTGTAGATTGCACAAAGTTTCTTATTAACCCTTTAACCACCGGTCCCGATTATATACGTGTTTTTGTTTTAATTAGAAATACGAGCTGTTGAACTTGTCATAGATAGAACGTGACATCAATCAACAATATAATTTCAAGACCGTTGTCACTGTTTTCTTTCTGTTGTATCTTATTGTTTTGCACGAGGAAACCATTTATACAAAGGATACATTTGATTAGCTTTTTGTATAGCTACTAAAATAGTTACTAAAATCCTCTTGGAATAAATATGTTTATACCAAGACCGTTGACATCCGTTTGGTCAAATAATGATAATTTTCACTCACTTGCAGTTATGGATCGAGTAAGCGGGACACAACTTCAAATGAGAGAAATTCTGATTGAAATAAATTGGCGGTTAGAGGGTAAAGGCAATTGATTGAGGTTTTTACGAAGCACATTCAGTTTAATTCAATGTGTAGTAGACACAATATAGATAACAAATATGGATATTTGCCAGCAAATACAAGACAATGCTGGTTGAATTTTGGCACACCGTCTATGACGCTGTGCCAACAGTAAACCAGCATTGATTCGACGTCTTGCTTGCTGTGATATTTCAATATAATATACAAGAGAACATATTGCACAGAGGCTTACATATCAGTAAAAATACACATGTATGGATGCATTCTCGATTTCGCTTGCTCTCTATAATCGTGTTGAAAGGCAATACGGAACAAACATCGTAAAAATTCATAAACAACAATCACTATTACATTATACTCTTATACTTCTTATACAAAATTTCAAATTATTTTTAAAACATTTAGTGTTTTAACCCTTATCCCGCCAAGTTAATTTATTAAAATTTTCACCCGTTTGAAGCTATATTTAAAAAAAACTTACCTACTTTTCAAAAGTGGGTAAAAATTACATATATTATTTGTAAAATTTGAATTAAATATATACAAATTTAGTACACATTATTCTTTTTTTTTTGACGGGCAAATACAAATACTGATAATTTCTGTATACGCGGTTAGCACATGAATGGTTAAAAAGTACACAAACATTACACCTTAAATAAAGACTGACAGAGCTTCTTCTCTTTTACTGAGTTTTCAGCAAATGAATTATGTTCAAAATACACTGGGAAAAAAGGGTAAAAATCCACCATTTTTTATATTATTTTTGTTAGAAAATCGTAGCCTTTCCTTCATCAAATTGATTTACTTCAGATTTCGACTCTCTGAGGACGATTTAGGCGCTATTATGCACAAGTGACTAAATTGAGTTGAGTTAAATTGAAAAAAACTGATATTTAGCGCAAGAAAAAAAAACGAGGGAAAATTTCCCTTGCAGTATCCATGCTGTACCACAGTCTCATCCGCAACATCAATATCCCTCGCATGCATGCAGTACCGCCAGGGAGTACTGGAATAAAGTACTACAGTGCTGCCATTGGAAGTCGGCTCCACTGACAGGAAATCGACAGAAATCAGCAGACGCGAGGCGTTGACCCCATGCCGGTTTAATGCTGGCCTAGCGTCTGCGACGCTGGCCCAGCATTAAACCGGCATATGGTCACGCCTCGCGGTACATACTGACAGGTATATTTTCAGCAAAAAAAACGACGTTGATTCTGTGTTGGTTTGGTGCTGGGCTAGTGTCGCCGACGGCGGCTCAGAATTAGACCAGCAGGGATCGGGGGGTAGGGGGGGGGGGGGCTGGGTCATGACATCTCTTATATAAACAATTCGCCATTCAAACAAGAAAATTCGCTAAGAAATAAATATATGCAAGGAAATATGGAAGAAGGGATGGATAATTGATGGTCTAACTTGATACCAACTTCATATTTTACGTGGATATTAATATAAAAATCATATATAAACTACTCATACTATAAAATCTACACATACATGTCGTGCATGTCTTGTTTGCTGTGCCCGTTGTACAACGTGTAGTGGAGAAGATCCCTACACTCTAAGCAATATAGGTTCTTTAGAAGGAACACTTCACTACTTTCACCATGCAACCCCTGGAGAACCCTTGCAGGGTTCTCCTGGGGTTGCATGGTAATAGTATTGAATGTCTCTTTTTAAATAACCTGTCATAACATTTCAAAGTATTATTCATAATCTCTTTTTTTCATAAAAATCTATTTTTTTTACACCATGTTTTAGTCATAATTATGTTAGTTGTGTTAGTGTATGTATGTTTATTAGTATGGAAACAATAACAAGTCTCCACATGTTTTACTTTTTTACGCTTTCCATAGTGTCTGTATAATATTACAGACATTGTGAGGGAATTGCGACTGCTTGTCCTGCGCCACAAAATTATTATAAAAAATAGACGAGTAGATTTTTTCTCAAAACCATTCGGAATAAAAATATTCAGCTCTCTAACATCAGCCGTAACAATTTTGATGTTCGCTAAATATAATTGTCGAATTGATATGTATTAGCAGATTTAGATGTATTGAAAAAATCATTATACGACGGGATGTGTGGCGGTATGTGAATCCATTGGGTTGAAAAATGTGTCTTGTTGTCATAAATAATGTTTACATTGAAATTTTTAATCGTAAAAACAAACAAACAAACAAAAAACACAGCAAACAAACAAACAAATACATAAATAAATAAACAAACAAACAAACAAATACATCAATAAATAAACAAACAAAAAAACAAACAAAACAAAAAATATGACAAATGAATGATGGGAAATGTAAACATCACTGCAATGAATATCCTCCAACTGGATTAATGCCCCCCCCCCCCCTGTTTGATGCAGAGGCAGGACAATTTACAGTGTTATTGTCCGCTTTCTGGTTTTATTACCAAGCGCCGCAACCGAAAGGACAGAGTCTGCGAGGAGACAAAAATAGAACAGAGCATCCCGACTGAATGGGGCGCTGAAAGACACGTTTAAGTATAAATGCGCTGACGCTCTGCTTGCCAGGGGGGCTTAGGTACAGAGAATTAGATAATTATTCCGGGTTCCGTGCCTTGGGTTCCAGACTGGACTGCCTTTCCCCGCACGCACGGCCTCGCCCCCGCTTCTGTAATTGCTCGACTGCGCAATTGCCCGTCGCAATTCTGGTCGAGTGCCATTTTCTTACGTGAGCATCCGCCGAGTATCCGGGCGGAACCGCTGGCCGCCTCCGGGCCGGCGCCGCCGGCGCCGGCCCGGAGGCGGCCCGCGGTTCGCATCCCGGCGCACCGCTCCCGAGGGGTGAACGTCCCACACGGGAGCGTGGGCGACCGCAGACACGGCCGGCGCTGATCGGGTCTTAGTGGACTAAGATATTTGAAGGGATCAAGCGGACCCAGAATGGAGGGGGGGGTGAGAGGGGGCAGTGCGGGGGTGGCTTAGGAATCACTGAGATAGGGGGGGGGGGTTGTCTCATACACGTATAGTGGCTCCCGATCATTTCGCTGACGAAATCCAATTGTTACCACCAACGTGTCCCCGTTCTCAGACGTCACCAATCGGCCGAATTCCGGCCAGTAACTACGACGCTGTGCAATGCTGGTTCAGTGCTGTGCCAACAGACAGCTGACGTGACCTGTGGGATGTTTCAGCCTCAACGTGACGTGAAATCCTGTTAGTTCTCAAATCCTGGGTGAAGCGCTGGCCAAGTGATCCTTATCTAGTGTTAAAGCAAATCTGTGACACCTCTAAGATGCTACCACAGATTGTAAAATTAATCAAGGAGTTCCTGTCACTTCCTAGTCGGCAATTTCAAATACAGTGGGCATGTGATTGGTCAAGATGGATATCTCGACCAATCACATGGCCAATGTCTTGATCGATATCTTCAGTGCAGGTATGTTTTCAAATTCATGGTAAAATTAACAACCTCTGTATTAAACAACCAGTCTATTTTATCTTTGTAGTCACTTTGAGATGTGAAGTGCTGCCATAGCTCCATCATAGATCAGCACACCACACACAATTATGAAAATAATGGCATAGTATACATCAGTATCTTACATCTGTATCTCACATCTCCATCCCACAAATCATAATCTCAGATCAGTATATTATCATACATCAGTATTTCCTAATCAATGTTTTATGCATCATAGTCCCACATCAGTATCTCATACATACGTGTCGCATACATCAGTATCGCACGTCAATATCCCATACAACAATATTTCATACATCAGTATCTCATACATCAGTATATACTGTATTATATCAATATCTCATACATCTCTCATCATTATCTCACATCAGTATTTCATACACACATCAGTATCTCACATCAGTATGTGATACATCAGTATAGGCCTATCATACAACAGTATCTCATACATCAGTATCTCACATCAATATCTCATATATCAGTATACATGTATATCATATCAATATCTCATATATTTTCACATCAGTATATCATACATCAGTTTCATACATCAGTATCTCACATCAGTATCTCATACATCAGGATCTCATACATCAATATATCATCCATCAGTATCTCATACATCAGTATCTTACATCAGTATCTCTCATCATTATCTCACATCAGTATTTCACACATCATTATCTCACACCAGTATTCCATACATCATTATTTCACATCAGTATCCCACACATCAGTATCTTATATCAGAATATCATACATCATTATATCACACCAGTATCCCACACATCAGTATCCCACATCAGTATCTCATACATTAGTATCGCACATCAATATCTCATACAGAAATATCTCACACCAAAATATCATACATCAGTATCTCACATCAATGTATCATGCATCAGTATCTCACATCAGTACCTCAAACATCAGTATCTCACATCAATCTATCATACCTCAGTATCTCACATCAGTATCTCATACATCAGTATCTCACACCAATATATCATATATCCATCAACATCTCACATCGGTATCTCAATCACCAGTATATAAATATGGTTTTAAAATAGGACTAAATTCCAACATTCTAAGCCCTCATTCTACCAACACACTGTACATACAAATCTTACCGAATGGTTTCCAAATAGACCCCAGGTAGAAATACATGATTTAGAATAGTAATTAGGTGCAGTTTAACTGAAATGTTTGTTCATCGCTCAGACCCCGATCGATAATATTTTCATGCTGATAGTGTTTATACATGGGGTCAGAACGGATCCCAACAGTTATTTTAAAATCACAGACAAACAACGTTGTACAGAATCATGAATTTCGAAAATTTTACAAAATGAGTTCAAAGCAAATATTATTATGGATAAACTAAAAATAGCATGAAAACGGCTGATTTGCTATAGGCATTTATGGACAATAGACACTATTTTATTCCGTGAACCAATCAACTATTACAAAGTACATGACTCTTTTTCATGGACGCAATTTAAAAACTAGGACGCTGGCCCAACATTGGTCCAACGTTCGATCGATGTCTCGTGTTTGCTCGGATAGTAGGATCATGGATATAGAAAAATATTTATTATCTCCATGATAGGATGTAGGCCTAGGTGCGCACTTCCAGATAAGGTGATAAAACATTTTTTTGACGATCTGGGTCCCGCATTCTTTTGTCTTAACCCTTTAGCCGCCAAATTATTCAATTTGAATTTTCACCCACTTGAAGTTGTGTCTCGCTGACGCCTTTCACAACTTCAAGTGAATGAAAAATATTCAGATTTGACAAAATGGAGGTCAAAAAATTCAAATCTTGCTGATTATTGTCACTTTTAAACTTTAACAGATTTGAAAGCTGATATGTAATGTGCTGATATAAAATGTAAAAAACGAATATGGACGGCACCGGTGGTTAAAGGGTTAACGACTGGATGATACCAGGGGATTGGTTTATTTTTCCACGTGGCACAGAAACACAGTCCATGATTTGGGACAGATACATGGCCTATCATCCCGCTGAATATGAAAGGGTGTATATGCTACTTCAGAAAGTGCAGATACACCCTTTCACGTCCAAAGGGCGTTGATATTATGTTGATATATATTCCATGTTCTCCACCTTTTTTTATGTTGGCAACAAGTTCCCGCCGCGGGGACACCAGGGCCAAATCACAGCCGAGATGTCTGCGACTAGGTCAGTCCAGGGGAAGGGGGGTTCGAGGCCTCGGGGTGAGATAGACCGGGAAGAGTACCGCGCCTTATGGTCGCCAGATGGCGCTCTTTCTGCGAGGCAACAACGCTTCCTGTGCCCCTTAACCTTCTGCGTGCTAGGGGCGCATTGAAATACATCCAACAAAACATAATCTGTATAAATTTCCAATCAGAAACCTCAGATACCACTACATTTACTTTGGCATACCACGATTCACATCCTGACAATAGAAGCAGTAGGTTATACTCACTAGGTTCCCCTCACTAGAGTGGGACCTAGTGAGTGAGACCTACTGCTTCTATTGTCAGGATGACGACACCAGATTTGATCATTGGCAGTCTATGGCTCAAATTTTAACCCTTTAACCGCCGGTGCCGCATATATTCGGGTTTTCATTTTTTATTAGCAATTTAAGTACCACCTTTTAAACATGTTAATGTTAAAATGTGACATCAATCAGCAATATTTGAAAACAGTTTACCTCCATTTTGTCAAATCTGAATAATTTTCACTCACTTGAAGTTGTGGATCGCGTCAGCGAGACACAACTTCAAGTGGGTGAAAATTCAGATTGCATAATTTGGCGGTTAAAGGGTTAAGCTGCGCTTAATCTCAACAGTTTTATATTTCAAGTAATTACATTAGTTAGTAATATAAGACACGCGCAGGTCTGATTATGGGTCAACGTGTCCGTGGTTTTTCTTCATCACCTTGAGTTTAAATGGTCGTATCTATCACCTTGTAAAGTGACATATACGACCTTTTAATACCTAGGTGACGTTGGAACATCTTGATGTGTTCCGGGTGCTTGATGATGACACTGTGCCATGGGATTCAAAGGGTCGAGAGCAGAGATATGGGGACGTATCCCACTTAACCCTTGACATCCCAAGACAACGATTTAAATATGGATCACCTGTTGTACTCATATTTTGACCGCTGGCAGTCAGAGTGTCGCCGCATGGGCCACTCATTTGACACGCTGCCTGCTAGGGGATGTAATTACATTTATTCTGTAGACTGACTTAATCACTATAGACGTATAGTGAGGGGAGTGGCACGCAAAGCGCGATAGACATAATAAGTATTAAACATTTATATAAACTAGGAAAAGTAGCCTATTTTCAGCAAATGTGGACTGCGAATGGATGAATGTATGGGACATTGAGCAGCTTTCCAACTCACACGAGACGTTGAACCGATGTTGTTTTGTCGACAACAATGTGGTGTATCTCTAAATAAAAGTAAGAAGCCAGCATAATACTACTTTTAAAATGCATTAAATAGTTAAACCAAAAGAAAACATGATCACAAATACAGTGAAAATGCAAGGTTTGCAGGTTAATATGGTCACCATGGAAACCACTTTTCATGAAATAAATTATTTGCAATATATGTATGCCATGATAATGGCACAAGTTGTTTTGTTCAATGTTTAATGCATGTATATGTATTATAATTTATATGCATGTCACTATAATAATACAATTCTTACTGCATATTACCGTGTAAAGACCAAAGTAAGCAGATATCGTATTTTGGCTTTGCAGAGCTGTATACCACACATCTCACAGACAATGGGTATCAACGAATTTCTCAAAGACACAAGTGTGTCATCACTTTAACCCCTTGAACGCTGATGTCGAAAGTAATATATGTATTTTAATAATTTAAATGTTTTTATTTATTTATTTTATAGCTCAGAGCACCAATAATGTCAATTATCACTCATTTGAAGTCGTGTCTCGCTACCATTCACTCACCATCAGTGACTCTCCCTGTATAGATACTGAGGGCTCAGTGAAGGCTACCGCGACCCACAACTTCAAGTGAGTGAAAATTACTTATATTTGCTTAATTTGAAACCAAACATTTTCAATTCTTGATGTTTAAACACTCATTTCCAACTAAATGTGATTTAACCTGCCAATAAAACAGATTAAATACGACTATGGTCGTGCTTAGCATTTTAAGGGTTAAATTAACACTGGGAGATTAAAAGGTTAACACTTTTCTCAGGCAGCCAACATCCAAAAATGCGCTATGGACTGGATAGTTATTCTTTTGGTTCCAGCTAATTTGCAGTGTAGTGTAATGCACTTCAGCAATCATAAATAATGTACAATTCATATCAGCCAAATACGGTGCAGGACATTGCATTACACTGCATCGCAGTGTAGTAGTAGTAGTAGTAGTAGTAGTAGTAGTAGTAGTAGTAGTAGTAGTAGTAGTATAGTAGTAGTAGTAGTAGTAGTAGTAGTAGTAGTAGTAGTAGTAGTAGTAGTAGTAGTAGTATAGTAGTAGTACTAGTAGTAGTAGTAGTAGTAGTAGTAGTAGTAATCAGTGGGGGATCCAGAGGGGGGCGCAGCCCCCCCCCCCCCACCCCCGTTCAGAGGCCCCCAAAAAAATGTTATATTTGGGCCGAAATATGCTCCTGAACGCTTCATTTGAAACCTCAGATTTCAAAATTTTCCGGGGAAGCAGGCCCCCGTACCCCTCTAGAGCATACGAGACTGGCCGTGGTGTGTATGAATCCTTACAAAAATCGGCGCCCCCCCCCCCGTTTGTCAATTCTTGGATCCACCACTGGTAGTAGTAATAGTAGCAGTAGCAGTAGCAGTAGCAGTAGCAGTAGCAGTAGCAGTAGCAGTAGCAGTGGCAGTAGAAATAGTACTAATCATTTATTTTATGTCATTCACATATTAAAATAGTAACTCAAGAATGGGTTTTAAGAGACGTACCACTAAGTACATATCAAGTAAATGAATGAATATTGAAAGAATGAATAAAATATGTAGTTATTAGCAGCTAGTGCAGTGCAGAGTGCATTGCATTGCATTGCATTGCATTCCATTACATTGCAGTGCAATGCAGTGCAAGGTAGTGCAGTGCAGTACAGTGCAGTACAGTGGAGTGTTACACAGTGTAGGGCAATGCAGTATTACAGAGTGCAGTGCAGTGCAGTGCAGTGCAGTGCAGTGCAGGGCAGTGCAGGGCAGTGCAGTGCAGTGCAGTGCAGTGCAGTGCAGTGCAGTGCAGTGCAGTGCAGTATAGTATAGTGCGGAAGATAGAAGCGATGCGATATACTACGCTAAAATTATATTATATCGATTTAAATCACATTAACTGATGATAGATTTGATAAAATTTCCACTCATTTGAAAATGTGTCTCGCTACTGTGATTCACACCTTAAAAACGTATAGGTGGCAAAAAATCAAAAACACGAAATTAGACCATAATTCAGTTCAAAAAGTGGGTTGTGGAACAGCTTGTTAATAGAACCAAGGAATTGATAAAACCAAGAACTTTAAAAAATCCTACATTGAACACGGAGAGATTTCTTTGGTCCTCCAGGGGTTAGCCGGACATGACCTAATTTAAGTGAGAACTGATTCCCCTCTAGTTTCCCCCGCAGCTAGTGAGATTAGAAATCTGACATTTACATTATGGGCCACTTTTACGGTTCACTCGCCAGAAATTCCGCAGCGCGCGAGTGAATGAGCGCCACGCAAAGCAGCTCGGGCATCAATTGAATTCGAGTGAAAGGCCGGGCCGAGATAAATCCGCGATCTCGGTATAATTGCCCCCTGAATCGGGGGCTCGCCCCGACACTTCCGGTCCGGGGTCGAGAAGGGGTCGCGCGCGGGGTGTGTGCAACCCAAAACACGTGTCAGATTCTCACCATGTACTGCTACTATGCTGGGACATCGTCTACGACGCTGGCCCAGCATAGTAACAGTACAGGATCTGCACCTCGTATGTGCAGAGGGTCGAGTGCCCTCGAAAATCTACACACTTCACATCTGCTTCCAAGATATTATCCAGTGCAACTACCCCGCACTTTGAGTTTGCACCAAAAATGAAATGACTGGGGTTTTAGGCCACCTTTTTGCACATAATTATTGGCTAAACTGGGTCAGGAGAACCTCCTGAGGATGGTGAGATGAATGAGATGACACTGCCCTTCAGACACCACCGGGTTAGAAATTCGAGCCCCGGCGGTTTAGGCCCAGCTCACTACCTCTCGGTCACGGAGGTTCCCCACAATATTTATTATTTAAGAGTGAGAGGGAAAGAAACATTTTGTTTCTTTGAAATTTGAAAGCCAGATCGAGTGGGGTTTGAACCCACAATCTCCGACTCTTCAAGCTGGCTGCTTCAACCACTGCACCAGCGTCCCTGCCCTTTAAGTTTGCACCAACGAACAGAACAGGTAGTGCTCAGCAGAAAAAAAATTAATCTTTTTTTAACCGCTATTATGATTATAATCCAGCTGATGTAATGGTATTCTATATTATGGGGCGGCATAAATTATGCATCGGTAATGAGGCAATGGATGAATGAATGAATGAATGAATGAATGAATGAATGAATGAATGAATGAATGAATGAATGAATGAATGAATGAATGAATGAATGAATGAATGAATGAATGAATGAATGCAATCATTCATTCATGCCATTAATATTTTTTTATTAAATAATTAATTTATTAATTCATTTATTCATTTATTCATTTACAATAATTTAATTATTTATTTAAAAATTAACGGATGAGGCGTAATGCCACTTTTTGTGTTCATAGAGACTAAACCGGACCGAGAGAACCTCCTGAAGATGGTGCGAATATGATACAAGATGTAAAGTGTAGATGTCGTCCAAGCTCGTTTTGAACGATTACAAGCTAGAGTTTTTAGATATATTTTATCTTTGGGAGGGGGGGCATTTTATATTTTATATGTAAAAGCTTGTTTTAAACTTAGACTTATACAGAGCTCTCCCCAGAAGCAAAAAAGAACGGGGGGTGGAAAAGTGCGCTGTTGGTGTTGTGAACCAGTGATGCCCGAAGCGTGCGCGCCAGATTCGCGCGATCCGAGGGGTGGTGGTCGGGGGCCATGCCCCCTAATTTTCAAATGATCCATTTTGGCAGAATCTTGAGTTAATTTCTAAGGTTTATATATGAATGAACAATAAAAAATAATTTAAAATTTTTTTTTTTTTTTTTTTAGCAGCGGTGCTTTGAGGAAAGCCCTGGTATATACAGCGAAAAATGCCCATGTATCAATAATAAATTATGTATAACCATTTTACACTAATGACCACAATTAACCCTTAAAGCGCTAAGATTTTATAATTTAATTTTCACCCACTTGAAGTTGTGTCCCGCTACCGCGACCCACAACTTCAAGTGCGCGAAAATTACTCATTTCTGTTTAATTTGAGAAACACACATGTGTTCCCAATAACTGTGCTTTCACCTGCCAATAAAAAAATTAAAAACGACTATGGTCGCGCTCAGCGTTTTCAGGGTTAATATAAATAACTATATTTCAAAAACAGGTAAAATGTTATTTCGGCCATTTTATAATTGGTCATGAAAAGTATAATACGCCCTTTTGATGTATATTTAGGGAAAAATCACCTGGACCAATCAATTGGTTGACTGCCGTGCAAAGCCAAACGACCGTAACTGTTCACTCCACTAGTAAGTAGTTACTGCCTTTTGGCTTAGCAGAGCAGTTCAGACAGACAGATTTACGAAAGTAGAGCAGCGACCCCCCCCCCCCCCCCCCAAGGTCAACTACCATTACACAAAACACCCAAATATTTGATCAGTCCAAGCAATGACTGATAAACTTATAATGATCTGCGAAGGCAAAAGGCAGTACCTACTTACTTGAGAAATAAGCAGTTACTGCCTTTTGGCTTTGCACGAAAGTATAATGCACTAATAGCCAGTCAGCCCCACGAGTGCAGCCATTATTGAACACATCGGGGTGACGGGGTGCATTTTCTTTTGTATGCATATCTGCATAATTAATTTGCCAGATGAAAAGTTTTTTTGATTCTACGTGGAAATAATAAGGTGAATAACCTTAGGCCTATAAATTACTAAATACATCGCCTTGATATCAGAGGGTCGTATCAGACACTCAGCAAAATTGGAGATACGACTCTTTGATTCTAAGGTGAAGACATTTAAATGGTGTTTGTGCGACAAGATATACATCAGATGAAAGTTCGTCGGGTATATTTTTATATAATATTAGAGCATTGTACAATGATGAGTTGCCATGATTTTAATGCGATGAGTTGACATGATTTCCCCCCTTATCACGCTCAGTTAATTTATTATTATTTATTAAAATTTCCATCCAAGAATTATTTCCACAATACTAATATTTGTGAAATTTGAGCACAAAAGTATTTACAACATTGATGTTTAGACACACAGTTTATTTCCAATAACAGCCTTCGGGTGATAAAACAGATTGACCCTTTCTCCACTGAAGCCCGTTTTTATGTGCTGAATGCCATAGCATTCAGCACATAAAAACGGGCTTCAGTGGAGAAAGGGTTAAAGATGACATTTAGTGGCTTCAACATTTGTTGATTTTAGAACAACGATTTTAATAAAACTGTTTCAATAATATACGGCAATTTTCCTGATATTGTCACCCACTTATTGTCATCTTAATCTATTACTTGATATTTTTGACGAAAGAAAACGAGTTCGTATGACAAAATCATTTGTAAATGCAGAATAAATCACAATTTGTCATTTTTTATATAAATCCATTTTATATATTACAATTAGGGTAAAAAACGATTTGATTACATCAAATCTCCAATTCTTCAGGTTTTAATGAACATGATATAGCTGGCTTCCTGACAGGACAAAATAAAATTATGTGTTAGATCACGACACCCCCCCCCCCTCCCCTCCCCCCCAAAAAATATGATTGTAAAATAGCGAAGGCTGTCAACACAGGTGCTAATGCATGAGTCGTTATGAATAGACCAAAACGTAAAGCTTACTACCCAAGACGGATATGACGGGAATTATCATAATATCCTCCAAATCCTCTCGCCCGATGAAAAGCTGTTTACTTCAAGATCGCCGAGATAACACCACTCAGGTTTCGCGGGTGTATATTTTGTGACACCCGATGCTTATTCTTTTAACCCTTTAACCGCCGGTGCCGCATATATTCGGTTTTTCATTTTTTATTAGCACATTAAGTACCACCTTTAAACATGTTAAAGAAAAAAATGTGACATCAACCAGCAATATTTGAAAACAGTTGACTTCCATTGTATCAAATCTGAATAATTTTCACTCACTTGAAGTTGTGGATCGCGTCAGCGAGACACAACTCCAAGTGGGTGAAAATTCAGATTGAATAATTTGGCGGTTAAAGGGTCGACCCTTTGCCCGCTAATTATCTAAATACGACTGTAATATGCTTTAATCTGTTGCATTGGCCGATTAAATCACTGTTATTGGGAATGAAATGTGTGCCCAAACGTCAACATTTGCAAATGTTTTGTCTCAAATTAAACAAATAGCAGTAATTCTCACCCACTTGAAGTTGTTGATCGCGATACGCATGTGAAGAAAATTAAAAAAGAGATAACTTAACAGGTAAAGGGGTAATATATTCGGGTTTTCATTTTTTATCAGCACATTAAGTACCACATTTGAAATATGTTAAAGATAAAATGTGACATCAACCAGCAAGATTTGAAAAGAGTTGACTTCCATTTTGTCAAATCTGAATAATTTTCACTCACTTGAAGTTGTGGATCGCGTCAGCGAGACACAACATCAAGTGGGTTAAAATTCAAATTGAATAATTTGGCGGTTAAAGGGTTAAGATCAGTAACTCGAAAGCAAAGTCGAAAGCGAAGGCAAAATGCGGTAACTGCTTACTTGAAGTAAGCAGAACTTTACTGCATTTTGGTTTTCCACAGCCGTAAACACGGCGAGGCCCGACGCAATGCTGACATGATGTTGGGCCAGCGTCGTAGACGGTAGGCCAACATCATCCTAGCATTGGACCAATGTCTCGTGTTTGCTGGGTTGTTTCGTGCCAAATTCGGGTTTAATATTTCGATGCATATTATGACTATCTTGCGTATGCACTTCATTCCCACGTGCTACATTTACCCGGGTGTGAACGAGTACATGCCATCAAAGACCATGTACGATAAGATAGTCAACTCTCCCCAAAACGTGAAATCGCTCTCAGTGCTGTCCCCCCCCCCCCCCCGGTATTGGGAGTTGGAATTAATGCTTTTGCCATCTATCAAGTATGATTTTAACATATTACGACGAGTAATTATGACATTGATCCTATTAAAAACAATACATACTTCACATCATAAAAATCAGAAAAATAAGTATTGCCCGAGGTTTACTTCTATTTTTTATCCGATAATTTGTTGGTTAGTTATCAACACTTTTTAATTGTCTTCTTCCCTTTGGTACCTCAGGGGTTGATGTGCCCGTATAAACAAGTATGCATATTCATTGTTTACAAACGACAGGTGACACCCAGCTAACACAAGACGTCGACTCAATTATAGTGTAATACTGGTCCAAGGTTTGTAATGCTGGTACAGCATTACCCCATCATTGGTTCATCTTCTCGTATCTGCTGGCAGGTGAATTGTGTGCAGGGGTAGATACGGGCAAAGAAAACCAAGATAAGGGCATGGAAATAAAATATATACTATATAAATTATATTACTATATTATTATAGTCTAATGACACGAATTATTTGTCATGTTTATCATTCGGAATATACCTGAAAGGAAATATTTTGCTGATATAAAGCCTGTTACTGTTACTGATGATTCACCTGATCTGAGCGATACTGTCACAGAATTAGCTTATTAAATGCTGAAATCATTCACGCCACAAACGGATATTACCATTGAGGAGGAGAATATTCTTGTATAATATTATATATCAGTGGATATCTTTGTCGCAAAGTGTCGCGATCTGCATGTGATCAATGTAAAGTAATTTTGATGCCACTAATAAATTGCATACATTTCTGTCTAAGAAGCAATATTTGAATATTCAAGGTGTGGGGCTTTTGTTTCACGTCGAAACTTAATACAATTAATTGGTTCAAATGAATTTTCGGAAATATACCTGAACACATTCTACATAGGACTCACAACAGAGATCAAATTATCACCATCATCAAAGACACTAAATCACGTGCAAGTTGTGAATGTGTCACGTTAATATTAATTTATGTCCCCATTCGGCTACACCATGTACTGCGGGAAAACAATGAACACCTTATTACCTGTAACGGCAGGAGACATAGAAAATTATTAAAATTCAACTATAAATAAATTGTGTCATAAAAATGAACATGTCTTGTTTTCAAGATATCAGTATACTGCTAACGCTCCAGTCCTCAGTGACATTGATGGCAGTGGTCCGAGAGAGAAGGCTCACATATTATAATTTTATAATATTACTTTTGTGTTCTAAATATATATTTTTAAATAATACAAATTTGAATCAAAATACACGTCTGCCAAGTTATGGTTGTTATTAATGTTTTGCCCAGATCTCTTTTGTGGTCGCTTTGCTTGCCGGCATATCGTCACTCCTCTATCGTTCTGTACCCACATATCTGTGTACTTTCTGTACGCAGCTCTTCTGTTATTTAAATGAAGACATTTTAATCTCTAAAATAGTATGATAATATAACATGACTTTTCTGCTATATTAGCAGTTATTTTCGTTCCAAAAATAAATATTGCAGAGATATTGTCATAGCTGTCAAACCTAGAAAAACATTATTTTTTCTTTGGAGGCTTAAGTGGTGAAATTATCACTTGTTCTATATGATGATACGCTTGCTAAAGCGTAGTTCCAACTCCCGTTAAAAGGGGACAGCACTGCACAATGTATTACACGCATTTGTATGGTGAAATCCGTAAGTTGATCATCTTATCGTACATGGTCTTTGATGCCATATAGGACGGAGAAGGCAATGTGCACGACAAAATTATGTAGCCGTAACAGGTGGAGGATCAATGTGCTCCCCGGGGAGTTTAAATGACACACCAATAAAATGGGGTCCCGTGACCAGCGGCTAAAGTCGGGGAAGTGTCTTCGTATGCGATATCTAACAATAAACTCCCAGAAAACACGAGACGTTGGCATAATGTTGGGTTAATGTTGCACCATCGTCCGTGACGCTAACACAACACAACCTCGTAATTGAACACAGCCTCAGCAGAAAAAGAAAAAAGCAAACACATTGAAAGCAAACTACAGTAGCTGATATCATTTCAGCTAAGTAGTTACAGCTTTTTGCTAGGCATTGCTGTTATTGTGGGAGTAAACATAGCACTGGAGAGCGGTATTTTTTCGGGATTAAATTATATCAACTTGATCACTGATGAGAGAAATGATCGATTGAAAAACGTGATAGCGGGTTATCAGTCTGTATTATTGATAGGGTGACTGTGGGGTGCAAGAGATGCCATCCCCACACCAGCTGCAAAATTATTGCATTCGGGAAAAATATTTCAGACTCCGTGATAAAAAACCTTAGCGTTTTAATCCTTTTATCTCCACCAAAGCCATATTGCGTAAGCTGCATGTTGTTGCATTCAGCTTACAAAATGTGGCTTTGTTGATAAAAGGGTTGCATGTTTAACTGGATGTAAATCTGCCTTAACCCTTGTCGCGCTGGACCGGACAATACAATTCAGCAGCACAAGAGGTAAAAAGCAATTCATTTTTTATTAAATTTTAAGTCGAAATGCTTATGACCTTGTTTGCAGACGCCAGAATCAGTGTGCATCGGTCGCGTTTACCACTGCACGCCGCGGCACGAGTGCCCTTTTTACATGTAGATGCAGCGGATAACTTTTCCATTCGTTTTTTCTGGCCACTTAATAATGATTACGGTGTCAGTGAGAGATATATTCTCACATTTGTAAAGAAACATGTGTCGAGCAACTTTTTGTTAGTCAGTATAACTATACATGCTGAAAAGGGCCGATAGCTTCAGAGATATTGGCGATCGACGCTTTAAATACCAACACTTGAGAATTGAGAAAATCAACATACAAAATTGCATATTTCGTCACCTTGAATATGAACAGGTGTACATGCAACTTTGTAAAGTTGCAGATACACCCTTTTATATCCAGGATGACGAAATATGCAATTTTTTATGTTGATTTTTTTGTTATTTGTTATTTAATGAATCTTGATTGAGTAATGGAATGTTCGTCCATATCAATACTTATTTAATATCGTTGGGGTTTTCCCCCATATCAAGATTTGATATGGACAAAATTTAAATTTCAACCACAGTATAGGTTTACTTGGCATCCGTTGTGATGGATATTAGCCCTTTCAGAGCGTGGACCGTCTTTGGACGTCAGAATCTGACGTCTGTAGACGACAGATTCTGACGGCTGAAGTCGGTCCCCGCACTGAAAGAAATAAAATATTTACAATGGCCGTAGACCCATAACATAGGTATTCAAATGAGGCGGAAAAAGCTAACTAAGACTTTTGTGATGGTCTCAAATTCATAAAACCTGTTGGTCTCTATGGGATGACAATATATCAATTTTAAAAATATAGAACAATTTTTAATTTTACCTGCTATGTTATTGAAAGGGTTATTTTAGATTAAACGCGCAATTCATAAAACCCGTTGGTTTCCACGGGGCAACACAATATCAATTTTAAAAATATAGACCAATTTTTATTTGACCTGCTAGGTTATTGAAAGGGTTATTTTCGATCAAATGCACGAATATTTTCACTCTAATAAATTATATTATAACGGGCGATATGGGTTAAAAAAAACAATGGCCAGAACTAGCAGCCGTTGTGATGGTAAATAGGATCACTCAAGAATTAGATAAAGGTAACACTCCACTAAATATTTTTCTTTATTTAGTAAAGGTGTTTGATACGTTTGATCATGAAATTATGTTTTATAAGTTGGGATATTGTGGAATAAGAGGACCCTCACTGAAACTATTGACATGTTATTTATATGATCGCGAACAATATGTTGAATTTGAAAATGTAAAATTGAGCAAAAACAACATAAAAACCGGCATACCTCAAGGTTCAATACTTAGTCCTCTTCTATTTGTTATACATGTAAAATATATCTCATTAGCCAGTCAAATGTTCACAGCAATAATATACGCAGATGACACAACATTTCCTTGCACTCTCAACACAAATGGGAATATCAACAATGAACTTGCTAAAGTAATTGAGTGGTTAAAATTCAACAAGCTATCTCTTAATATAAAAAAACAAAAACAATGATTTCTCATATGCCTCACAAACAAGTTGAATCACCAAAGTTAAAGATAAGACTACATCAATAGTATTGCGAATAAAATATCCAGATGAATGGGAATTCTAAATAGACTAAACTTATATTTATCGCTGAAAACCTTGCTTTTGATTTTTTAATCATTTAATTCTTAGCATATTAAACTATGGGATATTGGTTTTGGCCTACAATACTGATCGGCTCTTTAAACTTCAGCTAGTGTAGTATCCAAGATCAAATTTATTGCACATACAGATTCCATTTTTAAAACTACAGATTTCAAAAATAAAATATTTACATGTGTTAAAATTTTGTTATCAGCTTATCCACAATCATATTCCCCACTACTTTCACACAAACATGCCCCTCACTGGCCAAACACAGCACTCCCACGTACATTCATATACATGCTACACGAAATAACAAAACACGTGTAGCACCTAAACTACGGCATGAATTTGCAAGGTAATGTATTTAGATATAGCATGATTGAAGCAGTTGACAATAGTCCTATAATTGTATTACAAAACAAATTCATAGTTTTCATGACATTGCTACGTATGTAAAATATCATATGATAAATCAGTATAACACATCATGTAAAAAAGAAAACTGTCATGCCTCTTCATATTAAATTGTTATTACACGACCTAGGTTCGATTGATTATTTAAATATGTGAATCTGAAGATACTTCAAGATAACTATGACGTGAACTTTTTGTACGAATTTATGTTAACTAAATCACAGTCATTTGCATTTACAATCATCTTATTATCTTTACCTAATCTATATCTATAATAGGAATTAGTTGTCACGAAGTATCTACATAATTATAATTATCGTAGACAGACAGACAGACAGACAGATATTTTATTGACAGAAAAAAGTCATTACAGACTTATTTGTCATAGAAATGAAAGAGATATATGTACATGTATATAGAAGATTATTAATTTCTTAAAACCATATGACAATATACATGGTATGACATACACAACTAAAATTATGTTAAATAAAAACTGGGTATTTCGATAATATAAATGACTACTACTTAAAAAGGCATTTCTAAGATAACACAGAGGTCTATCATTTTGTTTCCCGCACCAAAACAAGAGGTAAAATAGCTACTATGTATGACATACTAATTATATATAGTAGCAAAAAAGCGTAGAAACCTAAAATACATACAAGTGCATAATTATCCTACAGTAACTGGAGTATGCAATAAAACAATGGTAAAAATTGTATGATATTTTTTTAAATCCAATATAATATCATGCAAGTACAATAAATGTGGTAATCCGAGCCATGTGACCATGCAATCACAGTCGCTATGAGCTCGGAGATTCCCTGACATTAACGTAATAACAGTAGTAGTGGCGGATAATAATTATTTGTGCAATTCACACAGGACATGGCCCTCGCACAAAAACATTACAGCTTATTTTAATTCACTATATAGGAGCTTTTTTATGATTGTGGCTACTTGTTAGCGGCATTGCAGTGTCTTAAAATGTTTTTTTCGACTGATACAATTACTATGCATGTGTATTTTACTGTAACGTCATATTATTTATGTGCCTTGTTGATCAAAATAAATATGTCTGTCTGTCTGTTTATACACAAATATTTCAGGTCTTTGTAGGCCTAACGGTTCACGTTTCATATTTTCTTCGCAATATAATATACGCGTACAAGCGCAGTCACATCCCACCCTCGGAATTCCGTAGTCCCGAAATGATTTTCCAATCGTTAAAAACCGCGAGGCTGCTTTACAAAACACCCCGGAGACTTTGACCCGATATTGGTTTAATACTGGTCCATCGTCACCGACGCTGGTCTAACATTAGAACAACAGTGGTATTGCTTGGGCACAACACAGTATCTGCGGTTTTTTATTCTATTGATTGTGTTCCTCTATGTGTACACCATTATGTCCCGTGTAGTTATGGTGTCAATGATGTCAGATAGGGTGTTTAAACTCATCAATCAACTGATCAAATCGATGTCCCTGTTTTCTACGCACATGTGCCGCGAGGACACACAACAGTAACTGCTTACTTTAAAAGTAAATAGTTACTATATGTTACTCACACGTGGGTGATCACATGCTATCTTTGAATCGTCGACATTCAATTTAACTTTCCGCGAGATCGTTCGAATATTTGTAGCTGTGTTTACCAATAACTTGGGTCTACCCATAATATCACCTGATATTATGGGTCAACTGCATTCCCACCGCGGAATTCCTGCACAGGGGGGGGGGGGGGGCGTGTTGTAACATTGAACCATGTCCAATTAATGAAAATCAATACTAAGAAAAGGGTCACTTTTTCTTATGGCTTGAATATTTATGCCAGATGAAATATGAACATTTTACATAGCCATCCTAGAATTGTATGTATAATTTTGAGTCCAAGTATGCGTCCACAATATAGGTCGTATTGGGCCTAAATGATCTTTTTTGATTTTATTTATTACCGATTTCATGGTGAAGATAGGCATGGTATTGATAAACCTGGCACATATATTATAGGCTGCAGGGCGAGAAGTGTGCTCCACGTTGTTGAAGCAATGTTTAGTTTATCGTTGGTCCATCGTCTAAGACGCTGGACCAATGTTAAACCAACATTGATTCAACGTCTTGTGTCTTCTGGGCTGCGTCTGAAGAGCGACGCCCTTGGCGCGACCCCAACCGCCGATAAATACACGTATATTCCGACGTTATTAAGTCCGCGTTAAGGTCTTCTCACTTCTGCGGGAATAAAAAATGATTTGCACTCTTCCCGGCGGTTGTCGTGGGGGGGGGGGGTATGGGGGTACGGGTCCGGCGGCATGCTTAGCGCCGGCACCAAGAGTTCCACCAGAGATATCTTGTTCTGCTCCCCCCGCCGCTAACAAGTAACTATGATATGTTGACCTATCGATGGTGTGATGTTGGTACAGCGTCTGCGACGTTGGGCCAACATTAGGCCAACAGAAAGTCCATATCCGCTAGCGTTCACCTGCTCTTTGAACACCGGCCGGGCCCGATGGCTATTCGGTCAGGTTGTGGCTCGAATGGGTTCGAATCCCGGCAGGGTCGGATATTTGTCCTCGAGGTTGATGCATACAGTGCTCCAAACTATTAAAAGACCTATGGAGCGTGTAGTGTTGTGCACTGTATACAAGAACCCTTGAATTCATTCCATATGGGTAGAGCATACTCCTGACTTCCTTCTGTCGCGATATTGCCATGATAAATATGTCCAGAAAGCGACGTACACTGTATAGCAATATTCAATCACTCACTCTGATACCGGCCAAACTGAGACCAAGTGCACTTCAAGTGTGCGCAATTTAATTTCCAGCTGATAGACTTGGCGACGTACGATAAAATTACACGCAATTGGAGTTGTACCATGCATGAAATAAAACAGTATATATGCATGCTTACTTTAAATCAGATACTGCCTATTGGCTTTGAAGAGCAGATTATTTTATTCAATGCCATATAAATCGGCGATCGCGGGCTCGATCTCCTCTCTAGCATTCAAGTTTCAAAGAAATAAAACGCTTTTTCTCCGCTCACTCGTAAAGATGCAGTATTGTGGGAAACTTCCGTGACCGATACGTAGAGTGCTCGGCCTCAGACAGCCAGGGCTCGCATTTTGAATCCTGTGTCTGGAGGGCAGTGTTATCCATTCATCTCACCATCCTAATAGGTTATCTTGGTCCAGTTTAGCAAATGTGGCCTAAAACCCCAATTTATTTCATTCATTTTGTCATGTTCAGGGTCATATCTGCTGTCCTTTATTGTGAAAACCATGACACTGCATGCGCATTCACACAACGTGTTTCAATGTTAGGCCAGCGTTGAAGACGACGTGCCAGCATTGAAGCAGCACTGGGCGGATACTTCGTATTTGCATGGAACAGATATGACGTTTTGGTCCCTTATTAAATGACGATCTACAATGATGTATCACAATCTACATTAACATTACCTAATAACACGTCAAACATTCTTTCTTCACACGTTGAATATTGAAAGGTATACATTTTCTAAAACCCTGGCTAAAACCCTGGATGGAAAGAAATTTATGGAGTTTTAGGCCACATTTGTGCACATATAGGCTAAGCTGGGCCAGGAGAGCCTACCTGACTAAGTGTGGCTGAGATCTCTCAATGCATTTTTTCACTTGGAGCGCACATGTTCTCAGACGTCGCATTACAGCAAACCCAAAACATTTGTATAACATTTGTACAATGTTGGACCAACGTCTTCGACGTTGGTCCAACATTGTACAAATGCCATACAAATGTTTTGGGTTTGCAAGGATTGCCTCTCAGACACTACTCCCGCTTAAAACCTGAAATTCTGAGAAACCCACATGTATTTTAACGGGTGGCGCGCCCGGCTGGTACTGATGGTACTGACGGTGAGAATGCTCGCTGGAAAAATCCCATATAAATCTCGGGTTGTTCTTTAAGTGAAAACATTGACAAATTCGCATATTTGGGAAAGTTGCGCTTTTTAATATAATTTGTCTTAGACGTGACGCAATGGTTTGAGCGTGGTATCGTGCGGTTTCAAACCCCGCTTGATGCAGGATTTTCTGAGAAATAATTTATCATGGTTCTCCCCTCTCAATCATGACAATGTTGTGATATTGTTTCGATGTTGTATCCTTCTTCAAGTGTTCTACCCCGACGTGCTTCACTTGCCTCAGATGTAAGGGAGTACCTTGTAGGACAGAGATGGCATTGTGTATGGCAAGTTCAATGCGCCGGAATGTCTGCAGGACTGTAGGCTCTCGGTAGAGTTGAAATGGCACACATGAACAGATCCAGAGACCAGGGGGATAAAACGTTAAGTATTCAGACTTAATATCAGAATATAAACCAACACCTTTACCTTTTTAGATATCACAGTCGTACCAAATTGCAGAGCTCTCGCATGGTATACAGACTTGAAAGATTATTGCTCTCTAAATCGTCAATGTTCATCTGTCACATACTTTAACCTCAGAGCACTGACGTCGACAATAGTTGACTTTCGTATTGTTTTCTTATGTTTTAAGAAAAGCTTTTACAAATTAACCCTTTAGCCGCCGGTGCCGCACATATTCGGGTTTTTATTTTTATTGGCACATTAAGTACCACATTTTAAATATGTTAAACATAAAACATGACATCAATCAGCAAGATTTGAAAAGAGTTGACCTTCATTTTGTCAAATCTAAATAATTTTCACTCACTTGAAGTTGTGGATCGCGTAAGCGAGACACAACTTCAAGTGGGTGAAAATTTAAGTTGAATAATTTGGCGGTTAAAGGGTTAAATATGTATCTAATTAGCGATAATCATACACATTCAATTCATATTTAGCAAATTCAACTAATGTTTAGGGTAGCAAATCAAGCTCTGAATAATTTAGCACTGCGCTAAGCTGTTTCATTGGGGAATCAGATCACTGTTAATGGGAATGAAATATGTGTTTAGAGATCAATATTTGCAAATATTTGGTCAAATGTGAGTAATTTTCACCCACTTAAGTTTTGGGTCGCGGTAGCTTGAGATTGTCCCACCGAGCATGCAGTCTCTGTACCTGAATATATAGGGATAACCCTGAACATTTTTATCCAACATTTATCCTCAGGAGCACCTATTGGTCCAGTTTAGCATTATAGGCCTATGTGCACAAAAGCGCCGATAATCCCATCTCAGTTCTGAAGCCCCGGACGGCACAGTGAGGGAGATAATCCATCAAAATGGCTGTCCCAGTTTTCTCGAGAACTCTTCCGGGAGAGATTGGGGCAAAAATAACCCCGCGGAAGACGTCTGCTTCCGCAGCAAGCGATCAATGCTGGCTCGATGTCGCCCTAGCGTTGGCCAACGACAGATGTATCAGCATAACGCTGGGGCGGCGTTGATCCAGGTACCGACTCGTTTCGAAAACCCAACTTAAAAAATAAAATAAAACTCACAGACCTGCTGTGGCTACGTGTGATGCTCTCTCGAAAAATGCGCACGGCTGGGTGCATTTATAGGTCAGCAAACACGACACGTCGACCCAACGCTGGGCCAATATTGGCCCAGCGTTGGTTTAACGTATCGTTTTTTCCCGAGTGGCGTCTTCAAAATCGTGCATATGAAGAACTTGCCAACGTCCACGTTTCACGATGAAACAATCTGATTGTACGATGAGCAATTACATATTTTGTAATGTCTTTCGCAGTTTCTATTTAAACATCATAAACGTGCAAGGAATGTCAATGTGTCAACTCGTTATGTTCATCGTTGCATGTATTTACCATAATAGTTATGGTACCTGAATAATAACATGGTACATAAATGCGATGATCCAGCTTGAAAAGTGAAAGAGTCAAATTATATATATAAACTTATGTGGATATTAACCCTTAAAGTGCTGATCTCAGCTACAGCCACGTTTTTAAGGGACCCCGTGGGATGAGACATTTTTAATTTTGTCAATTTTGAAAAAATAATTTATATGAAGCTATATAACCGACTGATCTTAACTGAAAATACAAAAAAGACAAAACACATTTTTAAAGCACCGAAAAAGAGTGAAATAGTTATATTTCCAGGTCGTATATTGCCATGTAAACACAACGCCGGGCCAATATTAGCCCAGCATTGGTTTAATGTATCGTTTTTTCCTGAGTGACGTCTGAACCGTGCATATGAAGAACGTGCCAACTTTCACTTTCACGATGCCCCCTAATAATTTAAAAGATCGTATCTGACGCTTTACGTCTTTAAGTGGCACATACAATCCTTTTGATAAGGTGTAAAAAAGAAAGAAACGTCGTACATCCGAAGACCCTTTAATAAGGTATTTCTCACGTACACATACAATGTTCTATGTGTTTCACACATAATAGTACCTGGTTACTGGACCTATTCATTTATAATTATGCCATTTCAACTCCTCCGGGAGCATATACAACATCGCAGCCAATTCGGCTCGAGGAATCTACACAATGCCATCCACCAGGTACTCGCCTCAGTAAAGTGAAGCATATGAAGATGAAATGTTTTGTTTAACGACACGGCATCTAAACATCGATATCCCAGCGTTGAGAGAGGAGACACCTGATATTTATTTGCTGGTATTAAACCCGCGCGACAGGCGACAGCTGTAGCAAAGCCCAACGCTCTACTAAATTGTCACGTCCCTCTCCATTTAAAAATAAAGTCAGGTACTATGGCGGGGTGGTGGCCGAGGTATTGGTGATGTCACTGCAAATCCAGAAGTTGCATAGGCTACTTTTATACAGTAAATTTAGAATTTTATCTGACTTTGTGAAAACGGGTCAGGCTCGTTATTACAACAACCCTATTCCGACAGTTTAATATTATTTGAGTGTTTTTTTCTCATTACTGTTTATGTACAATCCACTAATATTACTACAATAATACTCATGGGTAATTAGAATTTCTGATAAAAAAATATGCCCCAGTTTCACTTACTAGACGTTTTACCGCCGATCACGATCATAGGCGAAAATTTGAAAATGAAATTTTATACCAACCTTTCTAAAGATATATGTAACATCTATAAGCAAGATTTCAAAATTGTTGACCTCTATTTTGTCAAATCTGAATAATTTCCACTCAGTGAGTGGAAATTATTCAGCTTTGACAAAATGGATACTTTGAACTCCTGGTCAGAGAAAAAAAAGCAGTGCAGGTAATAAAAGCAACACCCACAATCAACTATTCACAAATACTCACAAACAATTCAGCAGCACAAGGGTTAATGTGTTTTCTTGCATTCTGTGTCTTTGCAGACTTCGGTGTTGAGGAGATCACCCTTCTGGCGGGACACTTTCACAAGGTCCTGGAGACGACTGGGGTGGCACCGGTTGCAGTGGAGCACGAGTGGGGACTACTCAAGGTCCAGCTCCACAGGAAAGCCACGTGGCAAGATCTGACATGGACCCACATCCATGGACTTTTCACTTCAACCTGCCTAAGTGTACTACACCTTATGAATCTGCTGATGACCATCCCTGTAGCAAATGCAGAATGTGAGCGAGGGTTCAGTATAGGATAAAGCCCGAGGAGCTCTACATTCTTAGCTGTGGAAAAGGCAGAGGCCGAAGGCCGGGGCCTTTTCCACAGCTAAGAATGCAGAGCTCCAAGGGTTTTAACTGACTTGAAACACATCCTACCATAATGAGGATCCCTCATAATCAACAGCTCAGTCACACCTGTATTTATCATATTACCATAGGCCTACCATGATAATTGGTTTTACATGATCAACAACAACTCTCCATTCCCGGCTTAGAATGTAGTGGTCGGACAAAGCAAATAATGTAGAGGTGTGTTTTAAGCATGATGAAAGTGACCAAGAATGACTACAGACCTCGCCTCAGGACACCAGTTCTGACTGACATACTGAGGACACAGATGTCAACAGTCATTCCCAGACGTGACGAAGCTCGACCCTCTGGAGGCTGTTGAGCTGTGGCACCAGGACAGTCGCAGGTCGAGACGTGTGGATTATGGCAATTCCAGCAAAAGTGAGAATACAGCTAATCTGTCTGACACTGACCTGTGCTCAAATGGGGAGCTTTCCGATATGGAGGAGGAGTTTGTGTTTTCATCACCACTTGCTGCCTATCTGCCACCAACACCATGCTCGCCTTGTAACGGGGCGTCCAGTGACTTAGTTCAGCTGGTGATGTGAGCTCAGAATCAAAATACGTTAAAATCCGATTATGGATGCCAATAAATTTGCTTCAAAATTTACAAATGTTGTTGTTATTCTCAGGACCACCACTACAAAATTGTACGGCCACCAGATTCTCTGAGCTGGTGGTCCTGTGGACTCATTAAAGTTTCTGTCAAACCCTGCTCACCACCTGAAGTTGTGAATCGCGTCAGCGAGACACAACTTTAAGTGAGTGAAAAATGTATTCTATAATTTGGCAGTTAAAGGACTTTAATAAATCATGTGAATAACGATTCCGAATAATTTGAACACATCAGAAAATAATTATAGTGAGCACCACCTGCCTGCGATGTTGTGGATGAGAAAGACAGAACCTTTTGTTTTTTCGAACCCTGCACAATAAAACACAATCTACACCACATCGAAATAAAATATAGATTGAAAATCGTCAAGCAACACAATGAGCAGATACGTGATCAAATATGCATGCATTGATCAAGCTTAAACTTTTTTGCTCATTCGAATGGCTTAGAGGTAAAGTGATCCAAGTCCACATTTTGTATTTCGCCTATAATTAAACTCTAAAACATAATTCTGAGAAGTTATGTATTGGTTTTCATTATTTATTCATACTAGCAGGTATATAGTTAGTGATGTCGTAAAACCCATTTGTGACAATTTCTAATTCTTTTTATTTTACAAAATTTAAAAAATTTAGAAATATCAATTTATTCACAAAGGTCACAAGCTAGTATAAAAACCGCCTTGTTTCTCATCATCTTGCTCCAGTAATATTTTGGTAATGATTGGCAAACCAGCGATTGATCTATATATAAGGGGTGTTTTATAACAGTACAGCTGTAATTTGTTGCAGGTAAACTGATCTAAATTAAAATGTTCCTATGTAAACAGATTGACTGACTTAGATATTTTAGTACATTATTTCCTACATATTTAATTTTCCTAATAAGACAAAAGCATAAAAAAGTTGAAATTTTAACTCATCCTAGTGTTGCTGGAATTGTTTTTTTTTCTATTTTTCAGATATTTGATTAGCGACAAGTATTTATATTTATGAACAATATACATCTCGCCAATTCAGTTATTTGTTAAATTGAGCATCTATATTTATCGGAAAATATTCTATCATTTTCAGTGGCATTTCATTTAGGTTTAACCCGGCGTTGAAATACTTTCGCATAAGCCATAAAGACCAGAAGAATTTTTCAATTCGAAATCATCATCAATGTCTCAGTTAGCCCTTTCCGCTTCATTCGAATACCTATGTTATGAATATACGGCCATTATAAAAATTTTACTTTTACAGTGCGGGGATCGAATGTAGACGTCAGAATCAGGCGTTCACAGGCGTCAGATTCTTATTTTCACCAGATAAACTTAAGATAATTCTAAATTTTCTAATGAAAAAAAGGGAAACATAAGTTAATATTTTCTCTCAAAATATTTAAAATATATTTTTAATATGTTCATTTTATTTGGTTTATAGTGTATTTTTATCATTTAAGAATATGTCAAGTGATATGCAGCTACACATATACATAGATGTGCCTGTAAACCTGCATATATACAGAGTATACCATACATACCATATTGACACGAAACAATCATTATTGGCCCTGAAAAAAAGTCTAAAAATCAAAAATAAAATCGTTTTAATCCACTTGCCCGTCAGGCCGAAATGATGATATTTTCTGATTTATTTTTGCACAACTGGCATAATTGACATATTCATTCCATTTGCATACCTGTGGAGACGCATATGCCTCTGTACCTAAATAATGGGAAATTTGTCAATTATTTTCAAATATGATCTATTTTATCATCTAAATTATGTATTTATTTTATTATCTAAATTATGTATATTTTTCGTGAACAATAGTGCCTCAGTGCGCATTTACGGAACATCCAAAAATAGTGCAATTATTTTCTATTCAAGCGGTCCCAACAAACACAAGACGTTGAACCGATGATGGTTTAATGCCTCGGACGCTGGCCCAACATTAAATCATCATTGGTTCAACGTATCTTATTTTCTGAGGTGTACTTTATCCGGAAGCCCCACAGTGTCAGTCTGAGATCGTCAGAGAGCCCGGCACAATAATTACTTCCAGGAAATTCCAGAAATAAGAAAATCCTTTCGTTCTTTCTCTCGTCGACGTCCTCAATGGAATTCATCCCAGCAAACACAACACGTTGACCCCGTGCGGTTATAATGTTGGGCCAGCGTCGTATGTTCGGACTGTCTTGGATCCCGGAGCGCTCCTGAATCATTGACCGGATTGTGGAGGGACAGCATCCGGAACACTGACCTAAAAGGACGTCGCTGCGACACGAGAGATGCGATGCAAGCGAAAACAAAATGAACAGGAGAGAATATTATATTTTTAGAAATGATCATCATTTACTTGTTAGTGAAAATTTAAAAAACTAGAATGAATATTGCTTTACGTCGCTTTCTGCACAATCATGGCAATATCGCGACAGAAAGAAGCCCGTAGCCAGGACTATGCTCTACTCTTATTTCGAATGACTTCAAGGGTTGTTTATAGTGCACAGTACCATAGGCAGCACTGTACACTCCATACCTTTGAACATTTTGAAGGAGTCCCCGAATTCCGCGGCCCGGCTTTAAACTGTATGAGTGCTATAGACAAAAAATTTACTTAATATTTTGTAAACATAACTGTATTGGTCTTCCTCATGGGCCAGAATCCTAAATATCCAGGATATAATTGAGGAAAGAACCAAAAGGCAAGTTAAAATATATATCTTCAATGTTTATCCATTTCATCACTATCGCAGGTGCTGGCCAACATTCATTCGATACTTGACAGTGAATCGTGCCGCGCGTGTCTCTAAGATATACACACGATGTACCCACCCAATTTCGGTTCAATCTTGGGCCAGTGTCGCAGCCTATTGCTAGCTTAATGCCGACAAATAATCTACGACGCTGGCCCAGCACTACCCCGAGACTGGGTCTGCTGTATACTCAGCGGCAGCACGGCAAGCAAACACGTGCCATTCACCCAATACATCTTGGACGCTGGCCCAGCATTGAAACAGCATTGGGTGATTGTCCCGTGTTTGCTTGGACTGCTATGCGGGTGACGCATTGCCCCTCCCGTCCCCAGTGATACCACTACCCAGATTACACGATATACTGACCCAATGCTGATGTGATACTGTGCCACCGTCTTTGACGCTGGGCCAACATTATTTCAACCTTATCTCTTTTGGCACTAATCACGAATATAATCGTTTCCCACACTACACGACCCTTTCCCGCAAATTTGGACACAAACATTATTGCAATAAACTTAATGGGCTCCTGGCCCTCGGCCGGGCCTATACAACAATTTACTCTATCTTCGTAGATATATAGATGTTTTACTGTCACAATAAAAAGTAATTGAAGACTCATTTGTCAATAAAAATATATATTTATATAGGCCTACAACATGTACAACAGGGTTAGTTATGTAAAATGGCATGAAAATCAACATTATTCCTTCATATCTTGGTGATGCCGTTTTAACTATCATTATATAAATGTATCATGGCAATGGTGCATACCATGATTTTAATTCTACCATAATCATGTATATTTTCATGTGATTTGACCCAACTAACCATCTTGTATTATGCGTGTACATATAATTATATCTATGACAAACAAGTCACTAATGACTTTTCTTTGTGTCAATAAAACATCTGTCCCTATGTTTAAAAAACCTTTGAGACCAATTAGTGATGACAATAAAATTGACAAGTTTCGACTCACGTAGAAAAGATGAAGCAGTTTGGAGTTTAGGATACATGTAGATCAGTAAAATTCCTGGTAATAATATTGCGTCATCTTTTCATGTGACGTGGACCTTTTCCTAGAAGCAATAGCATAATAACAAAAATGTATTTCTGTTCAGGTCCATTATGGCTTATTGTTATACATGTATGGTGTTGCCATCTGTGGAAATAAGGGACCAACGTACACATAGGGCGAAGGACAGGAGAATGAACCCATACATGAGTAAAAGAGTGAGTGAATGAATGAGTGAATAAATGATGAATGAATGAATGAATGAATGAATGAATGAATGAATGAATGAATGAATGAATAAATGAATAAATGAATGAATGAATGAATGGATAAATGAACGAATGAATGAATGAATGAATGAATGAATGAATGAATGAATGAATAAATAAATAAATAAATAAATAAATAAATAAATAAATAAATAAATAAATAAATAAATAAATAAATAAATAAATAAATAAATAAATAAATAAATAAATAAATAAATAAATGAATGAATAGATAAATGAATGAATGAATGAATGAATGAATGAATGAATGAATGAATGAATGAATGAATGAATAAATGAATAAATGAATGAATGAATGAATAAATGAATGAATGAATGAATGAATGAATGAATGAATAAATGAATGAATGAATGAATGAATGAATGAATGAATGAAAGAATGAATGAATGAGTGAGTGAATGAATGAATAAATAAATGAATGAATGAATGAATGAATGAATGAATGAATGAATGAATGAATGAAGGAATGAACGATTGAATGAATGAATAAATAAATAAATGAATAAATGAATGAATCAATAAATGAATGAATGAATGAATGAATGAATGAATGAATGAATGAATGAATGAATGAATGAATGAATGAATAAATGAGTGAACGAATGAACGAATGAACGAATGAACGAATGAGCGAATGAACGAATGAACGAATGCATGAATGAATGAATGAATGAATGAATGAATGAATGAATGGATGAATGAATGAATGAATGAATGAATGAATGAATGAATGAATGAATAAATGAATAAATGAATGAATGAATGAATGAACGAATGAACGAATGCACGAATGAATGAATGAATGAATGAATGAATGAATGAATGAATGAATGAATGAATGAATGAATGAATGAATGAATGAATGCATAGTAATCGATATTCACAATGAGAAATAATGAAGGGGCAATTATCAGGATTGCGGAATATAAGTGCCTATGTGCATGCTGGCGACGTAAAAATAAATAAATTCATTAAAACTAGCATTTTATAATGAATTAATAATTTATTTTATTATTGTATTTCTCATACACATGTACAGTTTTGACTTCATACTACCAATTTTTTCTTCGGCAGTCCTGTTTTGATTCTATGTTTTGTCAGGCTAGACCTCTGCGATTAGATGTAGTTATCGTATCAGTCGACACTCGTTTTGTTTGGGGAGTGGTGCTGAGCTGCTTGAGACAGCGTGAGCGACACTTTGGCTCAGCTCAGCAAACAAGAGACGTTGAACTAACTTTTGGGTAATGTTGGACCAGCGTCATAGACGATGGGCCGGCATCACACCAGCATTGGTTCATGTCTCGTGTTAAGTGATATTTGCAGCCAATATGAGAATATGAGAATATGCCTGCATTCTATAATAGTAAAATGGTATCTACCTGTAGAATTTAGACTTTACAATGCAGATTTCGGATTTTATTTTTTGGATTTCATTTCTCAGACCCCAGATTTCTTAGCTAATTCTCCCTACTACATGCGTCAGGTCTCCGACTTGAGATGACGCCGTTATGCAACCAGGCCATAACCAGGCATCGACAATAACAAAACAATATAAACTGACAACTAAGTACAAAACAAGCCAATTAGGGCCTACAATCAATCAACAAGCAGATAAATATACACAGATATAATTACCTGAACCTAGGCCTAGCCCTCCCCCCCCCCCCCCCGGGTTTTCTTACCCGGATATACATGCACGATCCAGATTGCCTCGAGCCAACCGTAATATCCTGTGTCACCGATCATATACCCGGATGTTTACGACTGTCAAGCACTAAATATAGATCACTGTTATAACCAAGCAGCTAATAAGATACAGTGCCATCATCAGATCATGTTGGTTCGATGTTGGGGCAGCGTCTCAGACGTGGAATCATTTATTGATTCCACAAGTAAAAACAAGTAAACCCAAGTAAATATCAGTGATAAAAATAAACAAACTAAAAGATTAAAATATAATTGCATTACTTGAATATTAGAATAGCTTGGTCAGCCTGTTTTGGCAGCAGCTAGTATAGTCAATGTCAGTACAGGAAAGTAGCAGTAACTGAAGGTCGATAAACAGTAGTAGTAGTAGCAGTAGCATTAGTAATAGCAATAATATATTTTTGAGCAGCAGTAGCAGTAGCAGTAGCAGTAGCAGTAGCAGTAGCAGTAGCAGTAGCAGTAGCAGTAGCAGTAGCAGTAGCAGTAGCAGTAGCAGTAGCAGAAGCAGTAGCAGTGACGGTAGCAGTAGCAGTAGCAGTAGCAGTAGTAGTTGCAGTAGCAGTAGCAGTAGCAGTAGCAGTAACAGTAGCAGTAGCAGTAGTAGTAGCAGTAGCAGTAGCAGTAGCAGTAGCAGTAGCAGTAGCAGTAGCAGTAGCAGTAGCAGTGACAGTAGCAGTAGCAGTAGCAGTAGCAGTAGTAGTTGCAGTAGCAGTGGCATTAGCAGTAGCAGTAGCAGTAGCAGTAGCAGTAGCAGTAGCAGTAGCAGTAGCAGTAGCAGTAGCAATAACAGTAGTAGCAGTATAAGTAGCAGTAGCAGTAGCAGTAGCAGTAGCGGTAGCAGTAGCAGTAACAGTAACAGTAGCAGTAGTAGCAGTATAAGTAGCAGTAGCAGTAGCAGTAGCAGTAGCAGTAGCGGTAGCAGTAGCAGTAACAGTAACAGTAGCAGTAGCAATAACAGTAGTAGCGGCATAAGTAGCAGTACCAGTAGCAGTAGTAGTAACAGTAGCAGTAGCAGTAGAAATAGCAGATTCTGGAACAGTAGCAATAGCAGTAGCAGTAGCAGTAGCAATAGTAGCAGCAGTAGAAGTATCAGTAGCAGTAACAATAGTAGTTCACTCGTGTCACCAGTGTCTCTCTCTCTACTTCAGACTGATAGCTGAGTGTACAATAGTAGTAGCAGTAGTAGAATCAGTAGCAGAAGCTTTAGTAGTTGCAGTAGCAGTAGCAGTAGCAGTAGCAGTAGCAGTAGCAGTAGCAGTAGAAATAGCAGCAGTAGCAGTAGGTGCAGCAGTAGTAGTAGTAGTGGCAGTAGGTGCAGCAGTAGGTGCAGCAGTAGCTGTAACATTAGCTATAGCAATAGCAGACTCTGGAGTAGTAGAAGTAGCAGTAGCAGTAATGCTAAGTAATATAATATATTTAGATCACGACGAAAAGTCAAAACCGAATTATTAGGCTACGTCACATCAGCAGCAATTTTAACACGTTTATTCCACAAAAACTATATGAAGTAAAATTTATCGGCCCTAATTCAGATTTAAATATTTTGCACTCGTGAATGAGCTTTGATTTTTTAAAACCACGGTTCATCCAACAGCGTGTCAAAACATACGCGCCAAGGAAAAAATAACTAATTGTTCAAACAGTCAGTCAGACTATCAGAATACTTAGGTTCCAGCCACAGATTGACCGCGTACAAAATCATGGGACATTTCTTTGGACTGTCATATCTGAATATATCGGGGAATAATCAGGGCGAAAATAGTTTATTTAGAATCAGTAACATTTCAGTTCCATGCCCGCATGTCCAGTTCAGAGGTCGCACAGTAATTGAAAAGTTATGGACATCTTTCGGACCTTGGGGTGGAGATCGGTCTCAGTCACCGCCATGTTGAGTTTTTCGGGTAAAACAAATACATCAATCCACGGCAGCGGAGAGGACGACACGGAATACTCACCTGCACCACCGCTATCATCAAAAAATAAACTATTCCTTTATATTATAGTAATAATATGTTTATCAAAAAATTGTCACGTTCGGGGCTAAATATGACCTGGGCCCCTATATAGGCTACTGTCATTCTCCTTCTGACGGGAATGCGCCACAATTTTTTGTAATTTCCATCCGCACCAAGCCGAGAATCGCTGTGGCGATTCTCGGCTTGGTGCGAATGGAAATTAAATGCCCCACCACGGCGGCACCCACAGCCACGGATGCTGCCGGTCCGCAAAAAATGTCGGCTATGTCAGATTCGGAGCGTCAGTTTTCTAACTGTTCCGGACGAAGAATAATGTCCCCCTGTGGCTATTGAACGCTATAAAAGAGAGCGCACATTTGCATTGCTCGTTATTTCAGAGCTTGAGGGCTCGAACCCGTCGCCCCACAATGCGTTCATTGTCACGAAGGCGGATGCAGGCTGCAGCGTGTCTGCGAGCACCGGGGTAAATTTGGCAGCAATAGCAGTACTTTTCGTGATGAATTTTAATTTCCAGACACAATTGGTCGTACACTCAACCGATGATCTCTGAATTCCAAATTGGTTTTATGCGCGTGTTCGATGTGGTCATGAAGCTATCTGGTTGAAAAATCGGAGGTCGCTTTATTAGCACATTAAATACCAGCTTTTGAAGATATTAGATAAGATAAAATTCGACTTCAAGTAACAAGATTTCAAAATCGTTAACCTCGATTTTGTCAAATCTGAGTAATTTTCATTCAATCGAAGTTGTGAATTTCACAATATCTGACACCTCACAACGATCGTTAAAGGGACCCCGTGGGATTAGACATTTTCAATTTGTCAATTTTGAAAAAATTAATTTATATGAAGCAATATAGCCTACTAATCTTAACAAAAAATAGAAAAAAAGTTAAAAAACAATTTTAAAGCACTGAACAAAAGTGAAATAGTTATATTTCCAGGTCGTATATTGCCATGTAAACAAAACAAGTCAGGAATATACAGGACTTTACATCACATATTCCCACGTCTTGGACGGTGAGATCAAGACGTTGGAATATGAACATTATTTTTTTTACAATATCTATGTTTACAATATCCATAGCCATAGGGATGATACAATATAATTAGTTCCACATAAAGTAGTAATGTTGTACTAGTAATAATAATAAGTGTTATAGCCTCTATTCTGTACGATTATCATCAAAAGTCATTCAGTTTGTTTGGCTCTATAGTGTTTTTTTCAGATGCGAACAAACTTACTCTATACTGGACACAAATCGTATCAACTACTTGTGTATGTAAAGGGATAATACTTCTAGCGCAAGGCCTGACTACAATAGTCTTTTATATTTGTATTAGCAGATCAATTTGCATCAAATAAAAAAATACTGTACATGTTTCAAATTAAACAAATGTAAATCATTTTTTGAATCACGTACAACTTCAAGTGGGTAAATATACTTCAATAATACTTTATTGGACAACAATTAAATATCTTGGCGGTTCAAAGTTTTATATCCATTTCAGAAAACTCTACGATGCAAAACTATTAGAAAAATCCAGCTCTGTCTTTGAACAAATGAAATGAATCGGGCTAAACTGGGCCAGGAGAACCTTCTGAGGATGGTGAGATGATTGAGATGACACTGTCCTCCAGACACAGGGCTCGAAATTCGAGCCCTGGTGGTCTGAGGCCGAGCACGCTACCTCTCGGTCACGGAGGCTCCCCACAATACTGACTTTCACACGTGGATGGGGAAGAAACATTTTTGTTTCTTTCAAACCGCCGAGACCGGGAACCGAACCCCGAACTCTGGCGTGAAAGGCAGCGGTGCTAACCACTACCCTAGGGCCCCCGCCCGTCTTTGAACAAACATTCAGCGCATCGTTGTTTCGAAAACGAAATGCCTTAAAAAATGATTTCGAAATAAATTGGCGAGAATGTGTCCAGAATTAGCCAATGATATCGTTTTTTAAACATGGACATGGATAGGGGCCTTAACCTTCAACCCACTAAGTGTCTCGTTTAACCCTTACAGTGCGGGGATCGACTTTAGTCGTCAGAATCTGACGTCTGTAGACGTCAGATTCTGACGACTAAAGTCTATTCCCGCACTGTAAGAGTAAACAAATTTCTAATGGATGACATTAAGACATTTATGATTATTTCGAATTGCTCAGGCTAAAACCCTTTGGTCTCCATGACTTATGCAAAAATATTCAGCGCTTCAAGGGTTGTCTCGCTACCGTGACCCTCAGCTTCAAGTGGGTCGAAATTACTCAGATTTGCTTCATTTGAGACCAAAAAATTGCAAATGTTCACGCTGAAATACACATCTGCAGCAAATAAAACAGATTAAGAACAGATTAAATACGACTATGCTTAGCGCTTAAAGGGTTAATTGTTGATTAATGTCAAGTTTTATCATTAGCATGGTTAAAAGCTGATAAGTATGTAATGTGCTAATAAAAAATGGAAAAATAACAAACATAAACGGGCCCGGTGGCTTTTATAACTCTTTTTTCTCAATTTGAGCTGAACCGGCGAAGCCTGGAGATAAAATCTACCCAAATCTCAGATAGATTTTACCGACGTTGACAGTGACGCCAGTACCAGAGGCGTTGCCAAGGCGGTTACTAGGCAACGCTGTTACCAGCGCCGCGGCAGCTGTACTCGGGGATGACTACACTGAGAAAGTAGCCAATGTTGCCTGAAAGTTGTGTCAACGTCGCACACAACGTTCAGACAACATTGGTTTCCCGCATCTTCCGCATGTCCGTACCCGCCAAGATTGGCCCGATGTTGACCCGACGCCGCGTCTCGGGATGTTTACAGGTATAACTCTCGGACAACATTGGTTTTCTGTACCTTCCGTGTATCCACACCCGCCAACATTGGACCGACGTTGGCCCGACGCAGGGTGCCGGGATGTTTACAGGTAACGAGATGCCAGGTGGGACACAGGAAGCGTTGCAGGGGGTCTGGTAGGCACTGGGTCAGCCAGTGCAGCTGGGGCCAGGCAGATCCCAGCCAACACGGGACATTCACCCGATGCTGTCCAATGTAGGCCCACCGTCTTCGACGCTGGACCAGCATTGAAACAGCATTGGGCGAATGGCCCTTGTTTGCTGAGATCCCGGTGCCAGCCTCACCTGTTCCCGCCAGTCTCAGTCCCAAGTCACGGATCCAGATCCGGATCAGATTCAAGTAGTACCGACTGGGAGGATGGGAACCCCCCCCCCCCCCATTCAATACAACGAGTATATCCCAGTATAAGCAAAATACCGTCGCCTCGGAGCTAAAGGATCCTATCTGCCACTCTAACGAGTGTCAGATAGGATCCTTTAGCTGCGAGGTGACGATACGTCAACGCTATATTGGTTTAGCGGTGGGCCAGGGGCGCAGACGCTGGACCAACTGACGCTGGACGTTGAGCTGCAGTGAAATATTTTAATTTTGTATCATATTGAAAAATTGCAGGGCGGGGGCTCTAGGGTAGTGGTTAGCACCGCTGCCTTTCACGCCAGAGTTCGGGGTTCGGTTCCCGGTCTCGGCGGTTTGAAAGTCAGTATTGTGGAGAACCTCCGTGACCGAGAGGTAGCATGCTCGGCGTCAGACCGCCAGGGCTCGAATTTCAAATCCTGTGTCTGGAGGAGAGTGTCATCTCAATCATCTCACCATCCTCAGGAGGTTATCCTGGCCCAGTTTAGCCCATATGTGCACAAAGGTGGCCTAAAGCCCGATTCATTTCATTTTTGAAAAATTGCAACATAACAAACTAAAGGCCAATATTTTTTTCATTTCTTAGCTCGTTTCAGCTATACGATGATAATCAGGTTTTTTCATGTATAAATGCTCAATTTTTTCGCTCGCTTCAGTTACAATGATACACTGTTTTTTATGTAGATATATGTATATATAATAAAAAAATAACCTTTCAAAAAACACAAATTATTAACGAACGACCTACATATCGCTACAGCATGTGGGCTGCGAGCTTCTAGTCGTCCTAAACATAATATTGCCCGCTTCGATTCAAAAGGTATTAAACGAATGGACGATATATTGGGAAAACGTCAAGGTCCCGAAGTTGTCCCATCCGTTATTCATTCATCATGTTCATCAGTTCGCAGTGAATTTATTGCTTACTGGAACATTATTCATCTATCTGGTCATTTAAAAACTGGACTAATTCTATGAAACTCAATGACCTTGACCGCCTTTGTTTTCACCGAGATGGCTAATACAATGAAGTATGGGGAAGGGGTCTTATATAACCTTGTTTTCACCGAGTGACGTCACTGCGTTTCACAGAATGAAGTATGGGGGAGGGGGTGTTATATAACCTTGTTTTCACCGAGTGACGTCACTGCGTTTCACAGAATAGAAAAAGATTGTCCTAGCGAAAGCCATTTACGCTGCCCTGATGTTCATTTAATGCTGGGTCAACGTCCGTCGTCGACGTGGCCCAGCACTAAATTAGCATCTGGACAATGTATTATGTTGACAGACAGTGAATCAACATTAAAACAACGTTGGGACAGCGTCTCCCCTTTGCTGGCAGGCATATCGATATTTCTCAGTTAACGCAACACATTGACACCATTTTGTTTTAACGCCGGCCCACCGTCCACGACGCTGCCCGACATTAAACCAGCCATTTGTGTGCAATGTATCGTGTTTACCTGGATGTATACCCCGAAATGGCTGAATTCTCGGAATAAGGGGTATCAAATAGGCACATTTACATTTCGGTACTCGATGCAGCAGTATACATGGCACATATAACCACCTCATTTACATATGACATTTATTTGATGCCCACGACCATCTCATTTGCAATTCTTTAAAATTAACAGCTAAAGAAATGTGCAAGGTTTATCTGTTTATGGTGAGATACCAAGTCCAATTAAGATTTATCTTCCGACTTCACATTTTACTTTCTGGTCATTGGACCGGTCCATAATAACATAACTTCGTGATTTGTCATCAGATCTCCTCGTTTAGGTCCATGTCTCAATGACCCGGGGAGTATGCAGCCCAGCGGCCATTCCGGCGCCTGGAACGTATCGCACACATAGCCATCGCTGTGGTCACGATATATCGTAGGCTTTGGATTGGTCGAGATGGCAATCTCGACCAATCTGAAGCCTACGATATATCATAACTTGTACTATTATACTGGCACGGGGGTTATTATTACTTCCATAAACAGGGATTCCCCTGAAACGAAATGTGGCGGTTATTGCTGCAATATGCAGCTGCGTGTTGATTGCCGGTGGAGAGTTGTGCACCCCGTGGTACTCTATAGGGCTATCATGTGACAACGACGTGCTCTTATTACACCTGAAATTTCGCACCGATCGACCCCGACCCCCTCTTCCCACAGACGTATTATCCTGAAAAAATGTTCATCACTATAAATTATTTGTATTAAGTGTCAAATTTGCATCCATGTTTAATTGTCATCCCACGCTAATAAAGCCTATTCAGCACCCATGATGAAAATGAATAGGCCCAATGACGACGCACGGAGAAATGTCAATTTCCTGACAATCGACAACATGATTACAGTGTGAAATATATATTCCGGAGGTGAAATCGTTATTCCAAGAAAGGTCAGCATGTGTGTCCCCATTTACAGATACATCGGGAAATCAGTTAATTATTCTGCAGAACAGTTCTGCTGGATGCACAGGAACTACAGTGAGCATTTGCCCAACAAACACACACACAATGCTGCTTTAATGTTAGGCCAGCGTCGAATACGATGGGCCAACATTGAAACAGCATTGTATAAATGCCTTGTATTTGCTAGGAATGGACCGAAAGTGATCACAACAATCCACCCACTAAACAAGGTTGATTTTATGTTGGGCCAGCTTCGCATACGTTGGACCAGCATTGAGGCAACGTGTCGCATATAAAAATAGTGAATCATTTCAAATTTATCTCCATATAAAAATATACAAGTATGTTTATACTGCGAAAAGTGTAGGTGGTGATAAAATTTATCTTCCATAAGTATATATAGAGAGCTGCTGCTGTTGGGCTTTTCCTGTCGTGCAAAGAAAAACAGCAGTAACTGCATACTTGAAAAGTGAGCAGTTACTGCTGTTTGCCCTTGTAGCACAGTGTTGAGCTCCACGCTCGAGGAAATGAATTGGAATGAATGGGGACACCTTCGTGCACATATAGGCTAAACTGGGCCAGAAGAACCTCCTGAGGATGGTGAGATGAATGAGATGACACTGATCTCCGGACACAGAATTCGAAATTCGGGCCCTGGTTGTCTGAGAAATGAAATGAATCGGGCTTTAGGCCACCTTTGTGCACATATAGGCTAAACTGGGCCAGGAGAACCTCCTGAGGATGGTGAGATGATTGAGATGACACTGTCCTCCAGACACAGGATTCGAAATTCAAGCCCTGGCGGTCTGAGGCCGAGCACGCTACCTCTCGGTCACGGATGCTCCCCACAATATTGAATCTTTACGAGTGAGCGGGGAAGAAACTGTTTTTTTATGTTTTTTTGAATGTCAGAGCGGGGCTCGAACCCGTGATCTCCGACTTTCCAAGGAGGCAGCTTTAACCACCGTGACATTGAAGCCAGAGCCATGTTTTCTACGCGGGGGATAAACATTCCCGATTCCCAGATATGTGGTTGTAAATAACGGTCAAAAACTGAACCCGAGGTTATCAATCCATAAATCCACTGATACAAGATTTCGCTCTTACCAATTCCGAAAAAAATCAACAGTTTGCCACGAAAGACGACAAGAGCCTCTGCACCCAGCGATAATACAATTAAGGCTGGGCCAGCGCCGATGGCGTTACCCCAACATTGAGCCAGCTTTGGGCCACCAAACTCTCTTTATTAGGACCATTCCAGAGAGATTGCGCGCGGTCACTGACTGAGAAACTGCAGCCAAACACAGAGATTGCGTTACGTAAATAAGTGACAATATACAATGATATAGCTAGGCACGTTTTAGGTCTCATGACTACCGTATGTACTGGCCTCATTAGTGTGAGTCAATTTAAATTTACCGATTGACTTTGCATATGGAATCTGCGATTTTCTCAAGTTAAGAAACCCCATAAATTCGAGAAAAAATCGGAAGTGTGGTGGTTGGGTCAAGCCCCAACTCAGATTGTTTTGTGTGCTTTTTTTGTACATGTTTACAAAAAAGAGATAGGGGGGGCTCGGTGGGTGGGGTCTAGCCAAGCCTATGTATTTTTAGATTTTTTGATTTTTTACCTTGACAAGATCCCTTAGACACCTGTATTTGCTCGTGATGCTTAAAATACATCATAAAAAATGAATCTTAGTACAGCGACTCACACATATCACTGTCTGAATTTAAATATACCTAATAAACACAAAACATTTATGTGTAACTTTTGTACAATGCTGGGCCAACGTCGAAGACGTTGGGCCGGCGTTGTACAAATGTTAAATAAATGTTGTTGGATTGTAATTTGTTTATACATCTCATTTATTTCCCATAATTTCATCCGCCTCCTATATTTATATTGACATTCAAAAATACGATTTTCGACGGACAAGCTTGTATTGTGATATGGCAAGCTCATCGAATACATTTACTTTTATCCACTTGAAATTGTGCTCCTAGAATGGATGAAAATTGGCATTTCCAGTACGCAGAGGGTTAGCTGTACATAATCACATTTCCCAGCATACAGCTGGCCCAACATCAGCCCAACATTTAACCAACACCACGTGTTTGCTGGGGGTTGGCACTATTTATTATTCTCTCTGGTATAATCTACTGCGTCAATCCTGTCATGTTTGTCAACCTATTTTCCCTCTGATAAACAAGGCCACTTAGGGACGCACCATTTTATGGGGGGAGGGGGGGGGAGGGGGGCTTATGTAAAAAATATTTGTTGAAAGATTCCACAAAAATGCTGATACATGATGGACGCCCTGCAAGCACAATATATATGTTTTTTTTATTATAGTGACGGATATAACATGTACAAGTATACAATATCGATCATTGGTGAAGATAGTAGATCCAGCCTATTGAACACATTGAACCAATGATGGAATACATTGAGCCAATGATGGTTTGATGTTGGTCTACCGTCTACGATGCAAGCCTAACATTACCCATTTCAGTGCGGGGACCGACTTAAGACGTCAGATTGTGACGTCTATAGACGACAGATTGTGACGTCTATAGACGTCAGATTCTGACGTCTAAAGTCGATTCTTGCAATGAGAGAGAAAAAATATTTATAATGGCCGTATACACCCATAACATAGGCATGCAGATAAATCGGAAAGAGCTTAACTAATAAAGACATTTATGATGATTTCAAATTGAAAATAACCTTTGGTCTCTTGGTTAATCTACAATATGTCAGCGCCTTAAGGCCCAATGTTGCCCTATCGTCTACGACGCAGGCCCAACATTAAGCCAACACTAGATCAACGTCTTGTGTTTGCTTCACCAACGAAAATTATCATTTAAAAAAACCTCACTCCTGCAGTTTAATAAATTATGGTTTGAGAGGTAAATGTAGCTCTGGTAATAATTTATTTTCATGAATGTTTTGCGAGCGAAAAAGTTAGTTTCAAAGTTTTCGCATATTGCCCGGTCAGGCCAGACCGTAGGTCTGCCGGTGGCATGGAACTTGATAGCTGAAGCTGATTTAGTAAACGCTAATTGTTGCGCTAATTCCTGGAAGCAATGGCATGATTGAATGCATGGAAGTAAAACTCCAAGGTATTTGAGTACACTTCGTGTACTTGTGTCCATAACTTATCATGAATACACCTGAATACACTCATAGGCAGTGATAGAATACTGAATACGAGTGCCCCGTGTTTGTTCGCTCCTCGCCATCAAGTGTCGAATGTTTCTTCCTCGTAGTCAGCCTCGCTCGGGTCATCAGTGTTCGATATATTCGAAATCTGTTCTGCCGAACGTGCGTCTGTCAGTGAGGTTTTAAAGACACCGCATCTTCCCTACAACAAGGGTACACTCCGCTGAGCGGAGTGTACCCTTGTTGTAGAGACGATGCCCGAAAAAGATGACACACCGAGAGCGGAGGTCTGAACCTGTGGTCTAGTGTTAAGACCATATTTTCCATGGCAAGGTCTCGAACACGAGGCCTCGTGCTGCCCCACCCACAAGAGACTAGCCAAATGGAATGTGTGCAAAGACTTGCAGGGGGGAGGTTGTGCAATGGTAGCCTATGTGATATGCTAATGTGCTCAGAAAACGTGTCTCTCCTGCTTTACACTGACATCAATCGGTATGCGACGCCAACATGATGTATGTGTCACATGTACCCGTCGGAGGCATCCATGCATCTTATCCGTCGGAGGCATCCATGCATCTTCACATGGAAAAATGGCAGACGGAGAGTTTGGTTGTGGAACGTATTTATAATATAAGTAGATATTATAATACTTATAAGGCTTATTCTCGTGACATGTCGACAGATCTCCTTGATTATCATGATTACGTCCATGCGATGGCTCTAGCATGTGAGTTATATTATGCATGGCAAGAAATATTTAAATGTATTATTGGTTATGGTCAGTGAAAGGTTTACTGCATTAAGTAATAGTTCAAACAGTTTACAGAAAATAAATTAGTAGTCCCCGGGCTTATAGGCTATTACCAGCGTTATTTATTACCGAGCGCTCCATGATTTCAACCGTCTACTGTCCCGTTGGGTTTCAAAAGGTGCGCTAGACTGAGAATGTTTTCACAATCGTTGTGGTATATCCTATATCTGCCTGTGAAACGACCGTAAATCAGGGTGGTTCAGGAAACGACCTTGTCGGCATTTCCATCGAGCAGCGGTAAAAAAATTAGGCTGAATCCGGACTTTGCCTTCTGGAATGCGTCACTGCGATGTGGTGGACGCCAGATCACAGATAAAGGGTTGGGATTAGGGTATCAGCTGGACCACTCGACGCAGCTACGACACGACTACGATGTTGTACGAACCTCTGCGTCATAGTTGCGTGGAATGAAACTAGACGTTCACACAATTTTAAAGAAGGTTTTTTTTCAAATCTTTTTAAGGAGTGCTGCGCCAGTCGACGTAGCCACGTCGTTTGAAGTGATTATGATGTGGTAGAAACGTCGTAGACGTTCATACAGCGTCGTAGCCGCGGCAGGTGGATGTAGCCGCTCATAATTTTTTATTCAGAAAGTGTTTTATTGTTTTATTTTTCATTATTTTCGTTTAACCCTTACAATGCCGATTTAGACGTCAGATTCTGAGGTCTAAGGTCGATTCCCGCATCACTGAAAGAGTAAGCTATGGCCGTAAACCCATAACATAATTATGTATTCAAATGAAGCAGAAAAAGCTAACTAAGACATTTATGATGATTTCAAATTGAAAATAATCCTTTCGTCTCTTGGCGTATATGAAAATATTTCAGTGCTTTGAGTGTTATATTAGTGCTTGGGCAATACTTACTAAGCATTTTGTATTGACTGTCAGCTCTGCTCACAGTGCATGATTGAAAATTTGAAGGTGTGTGGTTAACCCTTTAACCGCCGGTGCCGCATATATTCGGGTTTTCATTTTTTATAAGCACATCAAGTACCACATTTTAAATATGTTAAAGATAAAATGTGACATCAACCAGCAAGATTTGAAAAGAGTTGACCTCCATTTTGTCAAATCTGAATAATTTTCACTCACTTGAAGTTGTGGATCGCGTCAGCGAGACACAACTTCAAGTGGGTGAAAATTCAAATTGAATAATTTGGCGGTTAAAGGGTTAAATGGCACCTTTAAAGATGAAAGTTAACGTCTCTTCAAGCAACGAAATTAAAAAATAAACGGCCCCCATATTGACAAATCTGCATAATTCTCACTCATTTTAAGAACTTGGAAACGCAACTGTGAATTGCGTCAGAGAGACACAGCTATTATACTGTGGATTGGAAATTCAAAATAAATAACTTATTGTACACTGATAGATGATTTGCTCCTTGTAGCGGTTTAGAATAGTTAACCCTTGAAGCGCTGAAATGTGTTTATTTGAACGATGGAAACCAAAGCATTTTTTTCAATATGAATTGATCGTGAATGTCCTAGCTAGATTTTTCTGCTTCGTGTGAATACCTATGTTATGGGGTCTGCAGACATTATAAAAAAATAACTCTTTCAGTGCGGGGATCGATTTTAGACGTCAAAATCTGACGTCTACAGACGTCAGATTTTGACGTCTAAAGTCGATCCCCGCACTGTAAGGGATCACTTGATTGTGTGAATTGAATAAAACATTGAACGCTACCAAGTACTAAAATACATAAAAAGGGCCGATACTAGCTGAAATAGCCAATTGCAATTCCAAGCTATTCCACAAAAAAATATTATAATATATGTTCACATAATTATGTTGCCATGATACAGTCTTTGACCTATTTTTTTGGTACTCGGAATCTCATGTATCAGTTCCAATCCTGAATATAGTGTAGCACTGATTAGAGCGAAAACAAATTCGGTAAAATCAAGAGCGACACCCCCGTCTGCCGTATCTGAGCTCTCATTCTGTCGCGAAAAGCCGGAATGTTACTGATAGGGTACCCGACTTTTATCATATTGTGTCACATTTACTGATATCACGTGACTTTTAGTCCACTTGTTCTCCGAATGTTATCACGATAACAGTGCTGCCGTGGAAAGCCACAAGGCAGTAACTGCTCACTTTTTAAGTGAGCAGTTACTACCTTTTGGTTTTGCACAGCAGAGAGCCTATCAGCGTGTGATATTGTTTGGGAAATATCCCAGGTTTTACACAGAACCGTACGTGACCAATTGTTTCACGTGAAATATACATATATTAGTGTGTATAGTGCGATATGGGGTGGTGATGACATGCAACTCGCACATTATAGAATAGATGAATATTTTAAATAGCATGTGCTCATTTAAATATCTTATGGCAAGCTTGACATATAATGTCGATTTTCATGCGATTTTAGAAAAAAATAACCCTGCTGTCTGTACATTAGACATAGTTATATATATGTTTTACTGTTCGTTTTAATGACGGATAAGTCTGCATAGACTTTATGTCCTCAACGAATGAATGAATGAATGAATGAATGAATGAATGAATGAATGAATGAATGAATGAATGAATGAATGAATGAATGAATGAATGAATGAATGAATGAATGAATGAATGAATTTAACAGGCGTGGTATAATTCTTTCACCTGGTGTCCCTCTAACAAATCCTTAAACTCCTTTAACTCCTTAAGCTCCTCAAATGAATCGTCACAAAATCGGATAAACAAGTCTAATAAATTGAGTTACGGGGTTGATTTCAGTTGGGTATGATTTTACCATGTTGAAATCCATATGTGGGCGGAATAAAACCACACAAGACTCAGTTTTTACGAGCAGGTTGTGTCTTGTGTGGTTTCTTTGCTGCTGTATCTCGTTAAAATCCCATAGCAATGTAGTCACTTTAGAGGGAATATTATGTAGGTTTTGCCATGCAAAGCAAATAATGAAGTAACTATCTGTTTTTGTAGAGAAACACTCCCAGTGGGGTTTGTAAACAGTGAGATTAAAAGAAAACATTGATTACTTTTGCAACGGAAACTTTTAACGCAAAATGGATGACAGTTTTACAATCATCAACCCTATCGAACACAATAATTATTAAAGCCGTGGCTCATTGTCGGGTCAATATTGGGCCACAGTCTCCGACATTAACCCAATATTGGTTTAAAGCCTCGTGTTTACTGTGGCTTCTTTCTCGCTGTTACATACACCACAACTACTTGGTACACGACATTGTTGCGACGTTGAATCAACGTCAATATTCAACGTCGCAACAACGTCGTGAGGCAAGTGGGCAGGTTGTGAGAAATGCCGAGAGCTTTCACCATTCATTTAAATTACGATCCTCTATAACCTTAGTGAATCTGGTTTTGTGAAAAATCAGAATTTCAGATCCTGATACACCCCCCCCCCCCCCAACTCTCCGGACAAGTTTATCCCTGACCCCAGCCCTCATCCCAGCACGTGTCTCCCCGATATCCCCAGCTGGATGCGTGCGCAACAGGAACCGGAAGCGCCGGTGAAAGGTGGGAGAGAGGCCCGACTGCGCCGACTCAACAGGTAACTTCCGGTGCCCAGTCTCTTCCTGAAAGAAAACACGTCTTCCCAGCCGTTACTACGATCTGGTGGGCGTTGCCACTTTGGTCCAAGCAAACGCGAGACACTGAACCAATGTTGGGTTAATGTTGGACCGACGTCGGAGACGTCGGGCCAACATTAACTCAACATGGGTCGATGTATCGTGTTTGCAAACGCGAAAGGCAGTATTTGCTTACTTTTCAATCGAGCTGTTACTGCCTGTTGGCTTTGCAGAGAAGTCCACTGCTTCTTGGACCACGGTTAACCTCAGAGATGTATTACAGGAATTGGCTATGTCAAATTAATTTTACACCAAGAGAATGTACCATAGGTTATTCTCAGATGCCAAGTATTCAATGCCAAGTTTTTTAATGTTTTTCAATAATGCTTTAAATTTAATGTGAAACGTGTCCTTCACTAGCGAGATATAAACAAAGTTGCATACATTCTTATTTTGCTTATTGATTTACATTTAGATGTGAGAGAGGGGATACCCTAAAACAAGTTCCCAAGTTCCCAAGTTCCGAAGTTCTCATATTCCGGGAACTTCAAGTTCCCAATTTTCAAGTTCCGGGAACTTTAAGTTCCGAAATAAAAAAGTTACCAAAAAAATGTTTTTTTTCTATCTCAACAAAAAAACATTTTAGATACTGCCTTTTGACTTTCCACGCAATATAGTATCGCCAAGCTGCGCGCATGAATGGAATTAAAAGTAGTTTTCTAGACTAGGCCTAGCCACCTATGTGCACATAGGCCTATGCCAGAGGAGAGTTTAAACCATCGATATCCGATTTCAAGGCTTAACCACTGCACCAGAGACCGCGCAAACTTATTGTTATGTTCAAATGACGAATTAGGCCTCTATGTGTAGGCTCGACGTTGACCCAAAGTTTAGGTAAGGTTTGCCCAACGTCTGCGACCTTACAACAGTATGAATCGGGTCAATGTCTGTTTGATGGGAGATTTGCAGCTGGTATTTGGTCTAAGCAGCCATCCACAGAATAGTGGGTTTCTCGAAAACCCCCTCGACCCCCTCAACACCCTCGCCCTTCGACCCACGACCCTCGACCCACGACCGTCGACCCTCGCCTTAATAGTTGATCTGAGTAGACCCAGTTGTTTTCCAAGTTCAAAGAATAATTATAACATGCGACTATAGACATAAAAAATATATAATGATATAGCCTACAAATCACACCTCGCAGATGACAACTCAGCAAACACGACGCATCGACCCAATGCTGGTTTTACGTTGGGCCAGCGTCGCAGACGGTGGTCCAACATAAATACCAGCATTAGGCCAATGCGTCGTGTTTGTTGGGAAGGAATCCATGTAGTCTGAGCTTGAAACTCGGAACTTGACGTTCCCGGAACTTGGGAACTTGGGAACTTGGGCGTTCGGAACTTGGGAACTTCGGAACTTGGTAACTTGTTTCGGGGTATCCCGTGAGAGAGCGACCGTGTGAGTGAGTGAGTGAGTGAGTGAGTGAGTGAGTGAGTGAGTGAGTGAGTGAGTGAGTGAGTGAGTGAGTGAGTGAGTGAGTGAGTGAGTGAGTGAGTGAGTGAGTGAGTGAGTGAGTGAGTGAGTGAGTGAGTGACATCAAGATCACATCATAATAAATTATTATTATGTCTCACATACGATATTCCATATGAATGTTAAAATATGAATATATAGCTGTAGCTGGGATGGTATCAAAGTTATATTTTATAACCATCAGCAAAAGCAACCACCATGACACTGCCCCAGCATTGTGCCAGCACTGAGTGACTAACCCGGGTGCCCACAATCACAATTACAGGGGGATGTCACGTATTTGGTCATTCGTAATGAAACAATACACCACGAGAGGAAATCGACTATTTTGTCTGCAGTATTTGGTTTTCTGTCCCTCTCAATCCAATACGATACCACGTCCATTTAAGCACTTATAATGTTGTCCACGGCGCAACAGTGGTGTCCACTCAGAACGCACACAAAAACAACGTGATCTAGGATACCCTAGGAGTGGTGCATTCCGCGAAGAGGGTCGTCCATCCACTGCCACATAAAACTGGGGATTTCCAGATAATTATTGCCGCGCCTTTGGACCCCGTAAGGTCTGATGATGACAAACAACCATATCTGGGATGACTGATAACGGATACTGACGTTGTCAAGCAAGGGTCGGCTCTCACCCAATGCTGGTTTAATGTTGGCCCATTGTCTACGACGATGGGCCAACATTAAATCAGCATTGGGACCTGTTTGCCGGGATTGGAGCAGACCACTGGTCAGATAGCGCTGTCACGCTCTGCAGTGAGCAAAACGAAAATAAAAGAAAGTCAGTGCTTTTATTTATTTGACTTCCAATAATACAGTTTTCTGCATAAAATGTACTTTCAGAGGAAAAGGGGCGACAAGTGTCATTACAAGCGCTTCTAGCCAATATAAAATACAACACTGCTGTTGAAATCAGTAAAAGTAAGAAAAGTGATAAAAGTTAAACGATAATTAATAAAATAAGCACATTAATGCACAATAATAATTATTGTGACTAAATAATTATTACATATTTCAAATAATGCTGATAAATATTGAAAATCGCACAACAATATAACATAACAATATTTTGCATTGTCTGGAATGGAATATGGATGTGTCTAGTATTCAGCATCTAGCATTGTCTTCAATGGAATATGGGTGTATCTAGTATTCATCATCTAGCATTGTCTGGATAAAAATATGGGTGTGTCAAGTTTTCAGCATCTAACATTGTCTAGAATGGAATATGGGCGTGTCTATTATTCAGCATCTAGCATTTTTTTTTAATGAAATATGGGTGTGTCTAGTATTCATCATCTAGCATTGTGTGGTATGAGATATGGGTGTGTCTAGTATTCATTATCTATAACATTGTCTGCAATGGAATATGGGTGTGTCTAGTATTCAGCATCTAGCATTGTCTGTAATGGAATATGGGTGTGTCTACTATTCAGCATCTAGCATTGTTTGGAATGGAGTATGGGTGTGTCTAGTATTAAGCATCTAACATTGTCTAGAATGGAATATGGGCGTGTCTAGTATTCAACATCCCACATTCCCTGGAATGGAATATGGGTGTATCTAGTATTCATCATCTAGCATTCTCTGGAATGTAATATGTGTCTAGTATTCAGCATCTAGCATTGTCTAAAATGGAATACGGGTGTGTTTAGTATTCAGCATCCAGAAATGTCTAGAATGGAATATGGGTGTGTCTAGTATTCAGAATCTAGCATTGTCTTCAATGTAATATGGGTGTGTCTAGTATTCAGCATCTAGCATTGTCTAGAATGGAATATTGCTTTGTGTAGTATTCATCATATAACATTGGCTAGAATGGGTGTGTCTAGTATTCAGCATCTAGCATTATCTGGAATGGAATATGAGTGTTTCTAGTATTCAGCATCTAGCATTGTCTAGTATGGAATATGGGTGTGTCTAGTATTCATCATCTAGCATTGTCTGGTATGGAATATGGGTGTGTCTAGTATTCATTATCTATAACATTGTCTGTCATGGAATATGGGTGTGTCTACTACTCAGCATCTAGCATTGTCTGCAATGGAATATGGGTGTGTCTAGTAGTCACCATCTAGCATTGTTTAGAATATATTCTGGGTGTGTCTAGTATTCATCTGATCATCTGGCATTGTCTGGAATGATACGTCGATCTAGCATTAATGCTTCTTTTTCAGAAGGTTGGAAGATTCAATCAGAATTGAATTTCTGAATACTACCACCCAGCAGTGACCTCTGACCTCTCTGTGTCTGATATGTTATGTGAGCGTGTAGCATTATGCTACCCCTGCACAATTTAATAGCCAGCAGACATGATCATTCCTACAAAGTCGCTTTACGGGCTCCGGTGTGAAACCTTGTCTAGGCAAGATGGGGCTAGGTGGAAGGTCATGCTGTTTCCAAGCACAGTCTCCGGAAAGCGGACGCCACAATGTTGTGACCCGGTATTTTTCGGTGTAGCACATACAAGACACACAGCCCCCACGAAACCCAGAGGCATTAATATTTTGCTGGTTTAATGCTGGGCCAGCGTCGGGTATTAAGCCACTAATGGGTCAAGGTGGCCTACATGACACAGAGCCCCCACCCGGCTATAATCACCACAGCATCCCTATTGTTATGACGCAAGTACAGACTGGATGCGTGATAGCAAAAAAATCTAAATGGGTCAACCTCCGGAATTGTACGGTTCAGAGAAGCGCAATCAATTATATTTCTGTGAAATTTAATGATATTATATCTTGGGAAATCAGTTTTATAATAATTACAATATTTTTTTTTATTGACATACTATCGTACGATCATTGTCTTGGTGAATCACTTAGAGTTTTTATATCAGCCAAATTTGATTAAACTACTTGACGTCGTGTCATTAATAATTTGCATTTAAGTTTTGATGTTTTTAGATTTATTTTGGCCAAATATGGTCTATCACTATACTTTGGAAAGCTTACATTATCATTATAGTTTTCGTGTAAGAATACGATTTACACTATAATATAATTTGTAGTATTTCAAATTAAAACTGTGTTTATTGAAGATTATCGCCAGTTAATCTCACCATATGAGTAAATGTTGGCTCACACCTCAACTTACACCTTCGAGACTTTAGTCCCCATTCATATACTGCGAATTGCTGCCTATGACTTCGGACTCTTTCGTTGAATTTTTTTAATAATTACGTATATATACGTCATGTGCAAGTACCCCTCAAAGCGCTAGGGACGATGACAGTCGTTTTAAAATTGTCGTATTAGCCGATCAAATCAATTTTATTGGGAAATAAGTGAGTGTTTAAACATCAAGATTTGCAAATGTTTGGTCTCAAATAAACGAAAATTAGTAAGAGTAATTTTCAACCACTTGAAGTTGTGGGTCGCGGTAGCGAGACACAACTTCAAGTGGGTGAAAATTTGAATTTATAATGTAGCGATTTACGAATTAACAATGGGCCAACATTAAACCAGAATTGATGCGAGGATTTACACAGTCCGCGGTATCAAGTTGCAAATAGCCTTAAAGGCGACAAGTTATATAAATTATATTTTACCGACAGGAAATTGTGTCTCGCTACCGCGACCCACAACTTCCTTTGAGCAAATAATTTACCATGTTTGTTAACATAAGACCCACATTTTGGCATTCGTGCCAGTGAACAGAACATTTTCTCCTTCAAAACATGATATTTGAAGGCGGAGTGAAGTCCCCAGAACTACTCTGCACAATAGATGTCTCAATTCTAACCTAAATAAAGTTTTAATGGCGAAGCACTTGTACGAGAATATGGGCCCTGAACTGGTAGTTTATATCGTAATGATATCACCTAATTTGTTTTTATACTACCGAGACCCACAACTTTAAGTAGGTTAAAATTACTTATGTTTGTTTAATAAAATAAGCATTTGCAAATCATGATGTTAAAACACTTATTTCATTCCCAATAACAGATAGTTGATCAGCTAAACGACTATGTTGAAAGCTAAGAAGCACTATGATTTATAGTCACGTTAAAACGAATGTTCACTGTACTCGGCAAGGGTTCGATAATAACATACACATCGCAAAACTGCCTATACATAATTTATTGATAATTTATAATAGAAATGAATTTGTATGACTAATAATTAAATTATCGTCATGATTTCAGGCATAACATTGTTGAAAACGACAGACCACTATCGCCATTTGCGATTTATAATAGCCACGTTGCCACAGACGTGTGAGTTTTACAATTAATAACATATACATCTGAAAACGGCCCATTACTCATGTGAAATGACGGATATTATTTCGCGAACTAAACGTATATCCGGCGAAAATTACGGGTGTCTCGAAAGAAATTGCGAAAAGTGGACCGAGCGTGTAAAATTATACCGTATACCGGAAAGAGATTTGACACTTTCATCCGCGGTCGGTGCAGGGTTCCTGGGAAATTTCATCCACGTGGGAGCGTTGTGCGCCGTGACGGCGCACAACGCTCCCACGTGGATGAAATTCACAGCACGCCATGCACGCGCATCTGCCTAATATCTGATATTGGTGTACGCATATTATGGGGCCGTATCAGTAAAAAAAATGAGGTTTTGAAGATATTTTCAATTTGCGAAGATGTATATCCCAGTGATTGATACATTAGTAGGAAAAGAATTACCGCGAAATATTCATCTTTTTTTTAGCTACTGACTGCAGCAGCTTTTCTCAACTTGTAAGAGAGAACAAAATATACGCTTAAAGTCTGAAAAGGGTATACTATGATGTTGATAGACTAGACGTTTATTCATTTGTGTAAAACGTCAAACTGATAGAAAATTTGAAATATTTCTCCATAGCTATATCAAAACTGCCATTTTAAAAAAAAACAAACTTTTAAGACGCTAATTTTATATCAATGATCCCACATAAGGGCAAAAAGCAGTAACTGCTCACTTGAAAATTAAGCAGTTACTGTTGTTAGTCTTTGTAGGATACCTGTATGTTTAATATAGACACGGATATAATTCACTATTGTTCTTTTCCAGTCTGCAAGCATCTGCTTACTTGCAAACTAAGCAGATACTGCATTTTGCTTTTCGACGGCAGAAATGTCGGCCCATATTTTAATTGTGCTTATTAAACATGTTTTTTGAAATACAACGTTATAGTATGCCCTGAATGGTTTCAAATGCTTCATATATGTGTATGATCAGGTTTGATATGATAATACTTCATTTGTCATAATTATAGTCACCAGTGGTTACATGTATTTAATAAATCTTTAATCTATATGTATTAGTAACTGCATAGGTTACACAGGTTACACAGGTTTTTTTATCTCTATCTTTTTTTTAAAAGCCTGCTCCATTGCAGCACAATCAATCTAGCATGGTAAAATAATGTGATAGTAGAAATCTAAGTATTGCAAATCATATATACGTCAGTTTAGTTTAGTTTAATCCTTTAACCGCCGGTGCCGCATATATTCGGGTTTTTCATTTTTTGTTAGCACATTAAGTACCACAGTTTAAACATGTTAAAGATAAAATATGACATCAAACAGCTATATTTGAAAACAGTTGACCTCCATTTTGTCAAATCTGAATAATTTTCACTCACTTGAAGTTGTGTCTCGCTGACGCGATCCACAACTTCAAGTAGGTGAAAATTCAGATTGAATAATTTGGCGGTTAAAGGGGTTAATCTTATTGTCATTTAAACACTGATAATATCTATCTTATTGTATATGTGTTAAAAAATGGGTGTATGTCTTAAACTACGCCCAATAAAATGGAGCAGGGCGGCAATGGTTAGATATGTAGAGCCTAAAAGGTCCCTCCAAGCCCGACTGATGTAATGATGCCATTTGTCTGGTACGTATTTCTGTGCTTTCCGGTCGTTAACCCATTAAGTCCCGTACTCTTCTTTAATTTGCGCTAGCATTTCAGCATCAAACTGAATAATATATACGTGTAGAACATACATAAACTGTAATATTATTATTATTTATGTGATGCAGTAGGCCCAGTTTCCACTGACGGTCTACAATTTGGCCAAGGGACTTTTATTTTGGCTTGGCACAGGAAGTAAAACTGTCCCAGCGATTCGAGGGTTAACTCTTTGTGTGCTGCATTCCTCTCTGAAATTTTCATATATTTGAAGCCGGCAATTGCGCCAGCGATTGCCGGCTTCAAATGTATGAAAACTGAATCCGCCTTTTAAAATAGCCTGCCATAACATACAATAGGTGTTTTATTCGAGGCTTTAATCCCCGAATTTGACAAATTTCAGTTGATATTTGTTTCATTGGTGCGAAACAATCTCGTCGAACCGTCGCCCCGCACAGAAAGGGTTAATAAATGTCTCGCCGTGAAAAACTGCGTAATGAGTACTCTAAGTTTCGAGGCAGTCAACCCGTAAAGGACGCTCAGTTTAATCCTATTATTATCACACAGCGCTGGGCATGTCACCCACCCTTTGCTCATCACAGGCTCTAATAAGAATAACTAATGTGCAATTCCGTTTCCCACCTACAATTTCAATTTATTTCCATTCCCACTGGTTCCAACTTTTTTTTTTAGTACGCTGTATTCTTCTGGAATTCACATTATTCTCAGGGACAGCCCAGCAAACACGAGGCAGTGTGCCAAGGTTGTTTTGATGTTGGGCCAGCATCAAAACAACGCTGGGCCACTGCCTCGTGTTTGCTGAGATTTCCTAGTCAATACGAAACGTTGAAAGAATGTGTTTTACTGTTGGGCCGGCGTTGTAGACAATGCAACAGCATTAAGTCAACATTGTTACGTCGTCTAGTGCCTTCTGGGTTTATTTTCAGTGACGATGGGTGATGCCACTCAATGAGTTGTTTAGTATATTTTCATAGATCCCCGCCCAGCTGAACGCCATTATATCTTTACTTTATGTCCAATGATCATACTATATATTATAGAGGGGTTTTTTTGGGGTGGGGGGGGATTTCATTTTACATTGATACTCTATATTTTAACTCTTCATCATAATTTTATCCACATAAATTATATCTATTATATTGTATCAAGGAGGTTATATAGTTAACCTCCTTGATTGTATAGATATCTTGGGTGGTAGGCCTACGATTGAAGACAAATTTTCGTTAGAATTTTAAAATCATTTCCATTTAACAGTCTGTTTAAAGCACCCATGCGTGCTCTTTCTGTTGACATAAATAAATTAAATCAAGGATAATAGAACAGTTCTAGTATCCTTGATTAAATACACCCCATCTATGTGTATAATATAGGGCCTACGTTTAACCCTGACAACGAGGAGATCAGATTCTGACGTCTAAAGTGGATCCCAATTATCTACGTGTAAAAATATTATAATAGCCGTAGACCCATAACTTAGTATTGAAGTGAAGCAGGAAGATCTAACTAAGACATTTATGATGATTTAAACTGAAAAAAATTTGCTTTTCATGGTTTATACACAAATATTCAAACATTTTAAGGCTTAAATACGTAAAATTTATAGGCCTATTGCCAATTATATTTAAAAACGTTTCTTGATTAAGCCTATACTAACCGTTACAACGTTGAAATAGTAGTTTTGTATAAACCATGGAGACCAACAGGTTTTTTTCAATTTGAAATCAGCATAAACGTCTTAGTTAGCTCTTCCCGCTTCATTTTAATACCTATGGTATGGGTCTACGACCATTAGAAATAATAATATTATTGTAGACGTCAGATTCTGACGAATAAAGACGGTCCCCGCGCTGAAAGGGTTGATAACGACGTATATTAGTACCTCACTCGCTGTGGAAACCAGTGACGTCCTCTGCCAGATATAATAGTCTTTGGAGTTCCATTGCTAGTTTAATTAACATTTTTTTGTAATTTTAGAACTATTATTTCTTCGCTCGTATGTAGTTATCATAAACCCTACCTTGATCTTTATCGACCCTTTGTAAAGTGGAAAATACACCCTCCCACATCCAAGGGGAGAATATAATGTGAATTACATAACCTCTTGACCAGTTTATTTAATCCCTGACATCGACACTGTCATTATATGTCACTTGTGTGTATTATTGTAATTGTGAGGTTAGTTAATTTATCAATAATAATATATAATGATCATTGACTCCTAATAGCGCAGGGATAGACTTAAGTCGTCGGAATCTAACGTCTTGGCCCTGATAAATGTTTTTGAAGACGTCAGTTCCGTTTTGTCACACTCGATTTTGATTTATGTATATTTTTTGTGTAAATATGTTTTATTCAGATAACATATTCGTGTATTGCATACCGTAATTATTATGCACAGGAAGGAACGAAGAAACGAACGAAAGAACGACCGAAAGAACAAACGAACAAGCGAACGAACGAACGAATGAATGAAAGAATGAATGAATGAATGAATGAATGAATGAATGAATGAATGAATGAATGAATGAATGAATGAATGAATGAATAAATGAATGAATTAATGAATGAATGAATGAATGAATGAATGAATGAATGAATGAATGAATGAATGAATGAATGAATGAATGAATGAATGAATGAATGACGTCAAATATATTCTCGACGCTGGGTCAACATTGAACAAACACTGGGTCGATGTGATGTGCAGGATAAGGTCAACTATCAGTGCATAGCCATTATGTACAGTCATGCAAAGGCAATCCGCAGTAACTGCTTACTTCTTAGGTAAGCATTTATTGTTTTTTTGACTTCGCACGACATTTAGGTGGTTAGGGAAATAATGTGTTGGTTCGCTGACCTCTGCCCAATAAAAATCCCACAGTTAAGACTCTGAATCCAGACAAGGCGTGAATTGTCCGCAGCTGCATGATCCCGGCTATATTTAGATTCATCTCGAACCCGAAACAAACCGAAAGCGATAAATCAGGAGAAAATGACGGCGCTTCCGCTGTGCGTGCGCAGGTACGATAGAGGGATGTAGCGTCTGTCAGTCTGTCCTGGCTTCCGGCCAAACTCCGGCAGAAGGATGGGCCAGAGTCACAGACACCAGCCCATCATTGGGCCACAGTTGATACCATATCGGACACGGATAGATATAAACACCCCAGTGCTTTTGGCACAGGCAGCCGAGACGGATGTAAACACCACATAGCCAAGGGGGGTTCCATAAAATTGTTTCTATGGAGATTCGAAATGATGGGCGTTCCCACTCACCACTCAGATTAATATAATTTATAGTTATTTTATCTCCGTACGTTTTCTTAGCATGATTTTTTATACATTTCTGTCCAGCAAACACGAAACATTTGTATGACACTTGCACAATGTTGGGCCAACGTCGAAGACGTTGAGCCGACATTGTACAAATGTTATACAAATGTTTTATGTTTTCTGGGATCTATTTGTAATGGACCAGTAATGTTCACAGTTGGTTGAGGCGAATTGAATCATGGGTAAGGTCAGGGTTCAAAGTATCAAAAAATCTCAAAACCATTATTTAGATATTCAAGCCTGGTCATATAAAACTGTGGCTCAAATAATTTGACTTGGGTGTGACCCAATTTTATTATCGACTTCAAGGCTAGGTTATTTGGCGTTTTGACATACGGTACACATTTTTACCAGATAAAATATGAATGAATAAATGAATGCATATATAAACTTTTATAAATGTAGCAACTAACTCCTCCTCGGTGTCCCGAGCTTATAGGCGCGACAATCATAAAGAACTTCCAGACACAAAGGAACCAGGTCAAACAAATTTTGTTGAAATAAAAAATTAGATTTTTTCCCGAACGGTTCTACAATTTTAGTGCCACCACAGAGTAAGTCCCTTCACTCAGCTTGATCTTAATCCGATGAACAAATAACACATTTTGGTCAGATAAGCGAAGATCACGCGTATATACGGTTCGTAACTCATCTGTAAATTATGCTAAATTAATTAATTATACTTAAAGAGTTATACTTGATTTAAATAAATATTTTTTTCTTATAAAATCCTCCGTTCTTTTCGTGTATTTCAGTGCGACTAAACTTCCCATTGATAACACAATGTATAGCATCCATTGACGGACATTAAATGGTGATACTTTACTACTACGTTTTGTCTAGATAGATTGGTAGATTGTCGCATAAGACCTTATAGGTGATCTAAATCTAAATTTGTTTCTAAAGGAGACCAAAAGGCAGGTGTTGCTCTAGATAAACGAGGAGAATGTCTCACTACACGAGCCAGACAGTTTTGAACTCCCTGAAGCCTGTTGATTTCTTGGTTTGTGACATTATAGATGAGGCCATTGCAATGGTATAGTTTAGTTGCAACAAGGGCAGTTGCAGAAGTGTATGCTTCAGATACAGGCAACGTACATCCCGAATGTGATGGAAGCAAGAACGATAAGCCTGTGATATATGTTTTGTGAAATTTAAACCGCTAGCAAACACGACTCAATATTTCGAGTTGAGTCTGCTGGTGTTATTTGATGATCTAATAATTTACTATTTTTGTCGAAATTCTGTTCAAAACAGTAAAACAGTTTCATCTGGATTTAACTTGAGTTTACTAGTTCTCATACACCACTGGAGGGCATTTCCAGAGATACCATACCAGTCCTCCAATAGACCGATGTGTCCAGTGTGTCAAAGGCTGCTGAGAAGTCTAACAGAACTGGAACTGTTGTTTGTCCATTATCTGAACTCCTCGAGTCATTCTGGACCTTCAGCAACGCAGTAGAATGCATGGGCCTGTGCGTAAGCTGATTGATAATGATTGACCAGGTCGTTTGACTAGGTTAGAGCTAATACGTTTGGACATATTTTTTTCTATCCATTTAGATACAAAATTTAAATTGAAAACTGGACTAAAACATCTCATGTCGTCCCTTCAATAATGAAGGTTTCTTCAGCAGCGGAGTTATAATTATGTGACAGTTAACCCTTTCAGGCCTGACTTTATCATTGTCATCTTCATCAACTACAAGCCGCGAATTGCTTTCGCAATTCTCGACTTGTAGTGGATGAAGATGATTTGTTTTAGTTTAAAAATTTTAAAAAATTGCCATGTATTGGTAAACCGGTTTTATGGAAATATTCCTTCTAAAACACTTGTATGCAAATTGAGTATGTTTTCAGGGATGTAAAATGATGCTTTAAAGCATCGTGATGGATTAAAGGGTTAAACTATTAATTATATCGAGCTTCACTAGTCCACAGGCCATAATCTTTGCAAATTCAGGGCTCTGGTAAGTATAACCCCTGATACGACCAGGAATGTGTCTGACAAATCAGAATCTACCTTGGCAGTCATGTGGCAGTCACGTGTTACCAATGACAGAAGTGGGCGTGGTGCCATACTATCACGACAACAATACCCATGTCATTCTGGTTATATTTGTCCATACCATTACAATATCAAGTGGTGAAATTGTGTATTATTTGTCAAGTAAACCAAATCATCTCATTTGATATGAAAGGGTGTATCTTTCACTTCACAAAGTGCAGATACACCCTTCGTTACCCAAGGGGACGAAATACTCTAATCTTCTAGTGGATCTTAAAATATGATTATAGAGATTTGACACACAACCCAGCAAACACAAAATGTTGGTCTAGCGTCGTAGACGGTGGCCCAACGTTAAACCAACATTGATTCAACGTCTTGTGTTTGCTGGGCATTTCCACGATTTCAAATTTCACTGGGATTAATCTAGGTCAGGTGATAAATTTGGGTCATGTCACGAACAAATTCAATTATTATGCAAGAAACTGTATTTTTAAAATAATAAAGACCGCTTTAATTATAATGTGAACGTTCAGGGAAGATTTGATTCACCTTGCAAAAATATTGAAAATGCTAGGCTCGAAGTTGTATACTGTTGTTCCGAAATGCTCGAGTTGCCCTTCTCTTTGGAACCAATATAGACTTTTGTGGTACATTGACCTCGTGTGGTAGTGACCTGTTTGACCTTCTGAGCATGCGCACTGATAACTAGGATCTGGGTTATTATAATGTGTCATGCATATTTTTAAAGCAACCTGTATTTTCACACATGACAATGTCGTTTAACTTTATTTGAAAATAGTAATGATATCATGTTTTTTTTAAATACCCTGTGTTCTAACAAAATCAACTACCTTGTATGTAGGCCCTACATATTTATGCCAAATAAGTCGAAATGACTTTTTATTATGTGAATAAGCTATTTGTCTGGAATAGGCCATGCCATATTCCAGAAAACATGGATGCTAATCCACCGCTGTTTCAATGTTAGGCCATCGTCACAGACGGTGAGCCATGATTGAAACAGCATTGGATTAGCATCTCGTGTTTCTGAGCATTCGCAAGGAAGAAAAGCTGCATTCTTAGAAATGAAGAACCTTCAGAGATTATATTAAACTGTCAATCACTTCTGTAGCTGTTTCAGCCGTTATATTTGTTTTCCAAACAAAACATTTGAAAGGGAAATGAACAATAACCTAGTTAGATTGGCATATGTTTTGACCAAAATATCACACATGAAAGTAGTCTTTAGCCGCTTGACGGATACGTATACGTATCCAGAAGCGGACTGCATCCGTGCACGTGAAAAAGCGTGCGTCAGACGGGGGAAGACGTGACCACACGTCTTCCTTTCACAGAGACAGGCTGGGATCTGGTGGGAGCTAGCTGACGCCAGCCGGCTGGAAGTTGCTCGGCAAAATAGAAACTCCCACGTGTTCCTAATATATACAATAATGCCAAAGACGGGTCTAAAACTACCCCCCCCCCCCCCCTGCACTAAAGTCCGGATAACACCCACACGGAATGCCCCGGTCCAGCGTTGGATTAATATTTGGCTACACAATGAATCGGCACTCTATCAGTTTTAGGAAGTGGTTCTTGTACTTTTCGGGCCTCTACTTGCATCCTTCCTTTTATTAGAATCACCGCATTTCTCTGACTTCGCCATCACTACTTCCGGTATTTATTATAATCAGCTTTGGTCTGGATTTCTCATTCTTCAAAAATAATGATCTCCGCAGTCGAGACCAGAATAGTGTTGTTCTAATGTAAAAGGCAGTTACTCGAGGAAGGATTCCTATAAAATGTGGTTCATTTATCTCCAGCTTATGAACATGAGTCACCTTTCTCGGCTGCTTTCAAATTAAACAAATATGCTTAATTTTCACTCACTTGAAGTTGTGGGTCGCGGCAGCGAGACACAACTTCAAGTGGGTGAAAATTTAAATAAGATAACTTAGCGGGTAAAGGGTTAAATAAGTATTTAGAAATACATCAACTTACACTTCACTACGCTGTGGTACAAACGTAGACGGCAGTAACTGCTTACTTCTCAAGTAAGAAGCTATTTCCTGGTCATGTCTCTGGCAACTTCTCTAACGTTACTAAGGGATGTTTTGTTAATTACGACGTCTCTATTTCACCCATTGACGTAATTTAGTTATAATCACAAAATTACATGACATGTCAAGGTGTTCTGGCTGCTAAAATACCCACAAAACATGTAAAACTTTCAGGGTTGATGCCAGAATATTAGACAATAATGCTTTGAAAATTCCATTAAAATGTATTGTGCAAGTAGTGAGAAATCAGCGAGAATTATGCTCTGAAATAAAATGAAATGAAATGAATCGGGCTTTAGGCCACCTTTGTGCACATATAGGCTAAACTGGGCCAGGAGAACCTCCTGAGGATGGTGAGATGATTGGGATGACACTGTCCTTCAGACACAGGATTCGAAATTCGAGCCCTGGCGGTCTGAGGCCGAGCACGCTACCTCTCGGTCACGGAGGCTCCCCACAATACTTATGCTCTGAAAGCTAATGCCAATCATTATTACTACCTTGCAATGCCAAAAGGCAGTAACTGCTTACTTTTCAAGTGAGCACTTACTGTCTTTGGCTTTGCAGATGAGAAATATACAATCATGACCAGGAAAAAGGTTGAGAATTGACGAAAATTGATTGCGAATTGACTGGATTGACTGCGCCCACCCTCAATGTCAATCATACTATAAACCCTTCTTAGTGAGATCAGTGGAAATCCCGCGCCCACCCTCAAGTCAATCACACTATAAACCCTCCTTAGTGAAATCAGTGGAAATCCCGCGCCCACCCTCAAGTCAATCAGACTATAAACCCTCCTTAATGAAATCAGTGGAAATCCCGCGCCCACCCTCAAGTCAATCACACTATAAACCCCCCTTAGTGAAATCAGCGGAAATCCTGCGCCCACCCTCAATGTCAATCACACTATAAACCTTTCCTTAATGAAATCAGTGGAAATCCCGCGCCCACCCTCAAGTCAATCACACTATAAGCCCTCCTTGGTGAAATCAGCGGAAATCCTGCGCCCACCCTCAATCTCAATCACACTATAAACCCTCCTTAATGAAATCAGTGGAAATCCCGCGCCCACCCTCAAGTCAATCACACTATAAACCCTCCTTAGTGAAATCAGCGGAAATCCTGCGCCCACCCTCAAGTCAATCACACTATAAACCCTCCTTAGTGAAATCAGCGGAAATCCTGCGCCCACCCTCAATGTCAATCACACTATAAACCCTCCTTAATGAAATCAGTGGAAATCATGCGCCCACCCTTAATGTCAATCACACTATAAACCCTCCTTAGTGAAATCAATGGAAATCATACGCCCACCCTTAATGTCAATCACACTATAAACCCTCCTTAATGAAATCAGTGGAAATCATGCGCCCACCCTCAATGTCAATCACACTATAAACCCTCCTTAATGAAATCAGTGGAAATCATGCGCCCACCCTCAATGTCAATCACACTATATACCCTCCTTAATGAAATCAGTGGAAATCATGCGCCCACCCTTAATGTCAATCACACTATAAACCCTCCTTAATGAAATCAGTGGAAATCATGCGCCCACCCTCAATGTCAATCACACTATAAACCCTCCTTAATGAAATCAGTGGAAATCATGCGCCCACCCTTAATGTCAATCACACTATAAACCCTCTTAAATGCAAAGGTTATTGAAGGTTTCTTGATGTATAATAAAACGGACTAAGGTACCTTTCATAATTTTACCGCACTGAAAAAAACTTCTTTTGCAAAGAGTGGCTTTTGAAAACAAGCCTGATTTTCCGAGAGGGTGCACCCTCTCAGCGTGTGTGGTACTCAACCGGGTGTCTACGTGACATTGTGAGCGTAAACGTGTGGGATTGAACTGGCAACACAAAATAACGAAGCAGTGCTAGTCCAATGTCGGCTCAGCGTCGCAGCCGCTGGAACGACATTGGTCGTACATTGCTTCAATGTCTTGTGTTTGATTGACAATCAAGCTGACACGAGTTCACCTTGGTCGGCAGGCCAATTGATGGCCTTCAGTCCGCCATTTTGATTCAGAGTTCGATCGGACATCTAATCGGACTTTCTGATATTGTGTTCCTGTTTACGAAGTGGTACACTATTCTGCAAAGCTTTGCTAGGCAGTATAGGCCCACAGCTCTCACCACTTTCAAACTGTGTAATAGACGGGTCGATATACCACCTGACCCCAGAAAAATTATAACAAAAAGTTTCTCAACAGTTTTCTATCCGACTGGATATAGTGAATGACAAAAAAAAAGTCTATCAAAATCTGACCCAGAAAAGTCCGAAAATCCAAGATGGCCGCCATTGGCCGTAAAAATCGATAAAACCATCCTAAGTAGCATAAACTTATATAATTAAACCATGATTCTTGTTTATAATACATGTTTTTAAGAGTTTGAGAACTCATTATTTACAATAACATTCTGGCCTTGTCAAAAATCTAATATGGCGGTGTGACTAGGGGGCAGAATCCAAGGTCAAAGGTCAAGTTAAAGATAAAATATAATTTTTCGACAAATGAAGGTAGGAACAAGTGTAGCACTTTTTTTCGGGTAATTTTAAATAGAAAATACATTCCTTATATTATTTTCATGATTCAAGGTCATCTTCAATGTCAAAAGGTCAACCTCAAGGTCAAGTAATCGAAAAAATGATTTTTACCAAATTAAGCTAAGAACATGTGTAATACCTCATTTTCATGGGATTTTGACTGGTAGATCATTTTGTGGTATTATGTTTGTGATTCAAGGCGACCTTCGAGATCAATAGGTCAATTTAAAGGTCAAATGCCTAAATATATATTTGTACAAATGTCAACAAACATCATGTGTAATACTTCTTTTTGATCTGCTTTTGAATGGAGAATCCATTTATGGTATTATTTTGGTCATTCAATGACATCTTCAACATGTTGAAGATAAAAAGGAAATTCCAAGGTCAAACTGTAAAAGTCAATTTTAAGGTCAAGTGACCAAAATATGATTTTTAAAAAGTAATAACAAGTGTTATACCTATTTTTCGTGCATAAAGACCTTGTGTAACCGACCTAACCTAGCCTACCGGAAGATTTCATTGCTGGCGGGCCGATTTATGAAAACATCCACTAGAACCCCCAAAACATAATAACAAAATGTTTTCCAGTGGCTTTGCCACCTATGGGATGTACTTAATAATAGCAGGAAAAAAGGCGATCAAAATCTGACTACTGAAAAGGTGTTAAATCCAGGATGGCCGCCAATGTCTAGAAGAAGCATATTGCTATGAAAGATGTAGTGTATAACTGCTGTTTTATGTCTAGTCTAAGTATTAAGTGCCGTAATATTCACTGGCATAATATCCTGATAACCAAATTAGTGCCTATAACCATACTACAAGATGTATGTTTTGTATAGTGATGTAGGTATAACTTGTACAAAGTTCTTGGATATAGGCCTACAACAGTTATTCCAATTTTTTTAGCGTAATTTGCTCGAATATTTGTGACACATCACAAAAAAACAGCAGTCCTGGTCCATATTGTGGATATTAACTTGATGGTATTTTATAAACGCAATAGGTTTGCCTATCTCAAATATATATATTTTAGACCATACATGCCACAGTGTTGTTATGGGAACAAGGTCGAATATCCATTGACTTAGTAATATCATGAAAACGCAGTGAAATTCAAGGAATACATTTTACATAATTTGTTTACATAATTTATTTCAATTTAGTTATTTTATCAAGCTACACTCTTTTCCACCACCCCTCTCCAGACATAAAAAAGTAACCTTAAATGCTAAGCTCTTGGTGTGCCACCCCACCTCTGTAAATTTCAGGAGAGGTAAAAAAAACATAGGCCTATATGCCACAAATTAGACAGCGCATAGTATATCGTTCAGGTGTAATTTTTACTGGATAATTTAATTCTGGTAGGTCGTTAATGATCAAGTATGCTCAAGGTGAAAAAATCAATTTAACGTTGTGAAAACGTCATTTTAGCAAGGAAGTATAAGAAAATAACAAGGCATTACAAGTGGAAGGGCAGATACGTTATATTGCAATGGGAAGTCATTGAAGAAGTTGATGAATAGGCGTTAAAAGGCATTGGAGAGACGCTAAAAGGCGACGAAGAGGCGGCAAAGGGCGATGTGAAGGAGTGAATGACGACAAAGAGAAGTTGAAGTGCGACTGGTGTGTTAAAAGGTGTGTTGAAATGCATTAAAAGACGACGAGGAAGCGTTAAATGACGATGTGAAAGCGTGCAAGGGCGACAAGGAAGCGTTAAAGGGTGATGCAGATGCGTTAAATGGTGATGGGAAAACGTTAAAGAGTGATGAAGAAACGTTAAAAGGCAATGGAGAGGGGTGGAAGAGCGACTAAGATTTGTTTAAGTATGACGGGGTGCATTACTGGTGGCAGTGAGGCATTAAAGGGCAACGAGGAAGCGTTGAATGACGATGGAAAAGCATTAAAGGGCATTGGGTGACAGTAGAGGGCGATGAAAAGGCGTTAAAGGGTAAAGGGTAGGAGCTAAAGGGCGACGGGAAGGCCTTCAATTGCAACGAAGAGGCGTCAAAGGCTGACACAGATGCATGAAGAGTGACGAAACGATGTTAAAATGAGCTGTGTTTGCGTTAAAAGGTTAAAAGGTAGGAAATAAGGCGCGATGTAGAGGTGTTAAAGGGCGACGAGGAAGCGTCTAAGGGCATCACAGAGGCATTAAAGGGCGACCAAGAGGCAATTGAGGGCAACAGGGAGGCGTTAAAAGGCAACGGGGAGGCTTAAAAAACGACGAAGCGGTGCTAAAGTGCGACAACAAAGCGTTAAAAGGCGACGGGAAGGTGTTAAATGGTATGCCCTAAAATGCGGTAAAATGTGATGGAGAGGAGTAAAAATGCAATGAGTAAGTGTTAAAGGATTTCGAAGAGGCGCTAAATGGCGATGGAAAGGTGTGGAAGGGCGATTGAGAGACGTTAGAGAGAATCTTGGGGCGTTCAAGAGTGACGGTAAAGCGTTGAAGGACGATGGGAAGGCGTTCAAGAAAACTTTATCGAGCTCAAATAGATATTTGTATTTGTTATAAGTAATATTGTCAGGAGCTTGACCTTAATATGACCTTCAAATTGACCTTGAAGGTCACCTTGAATCGCAAACATAATACCATAAAATGACTTTCCAGTCAAAATCACATAAAAATGAGGTATTACACAAAAGTAATGCTCTTAGCTTTATTTGGTAAAAATCATATTTTCGATTACTTGACCTTGAAGTTGACCTCTTAAAAATGAAGATGACCTTGAATCATAAAAATAATATAAGGCATGGATTTTCTAGTCAAATTACACGAAAAAAAGGTATTATACTTGTTCCTACTTTTATTTGTTGAAAAATCCTATTTTACCTTTAAATTGACCTTTGACCTTGGAGTCTGCCCCTCCTAGCCCCACCGCCATCTTAGATTTTTAGCACTGCCAGGATGTTATTGTAACTAATGAGCCCCCCAGCTCTTAAAAACATGGATTATTAACAAGAATCATGGTTTAATTGTAAAATTAGGATGGTTTTACCGATTTTCACGGCCAATGGCGGCCATCTTGGATTTTCAGACTTTTATGGGTCAGATTTTGATAGACTTTTTTTTGTCGTTCACTATATCCAGTAGGATAAAAAAAAACGTTGAGAAACCTTTTGTTATACTGTCTGTATACTACAGACAGAGAGTGAAATAAATAATCTGTCCAGTTCAAAAACTCCATTCTAGTAATTGACTGGTGGCCCCCTTATGATTATATTTCTCTTGAAGTCCAGGTGACGTGATTTCAGTTTAATAATTGAAGTGCCAGTATATATCGCAATGGACTGTTCTGTTAATTCTCATATAAATTTAGTCGACTGATTATTAGTCATCAGCAAAATATAAGACTGCAAATGCACTCTTCTTGGGCTGGGGAGTTTTCAATAAATTACACAGGTCTGTGGCGCTGGCCCAAAGATGAAGCGGTATCGGGTGAGAGGCTTGTGATTGTATGAACATACACGAGCTATTCTGTGGAACTCAATGACCTTGACCTCTTTTGTTTTCACCGAGTTGGCTGATACAATTAAGTATGGGGGAGGGGTCTTATATAACCTTGTTTTCACCGAGTGACGGCCAGCTTTGTGCAGAGTAGTTATGGCCCAGCATGGTGCAATACGTTGGCCTTATGTTGATCCAATGTTGCTGTACCGTCTACGACGTTGGCCCAATATTGGCTCAATTAGGGCCAACGTATTTTGCCTTCAGGTGGACTTCACTTTGCCGGTGTCACCATCTGGCTCAGATATAAGTTACCCTGGACTTAAGGCAGTCTTAAACCCACTGATTGGCTGGGAATTGCTCACGTGATGGTACTTAAGACAAACACTTGACTTAAGTCATTTGGTGAAACCGGTTCCCTGGGGGTGGGGTGTTTTATAAAAAAAAAAAAATTCTACCCTGGATGCGCCTCCGCAAATCGCAACGGTAATGTTATATATCCTACATCAAATGAAATATGCCACAAGGCCTGGCTTGTGTGATTTTAAGTCCGGTAATGCGGATTTTACTATTCTGCGTGGGCAAGCCGTGGTGTCGCGGTCTCGCCACGTCCTGTCCTGAACTATTTAAATCAGTGTCCTTCTTCAAAGGCATAAGGATCCCAGCAAAAATACAACGTTTACCCAAAGTTCATTTGATGTTGGTCCCCCGTCTACGGCGCTGGCCTAACATCACATTTACATTGGTTTTACCCAATATTAATTTTATGTTGAAAATTGACTTTGGTTACACCCAATGAAAATTTGATGTTCGTCCACCGTTTACGACGCTGTCCGAACATCGAACGTCTTGTTTTTGTAGGGATTTTTGGGCTTTCCCGGAAAACACGACATATCGTTCCAATGTTGGGCCACCGTTTACGGCGTTGGCCCAACATTGGCCAACATGTGTCGTGTTTGCTAGTTTGGCACACATTCATTTTCCAACCAGCCCTTCCTGGTACATCATGAGCAACCCATCAAACACAAGAAACCGACCCAATGTTGGATCAATGTTGGGCCACCGTCTACGACGCTGGCCCAACATTGGCCCAGCATTGGGTCCGTGTCTCGTGATTGATGGCAACCACTGGGCGTTGCGTGATTTCGACGTGACATGCATGTGTGAGGGTTAACCCTTCAGAGGCTGGGACCGCATATACCGGGCAAAATATGTCCGGGCAAAATTAAGGCGGGGGTGTGCAGACTAAATGCGCAAACCCTGACCATTGAATATACATTTTTGCTCGAAAACACACCTTTGAATATACAGTTTTGATCGAAAACACCTCCTTTTTTATACAATTTTGAGTAAAAACACACCTTTTTCTACAGGATTGGGCGAAAACGTGCACTTTAATATACAGTTTTGGACGAAAACAAATCCTTTATTATACAGCTTTGGCCAAGAACATGCCCTTTATTACACAGTTTTTGGCGAAAATGTGTCATTATTATGCAATTTTTGGGCGAAAACACATTCTTTATTATACAGTTCTGGGCGAAAACATACACTTTATTATACAGCTTTGGGCAAAAACACACCCTCTTTTATACAGTTGTGGGCGAAAACTTGCCCTTTATTATGCAGTTTTTGGCGAACACATACCCTTTATTATACAAATCTGGCGAAAACACGCCCTTAATTTATTATGCAGTTCTTGGCCCAATTATGCAGTTTTTTGCCTGAGGATCGCCTAAAAATGAACAAAATCTATGTGACCGTATAAAAACATTAAAAGCCCACTTTTTTGCACAGTACCAGCACTTACATGTATTAAGTATGTCTCCCTCTTTAGCTTGTTCAATCGTCGACAATTCTCGTAATCTAATGAGCTTGTTGGGGATTAATAAAACGACCCCCAGATCACAACCAAAACCTATAGTGAATCGGTATTCTGATCCCCCCTCCCGTGAATGAAATACTTCCTTCAGGTTTCATTTGGCACAGAGTCGGTTCACCGGCTGCGACACACACATACAATCTGTGTAATCAGAGCTCTATAAAGCTAAAATGCAATATCTGCTTATTTGTGGAATAAGCAGATACTGCCTTTTGGCTTTGTGCGGCAGAGCTCATCACAATGGCAATATCAAAGGAGCGTGGTCGGAAACGGCATTTCTAGATGATGATTATTATTTTATAAATACAAGCTTGATTTTTTTACTAGTAATTTATCAACTTGGCAACTGTCGAAACTGTACATGTAATTATGTGCTCATATCGAAACTGTACATGTAATTATGTGCTCATATGTCACATCACTAAACAAAAAAACATACGTACATTTTGGCAGTGAACTTGGTTGATCTGGGGTTTTATCTGAAGGACGCCTGGAAGCAAAAAAATATGTATTAATTTATGAGGTGCTATTCTGTCGCGCAATCAAAACCGAAATGTTTGGCATATGTTGTTTGACTGTTGGATCGGTGTCGTAGACGGTGATAAAACATTCAAACAACAATGGCTGAATGCCTCGCGTTGCAGCTAATGACACATAGCCCTGCCCTGCCCTGCCCTCTGCCCTGCCCTGCCCTGCCCTGCCCTGCCCTGCCCTGCCATGCCCTGCCCTGCCATGCCCTGCCCTGTCCTGTCCTGCCTTGTTCTGTTCTGTTCTGTTCTGTTCTGTTCTGTTCTGTTCTGTTCTGTTCTGTTATGTTATGTTATGTTCTGTTCTGTTCTGTTCTGTTCTGGTCTGTTCTGTTCTGTTCTGTTTTGTTCTGTTTTGTTCTGTTCTGTTCTGTTCTGTTCTGTTCTGTTCTGTTCTGTTCTGTTCTGTTCTGTTCTGTTCTGTTCTGTTCTGTTGTTCTGTTCTGTTGTTCTGTTCTGTTCTGTTCTGTTCTGTTCTGTTCTGTTCTGTTCTGTTCTGTTCTGTTCTGTTCTGTTCTGTTCTGTTCTGTTCTGTTCTGTTCTGTTCTGTTCTGTTCTGTTCTGTTCTGTTCTATTCTGCTCTGTTTCGGTTCTGTTATTTGTCTGTTTCTCTTCTGTTCTGTTTTGTTCTGTTTCTGTTTCTGTTTCTGTTTCTGCCATGTTATGTTCTGTTTTGGTTCTGTTTCGGTTCTGTTCTGTTTCTATACTCTTCTGTTCTTTTTTGTTCTGTTTGTGTCCTGTTCTGTTTCTGTTTCTGTTTCTGTTCTGTTCTGTTCTGTTCTGGTCTGGTCTGGTCTGGTCTGGTCTGGTCTGGTCTGGTCTGGTCTGGTCTGGTCTGGTCTGGTCTGGTCTGGTCTGGTCTGGTCTGGTCTGGTCTGGTCTGGTCTGGTCTGGTCTGGTCTGGTCTGGTCTGGTCTGGTCTGGTCTGGTCTGGTCTGGTCTGGTCTGGTCTGGTCTGGTCTGGTCTGGTCTGGTCTGTTCTGGTCTGGTCTGTTCTGTTCTGTTCTGTTCTGTTCTGTTCTGTTCTGTTCTGTTCTGTTCTGTTCTGTTCTGTTCTGTTCTGTTCTGTTCTGTTCTGTTCTGTTCTGTTCTGTTCTGTTCTGTTCTGTTCTGTTCTGCTCTGCACAATTCGCTCACACTCGACCGTGTCCTGTAAAATACAGAAGAGAACCGCACCAGGCTGTATTGCTTTCTGGTGAAGAAATGAAATGAAATGAATCGGGCTTTAGGCCACCCTTGTGCACATATAGGCTAAACTGGGCCAGGAGAACCTCCTGAGGGTGGTGAGATGATTGAGATGACACTGTCCTCCAGACACAGGATTCGAAATTCGAGCCCTGGCGGTCTGAGGCCGAGCACGCTACTTCTCGGTCACGGAGGCTCCCCACAATACTAACTTTCCCACGTGGATGGGGAAGAAACATTTTTGTTTCTTTCAAACCGCCGAGACCGGGAACCGAGCCCCGGACTCTGGCGTGAAAGGCAGCGGTGCTAACCACTACCCTAGGGCCCCCGCCCTTCTGGTGAAGACACTTGCTCAATGCAGTAACAACGTCTGAGACGCTGGCCCAATAACAATCCAATACCGTATGAAGATGTTCACTTAACCAGATCCACTGTGTTCATCATCTCTGCTTGGCCGCTGTGGCAACTCTCATCCGCAAATTCAAAAGGCAGTAACTGCTTACTTGAAAGTAAGCAGTCACTGCCTTTTGGATTTGCGCGGCACAGCTGCCGTCTGTACAGCTCCTTGCTGACTCAGCATTTTCTGAAACTGTCGAGAAAGGACGAGAGAAACTAGGTGCACACTGTAACCGGCGAAAATTTCACCGCAACTTGTTTCCACAGATTTATATCGAAATAGCACATGCCTTTTAAAGGAAAACAATAGTAATTGAAAATAAATCAGCAGTTATTTGAAAATGAAGACGCAGTTACTGGTATTGTGTTTGTCACTGCAAGGGCAAACACAAGTAACTGCATACCAGTTTTCTTTTGCATTATATGACACGAAAAAAATATCGGTTGAATCAATAGAGGTTGATTGTTCAGATGATAAAGGGGCCCCGTCGGATGAGACATTTTCGATTTTATTAATTTTGAAAATTTACCTTATATTAAGCTATATAGCCTACTGATCTTAACTGAAAATACAAAAAATTATAAATAAAAAATTTAAAGCACCGAAAAAAAGTGAAATAGCTATATTTCCAGCTCGTATATTGCCATGTAAACAAAACCAGTCAGCAATATACAGCACTTTACACCACATATTCCCACGTCTCCGACGGTGAGATCAAAGCAATCGCCGCTAATTGGTGTCTTATAGCCAGGACATGGGGGAATACACCTGCAATACTGATTGTCTGCCCAACGCTGGGCCGATCGACGGCATCAACATGTGGCCCAATGTTGTGGGAACATTTAACCGTCTTTAGCAAGTGTTTAGGTATACAAAAAGTTTGTTTGGGTTTAAAGCGGATTCATAGAAATGTTGATAAAAAATATTTTTTTAAATCTAAAAACTATGAAAAAAATAAAAACCGTGATCTGGATGATACACTACTTCATTGCAGAGCTAAAAACGAAAATTGATGTCATCCCAAGGAGCTGCTATACGACCAATAATTGAATGGCTTGGAGGTAAACTGATTCAAGTCCGCATTTTTGTCATGTTGCTAAGAATGCTTAAAAGCAAAAATCAATAGTTATTGACAAGATTATGTATTTCGTTTTTAACTAATCATTGCAACATCTATATTTAGAATAATACTGGAAGTTGTGAATTTGTATTTATCATTTATTTCTACTAATAGGTGCATAGCTAATAATATCGTAAAACAAATTTCTTGCAATATTCAACTCACTTCATTTTATAGAAAAACGTTTGAAATTTAAAAATATCTTTATTTTTATAAAAGACACACACTGGTTTAAAAACTGCCTAGTGTTTCATCATCTAGCCCCAATAACATTTTGGTAATGATTGCTATAGCATAAATTGATCTAAATAAGGGGTGTTTTATAACAGTCATGTTCCGTATGTCTCAGAGGCAAACTGATCCAAATCAAAATGTTCCCATATAAACTTACTCACTGACTTGGATCACTCTTTTGAAAGTAAAAAAAATATTTGTTGATTAATAAATCTAAAAAATTTAACGAATGCCTTAGATACTTTAGTATATTATTTCCTATATAATTAATTACTTTCCCAGAATGGCATAATAAAAAAAAATGAAATTTTGGACTTTTGGATTTTGATCACTTTACCTCTGATCCAGTAAGTAAGTAAGTAAGTAAGTAAGTAAGTAAGTAAGTAAGTAAGTAAGTAAGTAAGTAAGTAAGTAAGTAAGTAAGTAAGTAAGTAAGTAAGTAAGTAAGTAAGTAAGTAAGTAAGTAAGTAAGTAAGTAAGTAAGTAAGTAAGTAAGTAAGTAAGTAAGTAGGTAATTAAGTAAGTAAGTAAGTAAGTAAGTAAGTAAGTAAGTAAGTAAGTAAGTAAGTAAGTAAGTAAGTATGTAAGTAAGTAAGTAGGTAAGTAAGTAAGTAAAGTGAAGGCAGGCAGGCAGGCAGGCAGGCAGGCAGGCAGGCAGGCAGGCAGGCAGGCAGGCAGGCAGGCAGGCAGGCAGGCAGGCAGGCAGGCAGGCAGGCAGGCAGGCAGGCAGGCAGGCAGGCAGGCAGGCAGGCAAGCAGGCAGGCAGGCAGGCAGGCAGGCAGGCAGGCAAAATCCCAAATCACTTAATAATTGCATAGAAAATTCACAAGTGTTTAAATATTCGATAATACGACATGAGATTGTGTCGTTGTTGTCGTCGGAAACGATCGTGATCGCATTAGTTTTATAATAGATCGAAAATGGAGCGGCACGCGACGAAAATATTTTATTAATATTCGGGACAAATATGCAGGAGCCTTGGCCGGTCGCGTGCCCACGTATGTTAACCTCTAAGGCACTGGTGTAGACTATGGAAGAATTTCTGTCATTTAATATCACTTGAGTATCCAATTTCTGAGAAGAAATACATCCCAAATCTCTGATACTCACATTTCATAAATCCGAGCAAGGAATCTTGATCCCAGATCCTCAGTCGAAGTTGTGGATCGCTACCGCGATCCACAACTTCGAGTGACAGAAAATTTAAATGTGGTAGCGCAGTGCACTAAATGTTAATTACTTAATTCGAGCTGAGATCGTTTATTTAATTTCTCCGGCGTATTCGGCGTGGAGTCATTAGCACACCTGGCGGCACGCTTTGGCAAAACCCGGGACTGGGCGTGACGAAAAACAAGCCTAATTATCTGTCCAGTGTTGGCCCAATGGTAACCGAACGTTGGACCGGTGTTTAGAACATCGGGCCAGCTTTAAACGAACGCTCCATTATGATCACCACCACACACCCAGGCGGTGTACTGAGCCAAATAACCATATCCGGCGAATTGAACAAGTACATTAAACCATATAATAGTGCCCTGAAAAAAACAGAGGGCAGTATCTGCTTACCTGTAATGTAAGCTGATACTGCCGTTTGGCTTTGCACGAAAGCATAATAAATTATTAACCCTTGTCGTGCTATGGTGGTGTATTTATATACGTTTTCAAGCAAATTTTAAACTAATGAAATTGATGAACTCACCTGCGGTATATGATCAGTTAAGAAAATATACTGATTCTATTTTCCTTGGTTAAGCAAACAATTCAATTTGAGAGATGACTGTTTTATACCAATATAACTATTTCGCGTCATAACATATTATGTAGCTTGGGAATGGCATAAAAAATGCCAGCTTGGGGTTAATTTGAAAAAAAACACTTAATGAAGACGATTCAATCGTTTATTAAAGGCGTCTGAACTAGAACATGAAATACAGACAATAATATTGTAATCATTTTTTCGTCCTGGTACTTTACAAAGCGGCATGTAAGACCCATTAAACCTTGAAGCGCTGATACATTTTTGTATAAACCCTAGGGACCAAAATGTTGTTTTTTTAATTTGTCATCATCATAAATGTATTCGTTTTTTTCCGCTTCATTGGAATACCTATGTTATGGGTCTACGGCCATTATAAACATATTTACTCACATCATAAATGTCTCAGTTTTTTCCGTTTCATTTGAATACCTATGGTATGTGTCTACGGCCATTATAAATATGTTTACTTTTACAGCGCGAGGATCGACTTTAGACGTCAGAATCTGACATCTACAGACGCTGACGCTAGAATGGCTGACGCAATTTCCAGCTGCAAATGACGAAAAATATTTAATCGTAGAACAATAGACGCCTTCAAAAATGAATTATTTGATACATCAAATGTCCATCACAGCATATCATTATTTTCATCGGCATTTTATTTACTAGTAGTTTAGATTAGGAGGGTCTTGAAACCCAATTTTCTAAAACTAAAATCGCTCAACATCAATCAAAATTGCCAAAATATCGGGTTTTGACACTCAAGTTTACCTCACCTTCAGGCACTACCCTCAAATGCCCGTATTATTAGCAGAAAAGACAACAATATCATTGATCGACATCTACATTTCTATTTTTACCTCGTACTCCCTCCTTTTTTTTACTTCTCGATCTGCCCCTCAAGGGTCTATCTGTACCAGGGCGAAGGTCATCTGCATTAACCCCATGTGTGATTACAGGGTTGTGCCAGCCAGTCTCGCCTTACCTGAAATAAAAATTACGTTTCATCACTCTCATGTCTTCTTTTTAAATATTTTGATATTTATTAACAATAATATTGTATCTTGATTCAAATTGAACATAATTATATAATTATACTTTTATTTTTACCCACTTTAAGTCGTGGGGCGCGGTAAGGAATTTGAAGTGGACAACAAGTATAAAGCCATAATCTATCTTTTAGGTAAAATTGATAACATCCATTAATGAGACAGTTGAGTTACACTATAACTTTGCGACGCGCACATTTGATTAACCTACTTTGCCATATTAGTGGTAGAATTGAGCGTGTAAATAACCGCCTAATTATTGTACACCTCTTTCTGTGAAATATCTGAAATACATGTATATAAAGTGGCAGACAATCACAATCAGACTGACAATTTGGTATGTTTATGTTGCGAATCGTATTACATACAAACGGGATGAAAGTTAACCCCGCGGCGTACACTAAGCACCACTATCTATACCTATAAACCCTCATTATTCTGTGAGCAAGTGTCAATCTTGAAATAAATTACTTCACACATGGGTTACTGGGATGATTGCTAGTGGTAGTACTTTTTCGTATATGTCACATGGTACGGGAGCACTATATATAGTCTACAGTAATTGCACAAGAGAAGCTGAATTGTTTATTGGTAGCGTGGTTGACTTTGAACCTGGGGGTACCGGGTTCGAATCCCGCTGCAGCCGATATCATTTTCCAGGTGAACACACACACAGTGACCCCAACTGGTTAATTTGATAGGATGACGACAACCGAAAATACAACTGATTAGCGCCTCATTAAAAAACGCATAAAAATCAATAAAATGACTAATATTTAAAAGCTGACATGTAAACGGTCAATAAAACATTTTATAATCTTCGGGCGGATTGCCAGCGGCTTTAGACTGGCTCCTCCGCTCAACAGTGGTGCCAATGCAGCTCCCGAATCACCGATGTTGGCCGTGGTAATGCCGTAGCGACTATCCGACCCAGGGATAGCGGCGGTGTACTTTGCTTAGCTAAGCCCAAGTCTCCGTCTGTCTTGGCATATCTGGTGGTAAATATCTTAGACATGCCCAGAACCCCTTATCGGGCGAGTAAAGGAAAACACTCTCACTAACTCACCATGACCTATAACCCCACCCTCACATAATCATATGTATATGACTCTTTTAATCAAAGCACTGCACTCTTTTTAACGTATTGTAGTGTTACAATGATCATAAGTGCCGAAAAGTGACACAAAGCAAAAAAATCAACTACACACATCGTCACCTTGGTTATAAAGGAATGACCAAAGTGACGATAGTGCTGTCAGTGCAAAATATGCCATATTGAACCCTCTCAACCTCGGGGGAACGGTGTTTTTTGTTGTTTCTATAAATAGGAACGCATGTAATATAAGCAATTAGACCACGTGTCAGTCACAGTCCGTGCATGTGTGTGTCATCCGTTGATATCCTTCATAATGTGACAGCATTTCATTCTATTTCGCTGCTAATGAGCCCCTGATTCATCTAGTGTACCACAAAATCTTAGTTTAACAATATTTCAGATTTCAAAGTAGAAAATGCGGAAACAAGCCATTGTTTTGCTGACCCGGAGGGTAAATTTGAAAGTTCACGAACCAGGTTGATTTTCTAGGTTCAACTGAAATTGAATACAGGACAGCGATACTTTCTTCTGCCCTATATCTGGCAAGTGATAAACCGTTTTAGGCCGGGCCAAGCCATAGGTGTGTTTCTGGATTGGCGTGATTTTTTGTTTGACATGATCTTTAAAACTACGTAATCTCTCACAACATGTTTCGAATCACGCCATGCCATGCCATGCCATGCCATGCCATGCCATGCCATGCCATGCCATGCCATGCCATGCCATGCCATGCCATGCCATGCCATGCCATGCCATGCCATGCCATGCCATGCCATGCCATGCCATGCCATGCCTTGCCAAGGCATGCCGTGCCATGTCGTGCCATGTCGTGCCATGTCATACTATTCCATGACATGCCATCCGATGTCAGGACAGGCGATAGCAATGCTGATCCTAGTATTTTATCAAGTTTCATCAGAAATCATAAAACATCCAAACCTTGGCCTCATCAAACAACCAGGAGCTTGAACTTTGCCTCAAATGCACTAAGTTTCAATGAAAGCAGAGAGTTTAAAATGTGAGGCATTTCTTGATATTAAGCTCAAGGTTCACAGATGTAAAAAAACAACTTTTCACTGCGCGAAATATGTCAACAGACATTTTAGTATTTTTATTTTCAGAAATATTAATGACAGTAATTAGTTGCATCTCTTGATTAAGTACAATTTGTTCGTTTTCACCCCACTCATTCATTAAAAAAATACAATATTGAAACTTAACCCTTAGCAAACTGATGTCGACTACAGTTGACTATAGTACTGTTTTCTCATGTTTTAAATGTCTTGTATAACCAGGTTTTAAAAAATTAAAGATGTCCCAAATCTGTGATAATCATATACATTTCAACTTAGATTTTGCAAATTAAACTAATTTTTAGTCACTTGAAGTTGTGGATCGCGGTAGCGAGACACAACTTCAGGTGCCTGAAAATTTAAATTTCTTGGCTCAGTGCTCTAAGGGTTAACATTTTCAACAGCAAACGAACACATAACAAATTAACCCTTGTCATTTTAGAACTGTATATATATATACGTTTGCAGGCAATAATATTGCCAAACAAAATAAGTTTGATACATTTTGTGGTAGAGTATAGACATTCAGTTAATTAAAAACTTGATTTGGGAGATTATTTGAGCCTGGAAATTATTTTAGTTTTAATCAATTCAGAAATAGAACGATTAAGAACATTTTCAGCAAAACACACAACTCTACTATTTGCAGTGAGTATAGATTGAAGCCACTGGAAGCAAAATCATGTGAAAAATAAAATCAGTAAACCTCACAGCTGTTCAAGTTTGAAATACATTGTTGCTCATCGATTTTCGTTATTAGAGTTCAGTCCGCCTTGACCCGTGTGATTAGTATCCAGTTTAGCTCGGATGACTCATTTAATATATTAACCCTTTCATTGCCAAGTTATCAACCTGAAATATTCACCCACTTTAAGTTGTGTCTCGCTCACGCGATCCACAACTTAAAATGGGTGAAAACTACGCATATTTGTTTTATTGGAATATTTGATATAATTGCTAATGAAAACAAAACTTCATGCCTAAAACGCATGATATTATATGATAATAAAAATAATTTAAAACTATTATTTCGTGATAGATTTATACGCAAAGGGTTAATTTGGTCTCATCCATTGTCACTCCCCACCGGAAAACACATGTTTAAGTGGAAGAAAGTATCAATTTACATTTAGAGCATCGGGGATTAAAAGGTGTTCCACATCCCCACATTGTTTCTCACAAAGTGAAGAGACTCAAGTCCGGGCTGAAAATAGCTTACACCACTTATTTTTTATGCATGTAGTTTTCATTTTCAAGACTCATATATCGGTTCTCTTCAAGTACTTGGTATGAAATATTGTTTTAGATTTGCAATATTTTTGAAAGTGGAAGTAGTTTCACACGCTCTAGAAACACCCCAAATTACACAATTTGTAAAAAGTAAATTGTCCTCTATCCCTTTCAAGTCTGAATTTACCATTGTCATCTTCATCCACTACAAGCCGCAAATTGCTGTCGCAATTCTCGACTTGTAGTGGATGAAGATGATTTAAAGTGGGTGAAAAATTAAAAATTGCCATGTATTGGTCCACCAGATTCCTGGATATTTTTATTCTAAAAAACCCTAGTTGAAAAATTAAGTGTGTTTTCATCGATTTAAAATGATGCTTTAATGCATTGTGAGGGCTTAAAGGGTTAAATCCTTCAATGTTCATATAAGTAAGCGGGAAATGTAGCTAAATGTAGACTGGCAACTTTTATTTTTGATTTCATTGTCATTATAAAAGCGTTGTTACTAATTTCAGTAAGGATATTTGTATTACTCGATTATAATAATTGGAATATAAATGTTTTATCTATAGAATTAATATTCCTTAAAAATTTAATAAATAAATAAACTATGCACCACAAATCATCGTTTCGTCTTTGAACACTTTCTTGTCACATTTATGCAACATAATAACCTATTTTGGATACAAGTCATTTGAATATAAACTGAACAGCTTTCGCGGTTTTTAATGAAATCATTTAGAATCAGGTGAGAGTTGCGACAGCAATTCGAATCGCAAAGTAAATAAAAAGTGAAATAAATACCTTGATACTAGACCGGTTGAATATATTGACACATCTTTTCTTGGAGTTGAAAGGGTTTATCCGCCACTTTACAGTGTGGCGGGTAAACCCTTTCAACTCCAAGGTGATGACATAGGGTTTTTAATAGTTTATTTATAATTATATGTCTTTAGGTAGGTCACTTTAATTACACGTGGTCCACTCTACTCAGGCATACAAGAATATATCAACAATTAAATTTGTTAATTTAGAAAGCTGATGTTTGCCCCTGCGGGCAGGTTGTCTTACATGTATTATGAGACGCCAAAACGACTACAACTCAAACCTAACATTAATATATAAATTACACTAGTATTGAATAACGTACAGTTATTTTTATTTCTATTCTCATTTCATTTATTAGCCTTCAAAAGAAGAGAACATAATATAATACAGTAAATACAAAATTATATGGAAGTGTCTATTGCCACAGTACTGTGGCAATAGCAGAGCAAATCGCTATTTTCACCAAACCAATCAGAGTCCATCGTACATTTTCGCATGTGGAGTGGGAGGGCTGAGTGGATTGCCGCCATTACATCGTCGCCATGTTGATCGGAAGGACGTCCGTCAATTATGAAGCATTTAAAACGGCCTCAAGTGAATTTTCGGCCGCCGAAAATGTTCCATCTTGGACATTTTCGAGCGAGACAATAAGGAATTATAGGAAGAAGCATGAATTTGTGTAAATCGATGACACCATCAAGTAAGTAATGTGATACTTTTCGCCAATCCTGTCTTATATTGTAGGCCTATGCCCTGTGTGTACACGATTTTTCCATAATGTGTGACTATGAACTGCTCTTGAAAACCCAATTCGCGTTAAACTGGACAATGTTTATCCAAGGCCACAGTGCTGTGTCAATAAGATTTTTACTACCCGTCTACATGTACAAGTCCTTACTGCCACAGTGCTGTGTAAATAAGGTTTTTTACTACCCCTCTACATGTAGCCTACAAGTCCTTGCTGCCACAGTGCTGTGTCAAAAAGTTTTTTTACTACCCCTCTACATGTACAAGTCCTTACTGCCACAGTGCTGTGTCAATACGGGTTCCTACTACCCCTCTACATGTACAACTCCTTACTGCCACAGTGCTGTGTCAATAAGGTTTTTTACTACCCCTCTACATGTACAAGTCCTTACCGCCACAGTGCTGTGTCAATAAGAGTTCCTACTTCCCCTTCACATGTACAAGTCCTTGCTGCCACAGTGCTGTGTCAATAAGGTTTTTTACTAACCCTCTACATGTACAAGTCCTTACTACCACAGTGCTGTGTCAATAAGGTTTTTTACCACCCCACTAGATGTACAAGTCCTTACTACCACAGTGCTGTGTCAATAAGGTTTTTTACCACCCCTCTACATTTACAAGTCTTTACTGCCACGATGCTGTGTCAATAAGGGTTCCTACTACCCCTTTACATGTACAAGTCCTTGGTGCCACAGTGCTGTGCCAATAAGGTTTTTTACTACCCCTCTACATGCACAAGTCCTTATTGTCACAGTACTGTGTCAATCAGGGTTTTTTACCACCCCATGTACAAGTCCTTGCTGCCACAGTGATGTTCAATAATGATTTTACTACCCCTCCACATGTACAAGTCCTTACTGCCACAGTGCTGTGGCAATAAGGTTTTTTTACCACCCCTCTACATGTAAAGTTCTTACTGCCACAGTGTTGTGTCAATAAGAGTTTCTGCTACCCCACTACATGTACAAGTCGTTACTGCCACAGTGCCGTGTCAATAAGGGTTCCTACTTCCCCTCTACATGCACAAGTCCTTACTGCCACAGTGCTGTGTCAATAAGTATTCTTACTACCCCTCTACATGTACAAGTCCTTACTGCCACAGTGTTGTGTCAATAAAGATTATTATTACCCCTCTAAACGTACAAGTCTTACTGTCACACTGCTGTGTCAAAAACAATTCCCACCCACTCTTCATATTGTCCACATACTAAAAATACACTTGCTTAAGTGGGTGGCGCCATAGAAATGTAAATACATTTGTGTTTTATGATACGTTAGCCTAAATTATTATGGGGTTTTTCAGGTTGTGTTTGCCCAGTATGATTTTATCCTGATGCCAGTGTGATGTGGCATCAGCGACAAAGATGCTGTGAAGCACGTACCAATGGGTAGCCAGTGTGTGCTACTGGTGGCTGATACCAAACATAGCACGATAGGAGTCATTGCTTTCATGAGAGGGGGATATGGAAAAGAAGTACAAATTGCTATTAAACGATGGAGGTGTGTAGCATAAATGCGAGGTTGTGAATGCAAATGCTTATAGGTTATACAGTTGTAAGCCTATACTATGTATTCATTTTAGCTAAACAATTAAATGTCATCGTGAAATTTACTAGCATTACTTTTACATTCCTAAGTATATTTACATTTCTAAGTATATTGCGATTTCAATAGCAGAAATTGTTTTTTTAATAATCAAATAGGTCTGGTGAACAAATCAATCAATAGTAGAATTGTCACATTTTAAACACAATATGTGATTATGTTTCAGGCAGTCTTCAAAAGCAAGATCAGAGACCAAGTCATATAAATGGAGCACAAAAACTCTTACTAGCTGTCATCAAGACGACAGTTCAAGGTGTGTTGTTTTTGTTTTGATGGCAAGACATGTTTCCAGGGTATAGTATTGAAAATTAAATGTACAGTCTTGACAATGCCATCAAATTATACTTTGTATAGATTTGCAATACACAATGTTGAATGACAAATATATGGCTTTTCAAAATAAAATTACTATTTAATATACATATACTTATGTGATATTTTTGTTCAAAACTATATTTTCCGAATGCTGAAATACTCACCAGCCAGTTGAGGCTAAGATCACTGGGCCAAACATTTTTTAAGTGTAAAGTGTTTGACGCTTAGGTAGCAGCTTAAATTTTCCAGGCACAATGGTGAATTTTAAATAAATATCTTTTTAGCCCGCCCTTTTTTAAAGTGGACTTTTGCCATTGAAGTTCGGCGTCTTTGTCGGGAGCGGCGTCGACATCGGCGGTAACTTTTCCTTAGTAAGATTTTCATGTAGGCCTATCCTGATCAAATCTGTTCTATGTGTTCCTTATAACCATGCAGTTCACTGATAAGTTGTTGAAAAATGGTTGAGCAAAATAAAAATGTCTGATTTATCGCACAAAATGGCAAATTTTTGCTTGTTTGTAGACACAATAACTTGCCAAATTGCTAATGTTTTTTCAGTTTTTTTCACCAATATTTAAACATTTGCAAGTTTGCTTTTATGTCTTTTCAGAATGCTGAAATAATCACCAGCCACTTCAGACTATGATAGTTGGGGCAGCTCAGTTTAACGGCGTTGGCATATATATAGTGTCTTAACAACCAATGAATAAATTGATTTTTAAATAAAACTGTTTTTTTTTCTTTTGCATAATATTATTCAATGCTGCTACGACTTGAAGTTGGGACATGGTAGGGCACAGCACTGTGATAACAAGGAATTCGAACTGTAAAGACACCTACGTATTACGACAACACTGCGGAATTTCTGTGTACGAGTGTAGTAAGAAACATTAAAAATATACTGACACTGTACTGTCATAGCATAGAACGTGTGAGTGTAAAGGGGTAGCTAGAAAAGTTATTGACATGACAGTGGCATAGAGGATTGGTAAGTGTAAATAGACCATACAAAACGTTATTGACACATCACTGTGGCAATGAGGGCTTGTGGGTGTAGAGAGACATGAATGAACCTTATTGACACAGAACTGTGGCAGTAAGGACTTGTAATTGTAGAGTCACATGCATAAACTTCATTGTCACGGCATTGTGGTAGCAAGGATTTGAAAGGATAAAAAGAGATTAGGGAACCGTATTGACATCGTACTGTTTAGGCAACTACTTATGGGTATAAAGGGGCATTATAAAACATTATTGACACCGCACAGTGGTAACAAGAACTTGTAGGTGTATAGATAGTAAGAAGTCGTAGGCCTGTTTAAACAGCATTGTGGTAGAAAGGACTTGTAAGTGTAAAGAAACTACAAGAAACATCATTGCCACCGTATTGTGATAGCAATTAGGCGAAAGAGGTAAACGTTTGGGGAAATTTGGTGAATGTTTGGTGTAGATTTGAGGAGTCTCGCAAATTTGTCAATATCTCAAAGTAGTCTCCAGCCCGGTGAGGTCCCCCTTATTTGTCATTAACTACTGTCACACCATGCAAATTTATTCCATCTGCGAACAGTTGGTGACAATTGTTTTGCCAAATCTTTGCCAATTTTATGGTAGCAGTGACTTGTAGGTGTAGATGAGCAGTAAGACGCTTTATTGAAAAAGAACTGTGTCAACAATGATTTGCAAGTGCATAGAGACAGTAATAAACCTTATCGACACATGACTGTGGTAGCAAGGACTTAGTGTAGATGAGCAGAAACAAAACTAATTGACACGGTACTGTGGCACCAGTGACGTGTAAGTGCAGTAACAAATCTCATTGCCACATAAATGTAGATGTACACTTGACTTGCAGACGTAGTCCTACATGAGCAGTCAGAAAACAACACTGTGGCAGCAAATATTTGAGAGTGTATTGAGACAATACAAACATTATTGTAACGGCACTGTGGTAGCTAGGACAAAGTAGGATACTGTATTCATACAGCAATCTAGCAGCAACGATTTTTAAATGTATTGAGACAGTAAGAAATTCATTGACAGAGCACTGTGTTAGCAAGGACTTGTATGTGTAGACGGCATCACTGTGGTATGAAAGACTTTAAGGTGTAGAAAATGAGTGGTAAAAAAGTACTTTTAGGTGGCGATGGGCACTAAGAAACCTTTTTGACACAACACTGTGGTAGCAAGGACTTGTATCATGTGTATATTGGTAAGGAACGTTATTGCCACAGCGCTGTGGTAGCAATAATTTATATGTATGGAAAAAGAGTAAGATACTTTATTGAAACAGAGCTGTGGCAGCAAAGATTTTTAAGTGTACAGAGACATTAAGAAACGTTATTGCCACAGCAATGTGGCAGCACAGATTTTAAGTGTATAGATGCAGTGAGAAACGTTATTGCCACATAACTGTGGTAGCAATGACTTATATGTGCAGAAAAGGAGTAAAATACCTTATTGACACAGCACTGTGGCAGCACAGATTTTAAGTGTATAGATACAGTAAGAAACGGTATTGTCATATCACTGTGGTAGCACTGACTTTTACATGTAGAGAAAGAGTAAGATACGTTATTGACAGAGCACTGTGGCAGCAAATATTTTAAGTGTATAGAGAGAGTAAGGAACGTTATTGCCACAGCACTGTGGTAGCAAGGACTTATATGTGTAGAAAAAAAATGAGATACCTTATTGACACAGCACTGTGGCTGCACAGATTTTAAGTGTATTAAGACCGTAAGAAACGTTATTGCCACATTACTGTGTTAGCAAGGTCTTCTAAGTGTAGAGAAAGAGTAAGATACCTTATTGACACAGCACTGTGGAAGCACAGCTTTTAAGTGTATAGATACAGTAAGGTACGTTATTGTCACATCACTGTGGTAGCAATGACTTTTACATGTAGAGAAAGAGTAAGATACGTTATTGACAGAGCACTGTGGCAGCAAATATTTTGGATGCATAGATACAGTAAGACACGTTATTGCCACAGCACTGTGGTAGCAAGGACATATATGTGTGGAAAAAGAGTAAGATACCCTATTGACACAGAACTGTGGCAGCACATATTTTAAGTGTATAGAGACGGTAAGAAACGTTATTGCCACAGCACTGTGGTAGCAAGGACATATATGTGTAAAAAAAGTAAGATACCTTATTGACACACAACTGTGGCAGCACAGATTTTAAGTGTATAGAGACGGTAAGAAACGTTATTGCCACAGCACTGTGGTAGCAAGGACATAAATGTGTAGAAAAAAAGTAAGATACCCTATTGACACAGAACTGTGGCAGCACAGATTTTAAGTGTATAGAGACAGTAAGAAACGTTATTGCCACATCACGGTGGTAGCAAGATCTTCTATGTGTAGAGAAAGAGTAAGATACCTTATTGACACAGCCCTGTGGCGCCACAGATTTTAAGTGTTTGGATAATGTAAAAAACGTTATTATCACAGCACTGTGGTAGCAAGGAAATATATGTGTAGAAAAAGAGTAAGATACCTTATTGACACAGTACTGTGGCAGCACGGGTTTTAAGTGTATAGAGACAGTAAGAAACGTTATTGCTACATCACTGTGGTAGCAATGACTTATATGTTTAGAGAAAGAGTAAGAAGCCTTATTGCCACAGCACTGTGGCGACCATTATTAACAGTTACACAGAACTGCTGTGATGATGATTAGCAACAGCGAGAATCTTATAGACACATCGATTCAGTAGCAAGGAACGACAACACGTTATTAACACAATCCTGTGGCAGCAATTACTTGCACATGTACACGGACTGTAAGATACCTTATTGTTACAGTAACGTGGTAGCATGACCTCATCCGTTTAGATATTTCAGCAGAAATGAATCTTATCGACACAGTATTGTGGTAATAAAGTTATTTGCTGTGATTGGTCAGTATTGTTGTTACACTGATGCTGATTGGTTTGGTGGTAATAGCATTTCCAAAGTTGCTGCCACAGTCTGAAATCCTGAATTCTGATTGGTTTGGTGAAAATAGCCAATTGGTCATTTAGTACCACAGTACTGTGGCAGTAGCCATTGCCTTTAATTATATTTGTTAATATTAAAAAAACACGTAGCATTTTAAATGTGTTCTGTTCTGAATGTTGCTATTATTTAGGGGTTGCCGTACGCAGACCACCCGGTACGGCATATGTATAAAGTGATTGTCTGCTAATATTTATAATTAATTAATCGAAAACTTATTTCAAAAGTGAGAGGGACTAAGAAGCCTTCTTGGATGTTTATTATGTAAACACTTATACGCTCTCACGATGCATTCTACATCATTTTACATTCCTCAAAACAGACCTAATTGGTTTAACAGTTCATGGTTTACCAAGTCATGGTAATTTTCTTTAATTTTTAAACCGCATCAAATCATCTTCATCCACAACAAGTCGAGAATAATTGTGACAGCAATTCGCGGCTTGTAGTGGATGAAGATGACAATGGTAAATTCAAGCTTGAAAGGGTTAATTACGTACACTGCCATACGCATTACAGTGGTATAATATTATTTACAGTGCACCAGTAGAATGTTTTGTGAATGTTAAATCTGATTAATATGATTAATTCTTGTTTAGCTGAATTGCTTTTCATTCTTTCATTCTTTTGAAGCTGGACCTGCGCAATTTCCAGCTTCAAATGACGAAAAAATAGTTTTATTTTGTCCCCTTAGATATGAAAGGGTGTGTATTTCACCTTACAAAGTGGCAGATACACCCTTTCATATCCAAGGGGACGATTTGTGAAAAATAGACACTCAACATCCTAAATTGAATATTCCTAGCAACACAAAACATTTGTATAGCATTTATGGAACGTTGGCCAACGTCCAAAATTGAGCAAATGCTATACAAATGTTTTGAGTTTGCTGGCCTATCAAAGAGACTGACTGACCCAGGCTAAAATCATAAAAAAATCGGTGATTTTATTTTGGCTTCCCAATATGACCATATGATGTAAACATGTTCATAGAAATAAAAAAGTTTTTTATGTTTTTCTGCTGCGCATTCGCCAGTTAGACTAGATATAGAGACGAAATTCACGTATTTCTAATTTTTGACATGGTTGTCAATAATTATTGCAGTTCTAGTCTATGTACATGTTTACATCATATAGTCATATTAAGAACCCGAAATAAAATCACCGATTTTTTTATGATTTTAGCCTGGGCCAGTCCCTTTAACTGAGCGTGTACAACAAAACATTTCTCAATTATTTTCAGTGGCGCTTTATTTGTTTTGAAAATTGTTTATGAACATTAAAACCCAGTAAACGTTGAATCATTGTTGTGTTAATGTTGGTCCACCGGCTGTGACGCTAGGCTAACATTAAAACAACATTGGTTCAACAGCTCGTGTTTGGGGGCTCCAGTACACAAGTGTGAAGTCGGGGACTGACTTTCGACGTCAGATTCTGACGTCTAAGGTCGATCCCCGCACTAAACAGCTGAAAAAGTAAACTATTTATAGTGGCCGTAGACCAATAACATAGATATTAAAGTAATGCGGAAAGAACCGATTAAGAAATTTATGATGATTTCACTTGGACAAAGATCTTAACGCTTTTCGGGTTAACGGGTTGAGATTTTTTGACAATGTTTCTACGTGCGAATCATTTCGGTTGATCATCGGGTGAATGGTTCTGCCACCAAATGTCATCCTTGTTGATAAGGTCATATCACTATTAAGGTCAAGTTATCATAGTTGATCTGATTAACCAGGAGTACTTGACCTGATTACCCCTTTTAGCGCCAATCAAGTCAAATCTCGTGTTCAATAATTATACTAGAGCACCGCAAATATGTGGTTTTACATTATTAAACAAATATTAATGTGTTTAATGTAAAAACAAATATTTGCAGATGTGCACAACTTAAAGTGGGTGAAAATTACTCATATTATGAGTTGTGAGTTCGCGGTACCCTGTGGTGGTTCCGGAGGGGGGGCAGGACATCTTCACCCCCCCCCCCCCCCAATTTTTAATTCGCTCAGGGCCTGGTACCTGAATTTCCACCACAACCGAACCGAATGAGCCATCGCGGTCAACTTAACTACGATTGCTTAACCCTTTAAACACCGATTCGATTACCACATTAAATATCAGATATTAAACATGTTAGAGAAAAAACGTGATATCAATCAACAAGATTTCATATCTGAATAATTTTCACTCACTTGAAGTTGTGAATCGCGTCAGCGAGACAAAACTTCAAGTGGGTGAAAATTCAAATTGAATATTTTGGCGGTTAAAGGGTTCAGCTCTCACGATGCATCGCAGCATATTTTACATCTCTGAATAATGACTTCACTCCCTACACCTATAGGGCTTTCAGAAGGAAACTTTCCATGGAACTGTTTTAATAATAAGCATGTCTTTTTGATTTATCACCCACTTGAAGTCATCTTCATCCACTACAAGTCGAGAATTGCGATAGCAATTCGCGGCTTGTAGTGGATGAAGATGACAATGATAAACTCAGGCTTGAAATGTTTAATAATTATGATAACGAGGGGAAAATTTACGATCATGACAGCATTTTGGTCATTTTGGGGTTCGCGTGTGTGCATATTTCCGTGGTAAATCAGCATTATAATTAAAGAGTTAGATATCTTATGTCATTCTGTTTGCTAGGCTCAGAATCAAAGATGTCGTACTATGTACCTTTATGTTGCGGCAACCTCGTAATGCATTTGATATATTACAGGTCTAATATAACTGTGGCATCAGGATTTGAGATGTCGCTGAATTGAAGTTTCAAGTATTTATTTTTTAACACAATAGAAAATAGCAGCAACAGTACAACACAGAACATGCATTTCTGAATGTGAGTGTTTCGGCAATATTTTGGCAATTGTATGCGTTTATGATAAGCAAATAAATGGACAAGCAAATATATAATGCAATTCATCACCAGTATTGCCAAGGATACTACTGTAGTAGGCCTATCCTTTATTGCTGACTATTTAACGCATAGGCCTACTCTTTCAGATCTTGAGATGTTTCTTTAAATGCCTGCAGTTAATATTGGTAACATGTAATTTCTGCACCTAAAACGACCATAGTTCTTCATTTTACCGGTATAAAAGTAAGCTAATGTTCTAAAGATAGACATACGGTAGTTATTCAATCACCATAATTAATGGCGTATCTAGTTTACTGTACCGGCAGGTCACGCATAACGTGTTGACGCGAAACGTTCACCCAAGGTCAGGTCGATGCTGGAACAACGTCGCAGACGGTAATCCAACATTGAATCGACATTGGGTGAACATTTCGTGTTCGCTGGGGAGAAAGTGGAACAGAAGTATCACCTGATGAGGATGCCGTAAATGTGCAAATTTTGTTCTTAACCAGTCTTTTATTTTTGCGAATTTATCGAAAATAAACACCAATGCAATGGGGCTCGCTTAATTAAATACATACATTTATATTTCCCACGGGTCATACGACGTCGTATTAGTTATTTGGTGCTCACCAATAAAATCATTCATTTTAATTTATTAATAACTTTGGTGCGGAACTAAATTATATTTACGCACAAAATGCGTTGGTGCCCTCCAATTAAATAATTCAAATTATTGTCTTAAAAAGCTCCTTAATCACCTATTCAAATACACGTCCATTCATATTTACAACGGGCCATGCGACGTCGTATCATCGCTGAATCAGCGTCGATGACGTTAATTCAGCGTTGATAAACGACGTCGAGTGGTTCCCCAATCGGGATATTGTATAAATTCGTGAAAATTTCGTCCTGTTAAAGTTTTCAATCTGTTCATTCACCTTATTCGCCGGGGTTTATTTATATCCCGGCGAGCACCACAAGTTGAGGCTATGTACGCTGGTTTACCGCTTGACCTCCATCTACGACGCTGGCCCAGCTTTAATCCAAAGAAGGCTGGGTTTATCTTGTGTACTTCCAGCAAACAGAGACATTGACCCAATGCTGGGCAATGTTGGACCAGCGACGTAGACGATGGTCAGCATTGGCCACCATTGGGCCAATTTCTTGTGTTTGCTTGACCGTGGTGATGGTCGAGTGGTCAAGCTGTTGTGGTCAGCCAGTGTGTGACCTCATTGTGGTTACGTTATACCGCATGAGTGGGCGGTGGTCAGTTGGTCAAGCCGCATGAGTAGGTTATTATAAGATTATCACCTGTGCCCATAAGGTCATCTGGACTGTCCCTTTGCGAGCTGAAGTGGCGAGCGCGTGTCACAAAACCTTAGAGATAAAGGGGTGCATGTACCACTTTGCAAATATCAGACACACCCTTTCATATCAAAGGGCCCGGTATTATGCGTATGCTAATTCCCAGCGAAAGCGACATGTTGTCCCAATGTTGATTTAATCAGCGAGACACAACTTTAAGTGGGTGAAAATTCAAATTGAATAAATTGGCGGTTAAAGGGTTAATTAAACGCGAGACAATGACCCAATCCTAAAGCCAAACAAACAGTTATTTTACACCACAACAGAATTATTGTGAATTTACTCCCATTAGAAGTATTTTCACCTCTTTTTAAAGTTGTTTAACTCCTGGAAAGGCATGTATTAACCAGGTGTTAACTCCCCTATGGAGTAGTTTCTTGTTTGTCGCCATTGGAGAAGAACTTCGAAATGGAGTTATCTTAGCTAATCCACAACTCCAAAAGGGAGTTATTTTACCTGATACATAACTCCAGAGAGAAGTTATTTTACCTCATCCATAACTCCCAAAGGGAGTGATTTTTGACCTAATATATAACTCCGAGAGGGAGTTATTTTACGTTATACATAACTACCAAAAGGATTTATTTTCGATCTAATTCATAACTCCCGGGAGTTATTTTACCTAGTACATAACTCCCAAAGGGAGTTATTTCACCTAATACATAACTCCCGAGCAAAGTTATTTTACCTAAAAAATAACTCCCAAAGGGAGTTATTTTTTACATAATACATAACTCTCAAAGGGAGTTATTTTACCTAAAAAATAACTCTCAAAGGGAGTTATTTTACCTAAAAAATAACTCTCAAAGGGAGTAAAAGGGAGTTATTTTTTACTTAATACATAACTCTCAAAGGGAGTTATTTTTGACCCAATTTATTTTACCTAATCCATAACTCCCAAAGGGAGTTATTTATCTAACCCATAACTCTCGAGCGAAGATATTTTACCTAACACATAACTCCTAACGGGAGTTATTTTACCTAATCCATAGCTTCTAAAGAGAGTTATTTTACATAATACATAACTCCCAAAGGCAGTTATTTTTTATCTAATAAAGGCAGTTATTTTTGACCTAATTCATAACTCCCAAAGGCAGTTATTTTTTACCTAATGTACTCTGGTTTGACTATGTGTATAACCTCCTTGGCTAACGTTGGGTTATTGGCCGGTGGCCCAAATTACCCCAGCGTTGGGTGAACGTCTCGTGTTTACTGATGATTGCCTCAACAAGGAACAATAGAGGGGTGTAGAAGATGTCAATAATACCGCCCTCCTGCTTTCAATGATGTCTAAATTCTAAAGAGGCACTTCTAATTTACTCCCAAACCCCAACATCTGTTAACTGTCCAGCAGAGACAAGCAGTGGTAACAGCTTAGTTTTCAAGTGCGCAGTTACTGCTGTCTGCCTTTGCAGGTCAGTGTATACAGAATATGTTAATTAGAAAATCAGATTTGGTCACTGGTACCCTCCTCGCGAGCCCCAGTAGTATTATAACGGATGACCTACTACAAGTAGTAACTTCACATCCATTAGAGTAGCAGACAATCATACGCGACGCGTTGGCCCGGTGCTGGTTTACTGTTGGGC